>JAVYIG010002284.1:0-259162 GCA_035222895.1 Strongylocentrotus droebachiensis
CGCTTGGAGATAGTGTCATGTATTTGCAGATGATTAGTATAATCCAACTACTCACTTTTAAAGAGTTTGAAAAAAGAGATTTAATTAAATTCAATTTAAAGAGACGTTTTTACATATCCTTCATTTAAAAATACGGAAGACAAACGATTTCTTTAGTACTACATGTATAAGAATGAGCGGTAAATAAAACCGTTCTAGTATTCTTGATATGAATTTAGATTGTAAAAAATAGGATAACTGTACTTCCAAATATTAAATTGTACATGTATATGATTTCATTATAAAAATTAGTCGACATGCTTTTATTCGGATTTGTAGTTTTGTAATAAGTTTGGTCAGCCCAATTCTGGCAATTCTGGAGCTATTTATCCCCCCCCCCCCAAAAAAAAAAAAAAAAAATAATAATAATAATGCAGATACATACAAGCATAGGACGCGACCACCGCTAGGTTTAGAAGAAAAAAACAACTTTATGACGTAAAATTATAAGAGGAAATTTGCTGTCACCATATAGGTCCATGTTGTGATTGTAATCAGGTGTTAACATGGTAAGTAACGATTTGCCTTCATTAACTGTATTTCATTTCAAGATAGCCGACAAAATCGATGGCATTATTCCTTTAAAAGTAGAAGATAATAGTTTTTGGTCAGATATCCCGTCGCCCACGTGTTTAGAACTTCTGACAACAACATTTTTCTTGGCAGATAAAACACCAGTTAAAGTACGTAAAAGATAAAGAAATAAATAAATAACGAAACCAACACACGGGTGATATCAGCTGACTAACAATAATTAATCCTTGATTTGTGTTGAATAATTGTAGTTTTGTTTCTCACAATTGAATTAGAATCGCATATGTACACCATGGTGCTTTGTTTATGATGGTCTTATATCAATATACGTGACGAAGACTCTGTTTTTTGTGTTATCATGTCAAAGCTACGGTCAGCTACCTCCTGGTCAAGTGTTTAATCTTTAGGTCTCATTTATCGTATGGGCAATAAAAATGCATTTTTTTCCTGAATATAAATACACATGTACTACGTGACTGTACAAGTGGCGTATACAGTAATGGTAAACAGAGGGCGTAACATCATTGTAACTCGGTCACACCGCCAAACTGACTCGGAACCGACCGATTTTGGGCCATACGGGGCAATGTCATGTGATATGTTCGGTCTCGTGTCGGCCTGGTGTCGGTATGGTGTCTGCATGGTGTCGGTCTCTTTTGCGTGTATGGGGCATATTATTAGGCAGCCTCTATTGCTGTATACCCATTGAAAGTTATATTGATTTTCTCCTTTGCCTTCAAAAGGGCGGGGGGCGGCTATACCCCGACTTCACCTGTTAGATACGCCACTGGTGAACACACTGTTTAAAAACAGTTGGGTCAATTTTGCTCATGTTGGGTAAAAAAAAGGAACATACATGTTTGTAAGGTATTATTTAACTCCATAATACTAGGAAAAATGTACTTAATGTAGGGTAAACTTTCACCCCAATTTTTCTAAAGTGCATGAGATTACAGCGATTTCATTTTCTCTAAATGGCGACCTTCCCATTTAAACATCCTTTTGATCGTGTTAATCATGTTGATTATTTTGGTTTGCGTGCTAGCACTCTCTTTTCCGTTTCTAATTCATAATGTTTTTATCCTCTTCCTCTAAAATATCCGCTCATGATCTATAATAATGAAAGGAGGATGAGTCATGGTTTGTTCATGTAAAGGTGGTAATCCAACTGTCTGGTATACTACACCCCCAGAATTTGTCCTTTTTTATCGTCCTGATTTCCTTTGCCGAAATTGATGATGTGATGGAATTTCAAGTTTTTGAAATAATTTCCAATCAGCTGGATCCACAAAACCCTGGTCTGCAGTATTTTTAAAAAGGGACTAGATTTTTTTTTTTTTTTTTTTTTTTTTTTTTGGGGGGGGGGGGGGGGTCTACTATAAGCTTACGACATTTTCAAACTATGATTCTTCTCACAGGTTGATAACATTTGCATCCTCTTGCTAGAGCGTTGTAAACTAGTAACTTTACAAGGTCTTTGGGCACCCTCGCATAATTTGTTTTGTTTGCTTTGTTCTAATCGTTTGATTCTGAAATTGTTTATATTTGTCTAACTCTAAACCTTACCCTAACCATACCCCTGACCCTAATCCTAACCCTATGGTTGTAATCGTTTGATTTTGAAATTGGTTGATTTTGTCCAACCCTAAACCTAACGCTAACCATATCCCTAACCCTAACTCTAACCTTATGGCTCTAACCGTTTGATTCTGAAATTGGTTTATATGTTTTAACCCTAACCCTAACCTCAATCCTAACCCCAACTCTAACCCTAACCCCAAACCCAATCCCAATCCCAACCCTAAACAGAAACTTAACATTAAAGCCTATCAACACTAGCGTGGCTAGGAGGGATTAGACCACACGGGGAGGTCATTGACAGGTGGCTATCTCATCAACTCAGCTCTCAAATAACATAAGAAATAGAGGATCATGGGGGACCAACAGGCACCGATTGGGGAAGTCTTCTATAATTATAGAGGGAGCAAGTAACTACAAGTAGGACAGTGGGGCTTTAAAACAAATCAATCGCAATTCTAAGTATAACCATATAGCTCTGATGAAAAAACCTACGGGTTCACATTGCTGGATCAGATGTCAAGCCTGCTTTATTTTACACCTCTGTATTGCTGACAGGTCAACACCCTCTCTAACATTTTTGTTCGGGGGGGGGGCGGGCAGGGTATAAGTGTTTTATTTTCTCTCATAAGACGCTCCCCGCAAGGTACATCAAAGAACATTCATCAAAGGGTTGTAATTTACATTCAAAACCATTGAATGACATCTCTTATCGATCGCTTCATCGATCGGACAACATAGATGTGCAAAAGCCTTGATATGAGTTGACACCCCCTTAATGTATTCTAAAGTAAATGCCATTCAAACAGACTCCCACTTATTCCTCCTGTTGGTCTGTACTTATGAGGCTCAAACGTGGTATCTGAGGTTTTGGTTAAGTAAGAAGGAGAAGAATGAAAGAGAGAGAGAGAGAGAGAGAGAGAGAGAGAGAGAGGGAGAGAGAGAAAAGCAGAGGAGTAAAATTGATATCGAGTCCCTTAGAATTGTTTTTTAAAGGAAATATACGGTCCTTGTTTTACAAAATTAATGACCCATTTATGACACAGTTGTGTTTTACATTAAATTCAGATTTTGTTTTCGTAGTTTCTGTCATAATATCTGTAATACCTTTGTTTCTCTTTATGTTGGAAATGAAATGAATACGAATTGAATTGAATTGAATAAGGGTTTATTCAAAATAATGTTTTTGCAGCCGAAGCTGAATTGCATGGTCATTTACGAGGTAAAATACATCATAATGGTTAAAACACAGCATTATACATGTAAACATCAAATATAAATTACATATAAAAGGATAAATATACTATGCTTAAAATATATACTAGATACATGCACTCATAGGTATAGGCACTAGGCAGCTGAGCATCATTAAACATCACAAACATATACAACATGCATGAAAGTTACTTGATTGGTGTGACTACCCTTCCCCCACCATGGGGGAGCGGTGCCCCTTGCTGCGAGGGTTGATTTCTACTGAAGACATTTTTTACGGAAAACATTGGAATCTTGTAGAGAACTCTTGTACAACATTGTGTGAGGTGTACGTCGTATTGTCGTTTCAACGCAAACCATCATGAGGTTAGGCCCTACATAGGCCATTTTATGCATGTAAGCCGATTTGCATTTCCTGGGCAGCGAGTAGGGGCGTATCCAGTAATTGATTAGGGACAGGGGTGCAATTCATCGAAACTGGCTGAAGATTGATACGAGATGTACCTTTGCGGTTACGTACAATGACACTATGCAAGTACAGTGAAACCTGTCTATAAAGACCACCCAAGGGAAACAAGAAAATTGGGTCTTCAGGCAGGTTGTCTTTATGTACAGGTTCCTTTAGTACATGTTTCAATAAAAAAAAAAAAAAAAAAAAAATCATTTTCAATGGGGAAATGGTCTTTGTAGACAGGTGGTCTTTCTATACACTGTCAGGTGGTCGCTAAAGCAGGTTTGAATGTAGTATTGAATATCCCGGGCCTTTAGTTTAGGGGCGTACGGCGGCGTATTGCATAATGGACAAGATTGAGCGAATACAATTATCTTCGCCCGGGGTTTAAAGGTAAAGACCAGTATTGGAAACCCAATTTCAAAAAATGAAATGGAAGCTCTCATTACCAATCATGTGAAAGAATATGTTTTGACTAATACATGATGATAAAAAAATTGCCGGGAAACCGCCTACTAATTCATATATTTGGTAAATTTGTTTCTCTCATGGACTGTGAGAGATATAGGGTAGTCCCATATACATCTTTCTGTGTATAGTGCTTGTAACTTTACGAAGAATGGGCCAAATTTCTTATAATTTTGATGATTCCAGAACCTTGCAGATGCTAGATGATCAACCTTTTCTGATCGATTCCACAACGTTTCTTTCACAATGCAATCGCATGACCATAACTGGTCTTTACCTTTAAAGAGAAGGTTGAGTTCTGGGAAGAGGTAAAAAGATAATTTGTGAGCGTTATCATTTTTATTATGCAAGGGTGGAAGAACATCAGATTAAACATGTGCCTTGAAAAGCGTGGCTCTTCAAATGCCTTCATATTCTAAATATGACATGAACATCGTAAAAATCGGGGGGTAGGTTTTTTTCGCCATGTGCTCGTGTAGTCCCATATACATCATTCTGTGTACAGTGCCTGTAACTTTGCCAAGATTTGGCCACATTTCTTATCATTTTGATGATTCCAGAACCTTGCAATACACACGAATACTTATATACTAGATGAACAACCTTTTCTGATAGATTCCACACCGTTTCTTTCACAATGCAATCACATGACCAGAACTCAACTTTATCTTTAAGTGTCAAAGTGTTCATTCGAGTGTGCTTCCATATATACGTAAATAGTAACATGCACAAAAGCCTACATAAGCGAGTTAATTAAAAGGCGGGCGAAGCACATCAATAAAAAGTTTACATTCCCAGACGATATAAGCTAAACGGTCGATCGCTAAAGCGATTAAGTTATCGAACGGTTCGATCGGGGAATGTCGCTAGTTGCTTTGATATCGAATTAAGCTTCGTTATAATGTTCTTTCTTTCTTCATTTAGTCACGCTCTGTTGGTTCTCTCTTTAAACTTAATCAACAACCGGAAATCGGCCCCTTACTTCTTTTGAAAAGGGATTTTCTAATTTTTTCTTTTAATCCTCTCAAACTTTCTTTTGAAGTCGAAATGGGATAAAGACAGTAACGATCCGATTAAAAGCAAAATAAGATGTTGAGCCTGGAATGAGAAACTGAGTTCAGATTGTCAAATACAAAATATTCCATACAAATAGATTAGGCATAAATATTCAAATTTAATTACAAAAACCGTAAAAACCAAAACAATAACAACAACACCAGCAGCGATCACAATAGCAGCAGGAGCAACAACAATAATGATTAAAACCCCATTTAGCCTCTTTCACATAATTTTTCAAATGAGCGTTGTCAACGGAAAGGGCACTCTAATAATGAATATTTTGATGGTTTGTCGGCATTAATCAACATTTAATGAACTTGTTATTGTATGTAAATTTAGTCCAGTTATTGTTCAGCATAATTTATTATGCGCTTTCGTTCCCGCCGCCCTCCAAAATATTACTCCGCGAGTAAAATGACAGACATGACGCATTATAAATGTTCACTATTATTATTATTATTATTATTATTATAAGATAATCTCACACAATTACAATTGTTCTCCCTTGTTGCTATATCGGGTATTGCTTGGACAAAATTACATGCAATAGAGTCTCTCAGAAGAATTAAGACATTTATAAAATGGTGACTAACAATCATGTCGAAGATGTGATGATTCTTTTCTGCAAGCTATAGTTTGATCTTGCAAATACGCTGCTTATTTTAGTTGATTAATTGCGTTCACCTTGCAAATTTTCGCTTATGTTATCAGTTAATTTGTTATAATCAATCACTTTGTCCAATTCGTTATCATTGTTAAGCTAGCTTAGTATGTGCGCTGATATAATATTTAAAGAAATTAATAATTCCATTAGTTAACACGTTGATATGAAAGAGCATAGTTTGAATTGTAGAGCTGTCATCAAATTCAATTTTCTTTGTTTACATGGCGGATTAATTGAATTGCGAGGAGTAACTTTACTGATAAAATTCAATAAATCGGCGAAGATAAAAAAAACATGACAAATTGCCATATCTCGCAAAATGTCGTTAGGTCATTGATTAACACTGTCGTACAAATAAAGCCCTATTTTCAAAAGAGAAAATAGATGAGGTATAAAAATGAAAATGCATAAACATTTCTGATAATTATTTTATTCATCAATCTTACATTTTGCTGATTTTATAGCTGATTAAATTGTCCACTTCGAGGGACTGTTGATATAAAGGAACCATAAATCATATAAAGTGACAAGGGGTAGCCTAAAAATGGCAATGACTCATCTTTATCAAAATAAAGTTAAGATATATTATTTTCCGTGAAGTAGGCCTGCTTTCACCAAGTTAAGGCTAATGTCATTTTCATCCCAAGATTTTAAGATTTATCTTCAGAACAAAAAGCTTTTTACAAACTCCATTATAAGATAATGAGACACATTTGAGAGAGTAATATCTATATCTACATTAGTATAGCCTATATCATATTCAAATGGGAAAACATAGTGGAGAGAGGGGAGAGAAAAGGAAGGAAGGAAGATTCAAGATAATTTGTCTGACTTTTTTTAAAAAATACAGAAATTCGTCCTCCACTGGCGAGTGACGTACAAGCAACATAAACATATACCAGTACATTCGAGGATACAAAGAAAATACAACAATAATAATAGTAGAGAGATAGAGATAGAGAGAGAGAGAGAGAGAGAGAGAGAGAGAGAGAGAGGGGGGGAGAATTGGATTGTTTGACCGGGGCTCTTATTTTCCTCAAACATCTTTAAAGAAACAAATATCGCCTGAATCTCAATTGGACAAAATAAAAGTCGTCTCTTGAAATAACAAGTGTTTGCAAACTTTGCTAAACTTTGTACCGCTGTTATATTTATCAAGGGATTGACTACAAAATTGACGCTTGTGTACACATATGGGTAACAAAAAGGTCATTTGTTTACTCCGATTGAATCCCATGGAAAATTTATTTTTATAGTAGGGTTACTTTTGTATAATGTTGAAAGAGATGACAAGATTATGTGTCAAATTGTTCTATTATAGTAAAGAATAATCAAAAATATTAATTATAAAAAAATTACATTTAATATAAAATAAGAACAAAATCAAATTTAGAACAAAAAGTGTAAATTAGATATCAAAACGATGCGTTCGCTTTGTAAGAGAGTATCTTAGCCCCCCATTTAGCAATCGAATAGTCCAAACTTTACCAAGAGCCCGAGACTGGAGTGGAGTCAGATTGCATGTGTACATGTCTGTAAACTCTAAGCGGCTCACACGTGCACTGGCTCTGGCAGAGCTTTGGGAGCAAGGACTGGGCGTTCCACGGTGCATTTCTACTTCCAATTTTCGTCCCAAAATAAACGGGATTAGAGTTTTGGGATTTCGTCTGTGAATTCTTGCCTTGCAAGGGTGGTCAATAAATAGTCCGTCTACTCTTCATCCTGTTTCTTTGACGTAAATGGTGATTTGGAGCTCATTTACTCTTGAGGTTCCAAACCGTTTTGACTGCCAAGTACCTCACCGTCTGCTGCCGAGTGCTGGGCAAGTGCTCTGGTTTTGGAATCTGAAATTGGAATTTGGAGAGAGATCTTTCACCGAATTTCGAGAGGAACATCCATATCGAATTGTGGGAGGAAAAACACCTCGTGGTCTGACCAAACGTGTCATCATCCAGCTCCAATGCGGCTCATTTCTCGAGTGGAATCCCTGAAATAATTCCGAGGCAACAGGTTTACTCCGTAATCCAATCTAACCCTGCTTGAACTTCGCTACTGGAACGCGGCCAAAAGCAGACGCCGGATAACATGGGGGCGATGAAAGCATCGACCCGCCTCGGTCGCCAAGCGGCCACGGCCTGCCTGTTCGTTTCGATACTCAATGGATTGGTTGTTACTGCTGCTGTGGTAAGTTTTCATACGTTTTCAGCTATTTACATTTAAAGTACTCTAGCTAAAGTGGGCGAGAAAAGTTGCAAAACCATTACAAAAAATGAATGTGATCAATATGTTATCTTGTAGTTTTGGTAGTACTAGTGCCAGAGTCTTTGTATAATTTTGTTTTATGTTGATGTTCTGTGAAGTCATGCGAAATGGAAAAGCACATCAAGGCACCATATCACATGTGTATGCAATTGTTTTACCAAGTTCATGGCTGAATGAATGATCATGCTCTGCATCTGGAAACTTGCCATGTACAATGTAACGCAATTGGGTGTAGCAGTGTTGATGATTGCTTTACCTTTACCCTTTACCCGAGATTCTGGAAGAATGCTGTGTTCTCAGCAGTCGGGCTTCCAGTTCAATTCCATTTTCTTCCTTCTCGTAGTTGGGTGTCTTCTTGGTAGGTTTGTCTGGCTCAGTTCTGCGTCAGGTATTCTACTCATATGGGGAGCAGAACCGCTTGTCCTTCCATACTCGATCCAGTCTGGCTTTAAAGGCATTCACTGTGGTAGCAGTGACTACCTCATCAGGAAGTGTGTTCCAATCATTGATGACACGTTGGCTGAATGCATCCTGCCTAATCTTCGTTGAGCATCTTTGTTTTACGATCTTTAGACTGTGGCCTCTTGTGTTGCTAGTCGAGTGTTCAAAGAAGGTATCAACTGGGATGCGTTCAAGTCCATGGATGATTTTGAAAACCTGATTCTGATGATGAAAGTGCTGTTATGTTAGGCACATACTAAGAAAGAGAAGGAGAAAGAGGGAGAGAGAGAGATAGAGAGTTGATGGCAATTATGCTTGGGAGTCTAACTTGATATACCACATTATCCCATCTGTATTTACAAATTATTATAATTTATATTACAAAACATGTATATTTGGCTCAACTGTTTCTTTGAAAAGAAAACCCAGCAGATTGAAATATATGTTTAAAAGTTAATCTAAGTTGTATATGGTTGGTAGAGACCTCTTGAGCCAATAGGAAAGAAGGAAAAAGAACAACTTAATAATGCTCTGCACTGCAAAAGAAATGGTGTTTCATCAGGTGCAAAAGATGCTCAGAGCAGATAAGAACTGGACAGAGTCAAAAGGTTACGGTATATCAGGTGCAAAGGTGCTCAGGATATAGAAGTACCCATATAAACGCTATTCAGCAAAGGAAACGGTGTTTCATCAGGTGCAAATTGCAAAAGATGCTCAGAGTTGATAAGTACTCGGACAGAAGTCAATCAGGTGCAAAGTTGCTGGGATAAAGGAGTACCCTTATAAAAGTCAAAGGGTCATCCTCTCAGCAAAATGGGATGTCGGGGATTAAAAGGGGATCTATATGACCCCATTCATCCACCCCTTCTCAAGCTGTGACAGCTAACCCCCCTTTGAAAGGGGATCAACCCTTAGAACTTCTCCCACAAACAATGGAGGAATCATCTGGGATCAGTTAGGAATTGGAGGTGTCCCTTTTGATGAGGGGGACTTCCTCAACCACCTTTCTTTCAAAGTCCCAACAAGGTTTAGACTGTGTGGGACTGAAGAACCAAAGGGGTATAGAGGCATGAAAGGATTTATTTATAGGGTGTGTACAAACAGCCAGCAGTTCTTTCTGGGAGTATAAAGAGTTGATTATTGTTAAAGAAAATAAAAGAGGTGTACTCCTTGCTTGTTAATGCTTTTGTGATATGCCTTGTGCCTTGTGGAGCATACAGGGCATACATCAGCTATAATCCTTGTGGTTGAGGGTCAATAGTGTAATTTGTCAGTGACTTTTACAGTACCAGTATTATGTTGAAGCAAACTCAAGGAAGAGAAACATTCGTTGTTGATATTGTCATGATTTTATACATTTACTTACTTGGTATACTTACTTGGTATACTTGGTTGATTAGCCCTCTTGTCCTATGGGAAGGGCTCTCAGTTTTCTTTTAAAAGTAGCCACAGTAGCTGAGATAGTTCATGTATTCATGTATTCATGTATGAACTAAAGTTGGCCATTTTCTCTTCACCAATCCTGAGTTAATTGTTGTTCAAGCTTGATTTCTTAGTGATACAGTGTACATGTAGGACCATAGTTTCCAATTTGAATTGTCGAAGCCTCCAAATTCCATTTTAAAGAACCTTTACAACAAAATAATAATACCGGTACTCATATTAGTAAATGGAATTTTTAAGGTGACCTTTGAATAATTACACCTGTCTCAACAAAAAAATAATAGTGTATAGAAGAAGATGCTCCTTTGTGAATTATGTTTGTACATGTACAATGTATCTAACTTAATTATTAACTGTAAATGTGAATAAAGCTGCTTTACTCAAATGCAATCGAGCAGTTCGTGATGAAGTTATCAAATATTGTTCAAATACAATGTGAGCCTGAGCTTTCATCTTGGATGAAAGGTGGCTAGGGTATGGGGTTCTGCTTGAATACGGCTCTCATATGCTCTACTGGGTTTTGTCTGTGGTGTGATCAATACTATCTTTAAGATCTGTCAATAGATTCTTTATGTCGTGCTACCAGCAGAAAGAGGGAGGGAGGGTCTGAGCTAAAGAACATCAATGTGTGTGTAACTGAGCCGGGTGAATGCCCTCCCTTAGAAGCCCTTTAGATGTCTTTCAGGCCTGTTTTCATCAGCTCAAGATTGCCAAATATCCTGCTATTTCAACTATCCTGATTGCAAATTAACCAGTTAATTTGCGTCTCCATCAGCCCGCAGTTTCAATTAGCGGGATATTTGGTTGAGAAAATATCCAGAGAAATCTTGGTCTTGTTTCCAAAATATCCCCCGCTATTTCGGAAATAATGGCCATTTACTTTGCCATCATTTTGTGGGTCTCAGCAGATGAAATTTGAGGGGATTAGTGTGGTATGAAGCTTTCTTACATGTAAACTTATTAATTTTGTCCACTTATTCATCTTTCTCTCAAAAAGTATCATGCATGCAATGATGCAGATATTTCATAATTTACAGTATTTCTGTAATGAGTAGTATCATCCCATGTTTACAGTGTCTCCCTCCCCATAGAGGCCTATATGGAAATGTGTGGACTATAACATAGTGAGAATAGCATTAAACCGCGGCAGTCTGCCAAGCAGGCTTCATGCAATCCATATGATTATGAAATACATGTAACTGTCAAAACAATTATCGTGTGATTCCAAATAATGTTGATACACAAGTACAGTGTATGCAGAAACTCTAAATGAAATCAAAGGATATGTAAAAAGTTTTAATAAGAAGTTTGAGGTACATGTAGATAGTTCATTTGCCTCTTGAGAGATATTTTTGGAAGTATTTTGTGGGTAGCCGCACTCGAAATGTCTGTTTTTGATCACAATATGCGGCCTACATTAATCCATGCCATGTGAGTGCACCTTGCAAGTGAACTTTTGTCATAACGATAGCCTCTTTCCATACTCTAGTAAATCTTATTTGAGTATTATTGAATGGAGTATATATATATTGAAATCTATGAAACACTTGGATCACAAAACATGTTAGAAGTTTTAGAACGTCCATGGATGCAAAAATCTACATGTATGTCAGCCTACATTGTCATCAACATTTGAAACTAAGCCTTGCAGGTCTTACATAAAAATATTATTTGAATGTTACTCAACTCTGTCAACTGTAAAGACAGTGTCTGAAAAAGAGGTAGCCATCTGAATTGAGGCTAAATGTAGAGACTCCCAATTAGCCTGTGGTGCTAACCTTTTCAAGAACCCCATCACATACTTTTCAAGATATTTTTCCTTGAGTCAAGTTGAAGTGAGTACAACAAATGTAGAATAGTCTGTGACTGCGAGCTCTCGAACCTAACATGCATCTGTCTGGTACAATGTACATGTACATGTACTGTAGGACACAAAATAAGGAAGATGGAGGTTCAGTTGAAGGGTTTGAGTACAACTCCTAGACTTCAAAAAAGAACAGAAACATGTACAGTATATGTAGGTTTTATTCTTTCTGCCAGATTCACTAGTTTCTTATCATCTATACTGTGTTTTCTAACACATTTTAGTTACTTCTTTAAATGTTCGTGATAACCACATCTTACATGTATGTTTCACTTTGAAGCTTCTCTAAAGTAAAAGTACTTGAAATAAATTGTTATTTGTTAGTGCCTGCTTTTTGAATGGTTTGAAACGGGTATGAATGGCAAAATTTAAGTGTTGAAATTCATTATTTTTGTGGCACAACGTACATGTACATGTATGAAGCGTTCAAGGATCTCGACTGCTTGTGCATTTGCAATAACTGTTTTGTTAGTATTCCAGAAAATGAGTAAAGACCCAGACAATATTATATTGTACAGTAGTAGCAGAGGACTTTGTTTGATAATTTGTTAAGTGCAAGGTTCATTGCTGGAGCCGTGTTGTAGTGCTGTAAGTGTGAGGGTCTAGGTCTGAGGGTGAGACCAGAGGATATCCTGGGGTCCTTTGGGGATGTCCCAACAGGGAGTCCAGAGACCTCCTAAGGAGCCTATCCTGCACCTGTGAAACACACGTCTTCTCTTCCATGATCAATGTGGTGTGGGCATTGGTTACGTACACGTCCATTACTCAACCAGAAGGGGGGAGGCCTGGCCCAGACAAGGATCCAGCTTGAGTCTACTTCCTCCCCTTCCTTACATTATTTTCCCCCTCCTTCTCTTCCCCGATGTTGGTGTGGTGTGGCCGTTGGTTACCCAGTACATGTACATTACTCAACCAGAAGGGGGAGGCCCGGCCCAGACTTTTGCCCAGACTTTGTCAGCCTTTGTCAGCCTTTAGAGGATCCAGCTCGAGTCTACCCCCTCCCCTTCCTTACATTATTTTGCCCCCTCCTTCTCTTCCCCGATGTGGTGTGGGCGTTGGTTACGTACATGTCCGTTACTCAACCAGAAGGGGGAAGGCCCGGCCCAAACTTTTGCCCAGACTTTGTCAGCATTTGAAGGATCCAGCTTGAGTCTACTCCCTCCCCTTCCTTGCATTATTTTGCCCCCTCCTTTGAAATGTGGAAGTAAATCACGGAGTTACAATGTATGAATTGGGGAGATCTGACTTTGTAAGTAAACCTTTGTGTGATTTGTGTTTTCAATGAATTTCTTCTCATGCCCATTGTGGTGTGGACATTACAGTAGGTACTTGTCCATTAACAAGCAAGGTGAGGGAGGCACGGCCCAGACTTTGCTGGCATTTACACTACTACCAAACCCCCTATTTGTTACATTTTACCCCTCCTCTCCGCCTTTGCTTTGTTAATCGTGGAGTGATTTGTGTTTGCAAATTAATTTCTTCTATTGCCCATTGAGGTGGGACAATGGGGGTGTTACACGTCCACAAACAAAAATACTTTTCCATTACTCAATCAGCGATGTAGAGGCCCAGCCCAGAATTTGCCAGCGTTTGAAGGTTCCAGTTAGAGTCCACCCCCTCCTCCTCTTTACATTATTTTGCCCCCCTCCTCTGCAAGATGGGTGAGATCTCCCTGGTTCAAGCAAACCACAGAGTTATGCTTGTATTGTCGAGATCTAACTGCTCAAGTAAATCATGGTGTGATTTGATTCAACAGAGTTCACTGTTCATTGTGAATTTCAATGACATGTCAATGTCATGCATACCGGTAATACATTTTGAAAGGAACATACATTTCATGTAATGGTATACATGTATGTATGATCAGTCACTGTCTTAATTGTCAGATGTGTCTTGTTATAGTGGTACATGTACATGTACATGTACATTCATTTGACTGAAGTTGAATCTCATTTTGAGGGTTAGCCCCCCTCCCGCTTTCTTAGACACATACAATACCACATCATTGAAATAAATTGATACGGCTCAACATGTAATGTACGGTATATGTACATTGTAGTCTCCTTAGGACCTCTACTGTCCTCTTGTCCTCTGGTACTTTGATAATAGCTTTAAAAGAGGAATAAAAACATAAATCTGTTTGACCCTTTGGCCATGTTCTGTGACCACCCCCTATCAACAGCTGAATATAATTTAACCTGCTTTTTGCCCATTTAGTTGTAAACTTTTGACCCTTGACCCATGAGTCATCTCTTTCCCCCTTCTACCAAATGAATATAGGCCCATTTACACAGCCCAAAACACTATTTTGAAAACTCAACAAAATGCTTTGGACTACCAGTTACACCACTGGAAAAACCCATACAAAAAGCGCCAGTGTGTGCTCATTCAAATATTTTGGTCAGTAGTGCGCATGCCCGATTCGAAGCGAGGAGACTCGCGTGACCGAAATACGGAATCATTCATTGAGGTTTGGAGAGCAGGCGTTTACACTGCAAAAATCAGTGACATTTTTGGCAGTGATATTGAATCTTGATGATAAAGAAAAAATGAAATGATAAAAAACACAATATATGCATAACAAAGTAAATTGCTTTATTTGGAACATCATTTCACACAATCAAACCTTTGTCGTAGTATGCACTGTGTAATAAAAGTAAAATACCGTGCCAGTAATGGAGAAATATTGATGGTTTTTTGTAATAATAAATCTGTCTGCTTCAGAAATGACTAGTTGGGTATTTCCTGCACAATAAATGGTCCTGAAGTTTTTATGGGTAGGTTGTAAGTTTTTTTTATGGGTTAGTTGTAAGGGGCAAGGTTGACATGGACTGAAGGATTTGAAGATTGAAAAGGGGGTCGAGCCACTCACTCTGCATGCTGCCAGATTGAATCAGGGTTGTGAAATAAAAGGGACATTACATGTAGGCCTGTTTTCATCAGCTCAGGTTGCCAAATAACCTGCTATTTACAGACTCGGGATATTATTCCGTAGCTCGAAATTGCGTCTTTACCAGACTGTATGATACTCTCATCACAACCTACATGTAGCTTGGACGGGCGCAAATTTGCCCGCTTTTCCCCAAATAGCGGGATATTTAAGAAGCAAGACCAAGATTTCTCTGGATTTTTTCTTGACCAAATGTCCCACTAATTCCAATTGTGGGCTAATGGGTACGCAAATGAACTAGTTAATTTGCGATCGGGATAGTTAAAATAGGTGGTTATTTGGCAAACTCAAGCTGATGAAAATAGGCCTATAGAGTAGTATGTATGTACATGAAGATTTTAAATTTCCATCATCTTGTTTGTTAAGTTATTATTTCTGTATTAAAAGTAAAACCAAGGAGGTGCTTGCCTCGTATATCATTGGTAGAATTGTTTTTAAGACTTGTAATTTAAATCAGTTGAGTTATCTATCCATCAGTTACAGTTATTAACAAATCTGATTTCACAGATATTATACAATACTGAATTCCAATTAATTTTAATTCATTGTAAGTCCATAGTATTCATTGGAAAATGAAGTCAAAAAGTGCAGACGAGGGTAGTATAATCTACAAAATCTGAAAAGGCTTTTTTGAATGGCATAAAACCGAGAAAGATCGTAATCTCTTCATCATTACAAAAAAAAAGTTACAGTAGCTGATTTTCGTTACAATAATTTGTCATCCCCTTTTGAGTGGACAATACCCCCCTTGATCAGCCCTTTGTTGAGAGAGGAAGTCCTCATAGCAGTATACTAGAGCCATAGGAAGTGGTCAGAAAAAGCTGCTACTTTGTATCTCATGGTCAAAATTAGGCCATTAATTATACCTTTTCATATTTTGCCTCTAGTCTAGTTCATGATATCCATGCAGACCCTTTCTGTTACTAACTGCTCAGGAATTCCCCCAAATATTAATATTGATATTAACATTTATATTACCAATAGGTATACATACATGTACATGTAGGGTATGCTTGTGGCAGCTACATTGTAAGTAATATGATTACCACAGCTTTAGCCCAGCTACCCTAAGGCGCTAAAAGCATTCAAGGATTAAAATCCTACCAGGTACCCATTTATTACACCTGGGTGGATAGTGGCAAATACTAAGGCCTGTTCATGTACGTGTATTTTGCATGCAATGAGCACAGGATCGAGCATCACTCTACACTGTAGGTTTTAAATTAAAGTACAAAAGAAAACTCTGCCCATTTTGAGGGGGCATAATTTCAATAATGACACTGAAATCGCAATAAGTTATTGTGCATCACATTTTTCATCTGAGAAAAAAAAACTTTTTTGCCATAAATGAATCGTCAAGAGCGCAGGGGGGGGGGGGGGGGGTGGCAAGGGGAGGGGTTGCATGTGTTGCCTATGTGTTCATGTTAGAAGTTATGTAATTGAACTATAATGGCTATATACCAAGTAGCCCCCCCCCTTCTTAACTTATGAATACTGACATTGAAATCACATTAAATGAAATTTGAGCTGTCAAGTTTTCAAACCCTTTTTTTTAAAGCCATGAACTGTCATTTGGTATCCCATCTCACTCTGCAATGCACACTTGCAATTGGCCCGGCCAGCAGCTTGCTCAAATGTGGTTGTCCCTTTTATCCAATCTGTCAATCTGTGTTTGTGGTTCAAGACTACTGGTAGAAGCACATGTCCATCAACAAACCACAGATGTGAGAATTTCTAATTTCTAACAGGCCCATTATAATGGTTCCTCGGAAGCCCATTAACCATGAACTGTGTGAAGATATTTTCATCAACTTTGTCCTCATCGAGGCTAGCTGATTGCTAATAAAATAAGAAAATTACTTCTTTAGATTGGCGGAGATGTCTGCTGACATTTAATTGCACTGAATGAATTTATGTTAATTTGTATCAACATGTGTAGATCTGTATACATGTATGTTAATATGTTTTTTCCATCATTATTAATACAATATTTTATACAAATCAAATGTACATGACCATGCGAATCTCTTTTTATTGATATCATCGTTCTTTTAAAAACTGTTATATTGGTTGCCAGCCAATCAACCTAGACGATTGTTTAGGTTGGCAATTAAAAATGTTGTCAGTCATTTTAAGCGACCTACATGTACAGGTACATGTAAACATATTTCATATAAACTGAATAAAATAAAGTCAATAAACATTGATGGTTTTCACTCGCCACCCTGAACTTTTACAATGTATGCTTTAAATGCGTCCCAGATAAAACGAAACCGAGAATTATTGATGTTTTATCATAACTTAATCACAATTATAATTGATAAATGACACATATTTGGAAAGCTTAGATCCTCTTCTTTCATTTGATTCATTCATATTAATGCGTATTTCATGCATGAGTGATTAAAATCAATTTGAAGAGAGGAAAACAAAAGTCATTTGGCGGACGATATCTGAATTTTTAACAGAAAATCACATTTCTAGAAAGTTGAGTTTCTGCCCTTTCATATAACACCTCAATCAGGAAAAATGAGCTAGGAATAACAAAGTTATGTTTGTTTAAAGTAGTGCTTGCATTTCCATAATTTGATTAAACGAATTCGTTTTCGCTGGCTGCCTGCCGTATCAACAAATGAAATTAACAAAAGAGTTTTAACTCCGTTTCGTTGATAATCAGCCGTAGACGAAAGACTTCATGCATGGCTGATTGTCAACGAAACGGAGTTAAGTCTTTTGTCAATTCTGCTTTTTGCTACGGCAGGCAGCCAGTGAAAACGAATTTGTTTGCTAAAATTATGAAAATGTAAGGGTTACTTTAAACAAACAGAACTTTGTAATTCCTTGCTCATTTTTCCTGATTGAGGTATCATATGAAAGGGCAGAAACTCAACTTTCTAGAAATGTGATTTTCTCTTTGAAATTCAGATACCGCCCGCCAAACGACTTTTCGGTTTCCTCTCTTCAATTTGATTTTAAGCACTCATGCATGAAATATGCATCATAATGAGTTGCATCAAATGAAAGAGGAGGATCTAAGCTTTCCAAATATGTGTCATTTATTAATTATAAATGTGATTAAGTTACGATAAAACATCGATAATTCTCGGTTTCGTTTTTTCTGGGACGCACTGTATAGTGTTGCCTTTCCATGGAAACGAACATTGTTTATGTTGTTGCCCCTCCTTGAAATCAAACTTAAAGGCCCACTGCACTACTTGTAGCTACTTGCGCCCTCTCTATAACAAACAATGCCTAATCGGTGACCATTGGTCCCCCATGATCCTCTTTTTCTTATGTTAACTGAGAGCTGAGTTGATGAGATAACCACCTGTCCAGTGACCTTGCAGGGCAGTCTAATCCCTCCTGTAAACTACGGCAGATAAGCTTTAAAACCGAGTATGCTACTGCTGCTGCACTGGGGAATAGCAAATCAGCCAAGAAGACCTAGACTTTATTTATTCTTGTGTGTGCTTGTTACAGGGAACCAGTGAATGCCTTGTGATAATATTACATACCGGTATACATGTAGCTTCATGTAGGTTCACACGTGCAGTTGTAAACTTTAAGTTTGCGAAATCTTACAGTTATGAACGACGACCCTCAAGCAAACAACTAGCGCGCACATGCGACCAAAGCAACAAGTTTTCAAAGTTAACTACAACTTCAAGCTGGCGTATGCTTGAAGTTGATCGTGTTGTCTCTACACCTAATTGGGAGAAAGAATTACCCCCACCCCCAGCTTCTTTGTTATCGCACTGTTGTGGTGTGTAAGTTGTAAGTTCAACTTAAATTGAAGTACTTTGGTAACCACAAGTGCATTGATCCTCACAGTCTTATCTCCAAAATAACTTTGAAGTTTATAACCACAAACTTACATGTAGCATCAAGTTAAAGCCTCACTGCACTATTTGGCCAGGAAGGATTAGACCTCCCTGCATGGTCACTGCCAGGTGGTTATCTCATCAAATCAGCTCTCAATTAACATAAGAAAAAGGGGACCATGGGGAACCAACGGTCACCACTTGGGCATTGTTTGCTTTATAGAGGGCGCAAGTAGCTATAAGTAGTGCAGTGGGGCTTTAAAGGAAGGTCGTGTGAACCTCGCTATTGTCAAAGAAAATGTTTGGGAATCCATGAACCCCACTGAGACGGGTATTACTTGGGCAAATGTCTGGGACTTTGTGAGGGTGGTGTGATATATATATGTAAATATTATCACAGCGAGCGACAATTGAAGAAGATACAAAAGTGCAACTTAGTCTTCAGCAAAAAGACACTTTCTTGCTTCTAAAGTACATTGTAGCATAAAAGGAGGAGTGTATATGTATATGCCTTCTATACAAATATTGTCTTTTAATGTCTGCATCAATAGGTCTGTAGACAAGCACGTATTAAAATATATTTTTATATTAGGGGGTATAGTGCTGAAAAGAGTAAATATTTGAATTAACCGGACATTTATTGGCTATTTTGTATTACTTTAGATTGTATTTAAAAAAAAGATGAGATTTATGATGTTTGCAAGAAGGGATTCTGGAAATGGAGTCTACAACTCAAGATCAGAGGTTAATTAAGAGGCAGATGCCTAATCAGTTAATGTTGGTATAATTACTGAATGTGATTAGATTATTTGTTTGCCTGTGATTTCTTTGGTAATTTATGCTTTGTATCAATCTAGATCTTCAACAGTGCTTACATTGTATATGGTCGTGAGGTGACTTTGAGTGCAAGGTCACAGTTCATGTACAAACAATGTACAATGTAGGTCCACTCTGTTTGTGTATGACGGGAGCCCTATGTCTGCACAGTGCACATTTGACTTGAAATTTACAAGGGTTTTCTGTAAAAAATGAAATACAATAACTTTGTAAGGTGTGTTAGGACAATAAACCTCAGATTATCATTGAACTCCAAATTCCAAAATTTCAAAGTGTGCTCGAGATGCAAATCTTTTATAGTTTGGTATTCTAAGAAGCAGAAGTACAATATTTATCTCAATTCCAGGCGGCATTATATGAGCCTTCAACGAAAGGTCACCATTCAACTGTACATGAAGTTTTATTGCTTCTCACAATATACATGTACATGTAGCTAGAAACACTTTGATACTTTAAACCTAAAATAGGATTGATGTTGTTGATGGTAAAATTGAAGAAAATATAAAGAGTTTTTTGGCTATCCCCAAGCTAAAATGACTTGGCTCGTTAACCTGAGATAAGTGTCATAAACGTGTACGTCGTAATGTAAATACCATGTTGATTTTCACCCCAAACTTCTCAGAAAATGCAATTTTATTTTGGTGTTGTAAAGAAGTACAATATTTGTCTCAATTTCAGGAGGCATGATTACGGTTCAACGAAAGGTCATCATCTAAATGTAGTTTTATTGCTTCTCACGATATAGGAATCACTTTGATGGTGTGAAATCTAAAATAGGATTGGTGTTGTTGATGGTAAAATTGAAGAAAATATAAAGAGTTTTTTTGGCTATCCCCAAGCTAAAATGACTTGGCTCGTTAACCTGAGATACATGTAGGTGTCATAAACATGTACGCCTTAATGTAAACACCATGACGATTTTCCAATTTTACACCCCAAACTTCACGAGAAAAGTGCAAATTTCTTGAATGCGGAATGATTAAATTAAGGGTGATGGCAATAGCAGGACCTCAAAGTACAGCATGAATAAATGATTTGTTCCTTATCGTAAATTTTGCAATAAGCAGTGCGTGTGTGATGACTGGTGTTCCACTGCCAAAATAACTTGTGACCTTCTGCAAGTCTGGCAGGCTGTTTTGTAACTTCAAACCCTTTGGTACCATCCAAAATTGTTGGCATAAAAACATGGAATACTCTGATTTTGATGGATTCTCATGACGTTAACATTAAAGATGAAGTTGAGTTCTGGTCATGCGATTGCATTGTGAAAGAAACGGTGTGGAACCGACCAGAAAAGGTTGATCATCTAGCATACAAGAATTTGTGTGTATTGCAAGGTTCTGGAATCATCAAAATGATAAGAAATTTGGCCAAGTCTTGGTAAAGTTACAGACACTGTACACAGAAAGATGTATATGGGACTACACGAACACGTGGCGTAAAAAGCCGGCCCCCCGATTTTTACTATGTTACATGCATATTTAGAATATGAAGGCATTTGAAGAGCCATGCTTTTCAGAGAACATGTCTTATCTGATGTTCTTCCACACTTGCATAATAAGAATGAGTAATGCTCACAAATTATTTTTCACCTCTTCCCAGAACTCAACCTTCTCTTTAAGATCCAAATGAACAAATAAGGAAACAAACACATTGTCTAAACTATCAATTGTACTTCTTTATGTTTATGATATTTTGTTTGGGGAATTCCATTTCTAAGACAAATTAAATACTTTCTTTCGTATTCTGTCTTTCCATTTGTCTGGAATAGTTATTTAGCTATTACTGTACAATTATAAATATAACTTTCAATTGCATGTGAAGGTTACTCAATTTTCTTGAACATATAACTTGTTCATTTAATAGATTAAGATGATAAACGAACAAAAGAAGACTCTACATCTAGAATGCCTTTTGAGGAATATACATGTACTTGTATAGCAGACTATACTTGGTCAGTAGAAAACAATCCCACAGACTTTCGAAAATCAACCGAAGACAATTTCTATAGCCTTGTCCTTTCACCTATTGAAATGTGTGAACATTACGGTGACGTATATTACGTAATTCAAACATAATTTCTATTGGATATATTGAAATTCCCCTCGGTTGTTTTTTCAAAATGAGTTGCGGTCGTGGTCAATATACAAATGCATGTACATTGTAAGCTGTTGGACCTTACCATCTAAACAAGATCTGGGGGGTGTTTCATAAAGCTGTTTGTAAAGTTACACATGACTTTACAAACGACTTGTATATGAAGTGCCAGATAGGATGCCCCAAAGTTTTTCCTGATGTTTTAAGAAAGTGTGACTATATTTCCAATAACCTTAATTAAATTATGGCAAAAAAATATATTTTGCCATAAAAATGATTGTTATAATAAGAATGTTAATCTACATCTGCACAGTTCAACTTTAGTTGATGCAGAACTTTAGTAAAGATTGAGCATGCCATTTGGCTTTTCATATTTAAGTCATTCGTAAAGTCATGCATAACTTTACGAACAGCTTTATGAAACACCCCCCTGGGACAATTTCAATAGCCCTGTCCAGTATTCAAATGTGTGAAAATTACAGTGACATTTGATAATAGTTTCATAATCCCAACATGATTTCAGTGGAATATATTGCAATTCTCCTAGGTTGTTTTTTTCAAAATTATTTGCAGTCGTGTTCGATATACATCGCACGTACACTGTAAGCTGTTGGACGTTGCCATCTAAACAAGATCTGGACGTATTGTGAGAGCGGATGTGCATACCAATCACACAACATTTCTGTGACAGAGGGAAAAGCTCTCTAATTCACTAAGCAATTGCCGGCCTGCAATTATCTTCATCAAGATAATGAGGGGTTCGTCAACCTCCCGCGCTGGTTATCAATCAAAATACCTTTGTATTCCAGTCGGCATAACATTATCCAACCGGAACTGAATGTAGCATAAACAAAGTATTTCAGAGCGTCCAGAGGCTTTCTTGAGTTTGGCTGTGGATATACACAACCCGTATAGTACATTTGTAGAAGCAGCGAGTTGGAATGGAACTCCCTGTTAGAAGTAAAGAGATGTATAGGTAGCCCTGAACTTTATCTAGAAATGTTGGTTTGCTTATAAATGTTTTTACTTTTTGCATAATTCTAACATGCACTAATTGCAATTTGAGTTCTGAATATTTGTCAGACCTTGGATGATTTTGTGAGATTTTTTTTCTTGGTTCAAAACCTCAGAATTGTTAAATTAACTCTTTTAATTTAATAGTGAAGACAAGCTTCTACATAGCCTTCATGTACATGTAAATATATTGATGTATAGTGCAAGGATATGTCATCTTTTTTCTCTCTTTTGAAACCTAGGAGTTCATAGTGAAGATGAATGTGTATGTATACATAAATATACATGTAGGATATTAATAGATAAACATAAAGTTTTTTTGTCTTGAGAGAAAATTGATGTAAAAGCAAAGGTCCACCCGTGCCTTACAGTCAACCTACATGTACATGCCGGCATCCCTCTTCCCCACTCCATTCTACCACGGATCACAACACTACAGTCATATGTTCAGTCATGCTGTAATACTGGACTGGGATAGAGATTTGACAGGCATCTGCGTACCAAGACCACAACTTGTCAAGTGCCTTTACTCACAACATATGTAGGGCTGGATTTATAACCTGTTCACATTAGCTGAAATTTATGTGTATAGAAACGTTGTACACAAGTAATTATATAAGTAGACTTACAGTGAAAGGGTTATTCACACATGAAAAACGTACACAAATATATTGTAGATTTTTTTTTTTGAGGTCAGTCAAGATAACAGTGAGCAAATCATCAGTGCGCTCAAGATTTATAAGCCCGCTCAGTTTATACATTTCAGTACATCAGATGAGGTCCCAGATTTTTTATTGAATTTTCACTTCAAACAATGCTCAAACCTCTGTTTCGCTATTCAATGTTTAATTATTAACGTTTAAACGAAGTAAAAAGTAAATCAGTTGCATTGTATCTTGTAGCTGTACAGTTTTTGTATAGCTAGGGGTCATCACAGTAGAGAAACAGCCTATGAGACTACCAAAACAAAGAAATTTATAAGGGAAGATAGACAAAATGTTGCTCTCTAGGGCTTTTGGTCTTATAGTAAACGCTCCAAAAGTTGTCAGAATGCCCAAAAAAGTGAAGAAACTGACATTGTCGGTATCGGGGGCCGAGGTATCATATAGGCTGTAGCAGTATTGCTATACGATGGATTTTAACAGTCTGAACTGGGCGGTAGGGTGGAGATGTAATGCCGGTTGTACTTTTGACCCACAGCTCAGTCGCTCACTGCTGGGTTTGTTGAAGCTATAGCGTTCTGGTAGTGAGGGAACCAAGCGTAGGTAGGCAGGCCCATTGAGATGTCAAATACTCCGGAGTTGTTCTGTAATAAATTAATGGAATGGAAGTTTTATTAATGCTGGCATATTGCAAGGAACAAGCATACATGTGTACCCAAATCCTAAACTTGTGTGATATATGTAACCCTTTTGAAAAGCATACATGATTTAGGCATAGGAAAAGGACAGAGTCACTTCATAAATCATAACTTTGATGAAGCCGTTACTGTAAGGTATTCTTTTTCATTTTTTCAACGGATATTACAAAAGTATTTTTGTCTTGAAAAGTTAAAAATATATCTGTGGTTTTAATACAGTAAATTATGTTTCCATGAAGATTAGTTCTTACTTTTTAGTTTTATTTTGTAGCAGCAACTCATAAAGCATGGGCATCACTCGCATCTTTTCATTGACTCTTCAAACTTCATCTTTCAGAAACAGGTGATTATACATTTAAATTAAGCAAACACTGGTTTTCACTTCGATTACCACTCCTTATCCTATTCACCATTTTTTCATCTGTTTTTCTCTCTCATCTGTATAAATTGTATTGTTTATTCCTCTTCTACACTGAAATGGAATCGGAAGAATCACTCTTCTGGAATGCTTTCCAAATGTACTAACAAACCCATGACTTGTGTGCTTTTCAGCTTTTTTCTGGAAGTTTACCTCTTAGGAATTGAATAGAAAGGAAGTAAGAAAGCAAAGAAAGTGTAAATAATTCCCCATTAAAGTCTTAATAGCATGCTTCAAGTATTTAATTAAGCAGATTTGGACAATGGAGGGCAGAATCGGAGAAGAGGAAGAGAAATGGACAAGAATTGCAGTAAGAGAAGAGAGCGAGATAATCTTAAGAGATCCAGAAGGGAACTAACTTATTAAAACATTTTTTGATTTATCTTTTAAGCCCTTTTTACTTCTCAGCAGACAGATAAGATACCGTAAATCTCCGTGTATAAGGCGCACCTGTGTATAAGGCGCACCCCTATTTTTGGGGAAAAAAAAAAAAAACAAAAAAAAAAAACAACCGAAAACCCACCAAATAATAGTAACAATGTCGTTGTAGAAGAATGTGTGTAAGATCATTAATGTAAATTAAAAACAGGTCCAGACTCTTAAGGCTTCATGATACCAAGTGTCCCACACCAGCCTCATCACATCAGCTAGCAGAAGCACTGTGTTCTATGCCAAACATCAATAGTCATGCATGATATGAATAGAATCCTCTAAATTTCTGACAATAGAGTACCTAGGATAGAACCTTGTGGTACACCATTTGTTATAGAAAAAAAAATGAGGAATTATTAAAAACTACATTTTGAGATCTATTAGAAAGATTACTTTCAAACCAAGATGACAGACAAATTTGAGTGTTGTTGTAGTTTCCGATGGGGTGAGTCAACACACTGATTACTGAGCTGGGAGACATTGCCAGGCATAGCGCCATAAATCGAAATCGGGAAGGGAAAAAAAAAAAAAAAAAAAAAAAAAAAAAAAAAAAAAAAAAAAAAAAAAAAGAGAGATTTAATACGGTAATAGTATTCTATTCTTGGATCACATTATGATATAACGTTGTTTTGTGCTTCTAAGGGACTTTTTGGATATCATTACATCAGCTTTAGTTCTGGCAATCACAGCGCTCAGTGCATTCAAGGAATAAATCCTACCAGGTGCCCATGTACTACACCTGGGTAGAGTGTGGCAACTGCAGATTGATGCCTTGGCAAAGGACATCACTTCTGTGGCAGGGATTGTGGTTCATGCATGTTCAGAGACTTATCCACTAGACCACACTGTTCATGTTTATTACTGAAGCATGAAAGCCGAGGAGAATTACAAGAAGGTTGCATAATCACAGTTATAGAAGGAAAAGCTGGATAAAAAGGAATACAAGATGTGCTAGATGATTGGTCACAGTAATTGCACCTGTAATTGAATATTGACAGACAACAAAAGATTAAAAGTGGATTCAGCCTAACGCAAATCTCCAGTTTGTACATTTTTGTGGCTCAGTCAGGCATTGGAGGGCTTAAACTTCTTAAAAGGGCAAAAAGGGAAACGTCCAATAGTCTTCATTGTTGCTTTATACACTGTGATGTTATATCGAGCCGCTATATTGTCGCCTGGCTGGCAGAAGGGCGTTAGCTCGAATTTCAGGTCAATAATAAAACTTTAAGCAGAAGGGCGTTAGCACTAAATCGCCTCAAACGTTTATAAACTGACTTATTTCCGAGAAAAAAATTGTGGCCGTGTTCTACTACAACATTTCTATTAGTCTTTTATGTTTTAAACCAATTTTCGGGACGGAAAGCAATTTAAATATAAAACAAATTTTTAAATGCAAATAATTTGAAAAGTAGGTTTCGCTCGCTAACGCCCTTCTGCCACATGGCCGACGATATGCTCAGTAGTAGTGCATATTACAGAGGCTTCAGGAAAAGCCTGCTGTTAAGATGGGTCCGAGTCTAAACACTGCAACCTTTTTCCCCCAGTTATTTAAAAAATGAGGGTATTTGAAGAGCAAAATTTTACAGGTGATGATTTTATTACAGATACGATATTCTTCAACAGTTATACAAAAGAACGAGAAAGCTCACAATTATTTGTCAACTTCACTATAACTTGAGCCAGCATTTAAATCGATCCTTTCTGATGCTTCTTACAAATGTTCTTACACACTGCCAGGGCTTCAGAGTGTAAGCAGCTTAACCATGTGGGTTTGTAACCGAGCCAAGGTTCATTGAGATGGCACCGTTCATGTTCCCTCAGATGTTTGACAACTCGCTAGGTCATGTGACCTATGTCATTCATGTGAGAAGTGCCACTTGATCACCTGACACTTCAGTCTGGGAACATGATACA
Source organism: Strongylocentrotus droebachiensis (assembly GCA_035222895.1). Lineage (NCBI taxonomy): Eukaryota > Metazoa > Echinodermata > Echinoidea > Camarodonta > Strongylocentrotidae > Strongylocentrotus > Strongylocentrotus droebachiensis. The sequence continues at coordinate 26,862 of JAVYIG010002284.1, forward strand.
TGCTATGACTGGCCCGACCGTGGTCTCAGATTTCAGACCCCATGAATTGCAGAAGTATATTATTTGGTAAATGTATCCTTGTTGCTTATTAAATTGAATTGAATTTATTTATTTCACTTGACTGCTAAGAAAACAAGGAAAGCCTACATGTACATGTTCATGTTGTCAGGTATCTTCTTGTATAAAGATTTTAAGGAACTAGAAGTGTGGACATTGACAGCTTTTAGTCCTATCTGAGAGATTTTTAAAAGGCAGTAGCACTTTAAGTTGACTTGTTTTGAACCTAGAACCTTCCAGTTACCATTGCCAAGCCATTATATCTCAAACTGTTATACTTTTTAATCTGGAAATTTATAATAAAATTAGGCCTACATTGTCTGGAGTCAATAGGGCGTTAACTCACATCGATCATTTTAATATGCAGATTTAAAGGCCTTCTGGCTCCATACAAACGAGTCATGCATGTCGGTGATGAACCAGGGGACCTATGGCTTCAATTTCTTTTGAAGGGGTTTGTGGAGGTACCATAGGATCCAAGCGTTACCCCCAGGGAATAACTGTCTGTGTTCTTGAACTTGGCTTTCAGCCCAGAGATCTTGAAGTTCGAAGACCACTGTCTGCACCTCTGTGTCTTTGTTTACCAAGAGAATCCTGACCCTGTGACCGACTTCAATGTCAAGAGGTTCTGTTTTCATTAGACCCAGATTTCAAAATAGCCTTTCTAAATTAACCGATCATAGTCGGCTCAACAGTAGAGAATCAATTGAAGATGTATTTTGCTGCTACATTTTCTGCATTAGTTACTATCCAAATTAGGGCTTGTCCGAGAATTAGCCCAACTACTACATGTAGGCGAGTCAGTGGGCTTACTTTCCATTTTTTTTCCAGGGACGATGCACTCAAATTATAATTTGGATGTTCATGCTCTTTACTTCTCGGCGGAGGAGAGATGGCTCACATTGGGCTCATGGAAAGAGGAAAGTTAGGAAACTTCCAAGGGTCTCTGACTATTTTCTTGAGAAGCACCGATACTGTGCAGTGTTCACTGTGTGACATCTACATGTAAAATATATTTCTTTCATCTAAAACTTTAAAAAGTTCTTGATTATAATGCTCTTTCATGATGATCCTTTCTCAAGTCACTTCTTATCAACCAATTGTCATATCAGGAGAATTTTCATTTTGGGTGAAATAAAATGGAAGAAAGACATACAGTGTATAATGTACATGTATGTACACGTCGTCTTAAAAAAAAGGCACCACATCACCGTAATCAGTCAAATCTCCTTTACATGTCAGCTCAAGCTTGCTTGGGATAATAGAAAGACACCTTCTGAGCTAGGGTGAACATAATGGGAAGAAACTTTGTACTTGATTGTAATCCTTTTGTCAGATCAATATTTCTGATCTGTCAGACTGTCTGTCTTGATCAAATAGACACACTTTGTTCAAGTTGTGTACATTGTGCATTCGAGCAAATACAGACCTGTTTTTCGCAATTAAAAGGATTGATAATCTCTTGTTGAAAATCTGTTATTGGTATATAATGTAAAGTGCGATATGTGTCAACGTGAATGTACTGTATGATGTACTGTATTTGTGATGATTATTAAAGGAATCTGGTAAGTTTGTCTCAGATTCTGAAACAAAATCCTGGATTAAGCTCATGCTGCAATGATAATAAAAAACTTTTACAAGCTGATCGCTTGTCTGATTAACAAGATATTTATGATTGGAAATCGAAACTAAATTTTGCGTTTTCCTAACGGTTTTCATGGCACTACAGTCTATTGGGGTAAACGAGTATGGTAAAACCGGTCACTCAAAGATTTTTACTTTTTTAGGCACTTCTTGATCATTTGAAGCACAATTTTTTTAGGGCTTCAATAATACACAATATTATCACAGACACTGATAACACGTAGGGCCGTGTACTTCAGATTTAACATTGTTAAACGATGGCTTTATATGCTACAAGTTATAGTGTTCCATAGACTATAATGTACATGTAATGGGTCAGTTGCTATTGCATTCCAAGTATTTGGTCAATGGTCAGTGCTCTGAACCATTCAACTTGAATAAGTAACTCTGTACATGTACCATGGTCCTGGAAGGGCTTATTAAAGCTGTATTACCCTCCGTGACATTCAGAGAATCAGTTTGCTGAGCCACTTTGATTTGTTTGTTATTTGTTTTAGGGATAAGACCTTTTTATTGCACTTGACCATGTCCCTATTTGCGTGGGTTTTTGTTTGATTGGGCAGGGGTAGTGGGAGGTTATCAGACCCCAAATGGCCTTATTGCGCTGTTTGGAAGTGATTGGATATGAGAGAAACAAAGCTGATATAAATAAAATGGAGATTTGACTGTTAGGAGATGAATGAATAGTGTAGGAGTAGGCAGGGAGAGAAATAGTGAGGTTCGAGTTAAGTTGTGTGGATCGTTTTTACATACCATGGAACTGTGAGACATACAGGCAAGCAGGCAGAGAGAGGGACAGAAAGAGAGAGGGAGAGAGGGAGAGAGGGAGAGAGAGAGAGAGTGACAGAAAGAGAGAGAGAGAGAGAGAGAGAAGAGGGGGGGGGGGGGGGGGGGAGGGGGTGAGAGGGAGAAAGAAGGGGGAGAAGAAGTGAGGAAGATTGAAAGAGAAAGATAAGAAACAAAGGCAGTAAGAGTGAGAAAAAAGGGGAGGGGAGAGAGGAAAGTAAAGAAGAAAAGAATGAACAAAGGGAAGGAGGAAAATGTAAAATAGAGAGATTGAGACATAGAGACAGACATATACATATTGATGTGATTGCATAGAACTTAGAAGTAGATATTAAAGGCTTAGAGGTGAAAAGTCGAGATAAATTATCTGTCTTGCGGGAGTTCCATGATATCTGTTTCCAATTTGTCCCTCTTCATGTCTACACCACAGTAACAAAGAACCCAGTACGGCTGCCTTACAATACTGGTTTAGGAATCGTAATAGAGGGTAGGTGCTCCCACTAGGATCTATAATCTTCTTTTGTGGAAGAATTAAAGATTTATTCTATGTTGTCTGGAACTGTCACAATCTGGTCAGTATGAAGTCAACAACCCACTAGGCCAAACTACATGTTTGATGTCCTGTAAGCATTTGTATACATAGCACATAATAATTCTGTTTCTAAGTGCTAAAGAAATTATAGGGTTAGGATTTGTGTTAGGTTTTTTGTTCAGCATAGGGTTGATGCCCGAGCTTGCTTTGCAGAACTTTCAAAGCTTCTCACAAAATTAGACCTCTTTGGAAATCAGCTGTTAGCTGACAAGAGCAATCCAGCTTATTAGTGGTGAACAAATAAATAAAATTCAAATCAAATCAAATCATTTCGAGGCAGATTATTACTGCAGAGCAGTTGTTGCTGGAACGTGCTTTGCAGTTTGCAGAACTTCCAAAGCTTGTTATAAAATTGCCCATCCCAGCAGTATACTGTGTTAGCTAAGAGGTCAATGAACACTGTTTTGTTGCATGTTGAGGGTGTCAAAAGTCTCAGGGAGTGGGGTGTGGGGGTGTGGAGGGGTAATAGGATACCCCTAACCTGTACTGACTCTGTGGATTACACCAGTATACAAGGATTGGAGAGGTGCGCACACAAAGGGGTGCAATGTGATCCGCTGTCACCCTGGGCTTTTGAGGGACAAGCTAAGAAGCGCACCAGACTGTTATCTCAGAAGTTTCTTACCCCCCTTTTAGACTCTAAAATTATGGTATAGCCATTCAAAAATCGTATTGCTCTAAGATCATGATTGAGTTTGTTGTTGTCTGAATGTCATATAAGTTTCTTATCCCCCTTTTAGACTCTAAACTTATGGTATACTCGTAAAGCCATTCGAAAATCGTATTGCTCTACGATTGTGATTGATTTTGTTGTTGTCTGAACGTTTTATAATAAAACGTGTCAGAGCACATGTTTGAGCATTGCTTTCATCATAAAAATTTGATAAAGAAGCAGGGTCCCTTTCTCACTCGAGCATCATATTGTAAGAAAACCGTTTAACATATTAAATGGCCGGGGCTCATCTTGAACGGGCAATAATGGTTGGCTAGCTGTCTTTTCAACTGACGTTTTTAAAAACAAGTTTCTTGTGATGTCTCTGTATACAATGTTTTCCTATGTGAATGCCCCTTTTGCTACAAACATGTATGCAATGATTCTTTTTATGAAGTTTCTTTATACAAGTTTTGTACAAATTTCCCCTTGTCTGAACATGCCGTCGGAACGCACCAGACTGTTAAAAAAACCTCATGAGTTTCTATTAATTCAAATAATTGGCTAACACAGTGCGGGGTCACCGCGGGTCATTTGGCGTGGAGAGGGTGTAGCAGCACCATGGGGAAATCAGTGTGAATCTGAGCGGAGATGATTGTTGAAAATGTTATAAGGCCCTTGAGTTTTGTGAGTATGTGATTGAAACATTCTCTGAAGCTACATGTAAATTGCATTACCTAGATGCCTTTATGAATAGGTTTTTACTATGCATTCATACTTTTAACATGCAATTTGTTGCCCTGAATTGTCTAAATTTAAAAAAGTAAATGAAAGTACAAGTATTTGATTTGAGCAAACTACAACATTTTTTAAATTATGGGTTTTTTCTAGTAGTGTAATTGGTAGTAAAAATAAAAAAGGAGATTTTTTTCAAAATGGTGTTAGAGATGTATACTGTAAATGGGCCTTCTGCATGAGATTCTATAGATATGTTAGTGTCCTTCTTGCATTCAGGATAGACTACCGGTATAGGTCCTTATCCCTTTCTTGAAAGTTGTATGTTAAAATGTGGTCATTCTGAACAATGCCTGCTTCATCTCATATGAATATTACCTTTGAGGCTTTGATAAACTAGGCTTCAAAACTTCTCTAACCCAATGGGGAACTGTACCATCTAGTTTAGGCTGTTTGGATAATACTCCTACATCAACATCTTAACTGGATCATAATGTTGCCCTTGGTGGTAGCGAGGGGCTACTTGCACTACAGTAGGTTCTTTGTATTTCATCCCTTACATCATGGGGATAACCTTGCTTCTGGGGAGTCTTAAGGCTAATTAGGTGGGCTGTATCTAATACAGACCACCTCATAATGTTGTTAAAATTGCCTTTATTATTTATTTATTTATTTTTCTTATTTCGACCCACTTTTTTGTGTTCAAGATAATTTGAAAATGGCTCAATCAAATATCTTAAAATTTAACACACATATGTATAGGCATATTCACAAAACACAGCAAATTTTTCGACCTTGACCTTGACTGATGACGTCATCTAGGCGCCATTTTGTGAAAAATTTTGAAAATCAACTTATGATCATATCTTCATAACCAAAAGTAATATCTCATTCATATTTATCATGATCAAGGTCAATATCAGTCCGGTCAAATTCAGGTCAAAAAACGCGCGCGTGCGCGTACGACCGCGCGTCATTACGCGCGCAAAAAATTTAAATGCTCGAAATCGTCTTAAATTTTTTTTGCATACGTTTCAGGTCATTTTAAGCATTTTATAAAAAATCGCGCGTAAGCACATGCGCGCGCGTTTTCGCGCGTAACACCATTACAAAACATAAAATCGCCATTTTTTTTTCTTCATGATATTTATTATATTTTTTCAAGGAATTTGATACCATGTTTATCTCTTTATGACCATTAATAACAAGATGAGCGTCAATTCAAGATAAATGTCAGTGCGCGCGAGCTCTTTTAATACATAGCATATATGGGCAAAAACATGCCTATACAAAATTCATTATAGCTCTTTGGAATGAACCGTGACCTTCAATTTTTTTTCATATTTAGATAGAGTATGAGTGGGAGATATGATTCCATGTCTCATTTGGCCATTAGGTGTATCGTGACATCATCATAATGGCCTTGGAACTCAAAATACGAATTTGCATATAATGACGTCAGCATATTTATGTAACATTGATTGTATCTCTGTAAATATTGATCGATTTTCTTCCAAATTTCAATATGATGTAGCTAAGACAATTCTCTACAAGCTCAGTTAACACCATTTTTCATTTTGATGATGTCATCATAGTGAAAATCTCGATTAAAGGCCTCATGTCAAAAGGCCTTCATAATTTGCGTTATCCCTATAGAAGGTGAATTTCGTTCCCGTCATAAAACTACATGATATTGTTTTTTAAGAATTTTTAAGCAGTATCTCGCTTATTTTTGCTCTATTTTGTCTCAAATTTAAGTTGACCAGCCCACCTATACTTGTTCCAAACAAGTATTATATGTCTAGTTAATCTTGATTCTACTTATTTTTTCTCTTGAAGTAGGTAATATTTATATTCAATGAGAATAGAAGAATGGTATCCTATCTATTCCAGGGATACATGATATAATAACATGATTCATACAATGTGGTGCTGTGTGTCTTTGAGTCCTTCATCTGTTATCCTTTGCATATTTGTGAGGAGAAACTGTTGGCAGATATGGTCTAGATTTGACCATTTAAGTTCTAACTCTTACAGCAATAAACATTTATATATCAGGAATATATCTTTTTATTGGGTGACAGTGACAGTTTTACAGAAATATTGCAGGGAAGAAACAAGCAAACTCTGTCATGATTTTAGGTGAGATGAATAAAAAGGGAGAGAAAGAAAGTGAGAAAAATGACAGGGGGTAGGAAAAAGAGAAGAGAATATTAGATATAAAATAGAAGAGAAGAAAAGAAAATTGAGAAGAGGAGAGAAGGGAAGAGAAAGAGAGAGAGAGGGGGAGAGATAGACAGAAAGAGAAAGAGGTAGACAGAGAGAGAGAGAGAGAGAGAGAGAGGGAGGGGGGGAGAGAAGAAGAAAGGTATGTAGGGGGGGGGGGGAGAAGAAGAAAGGCATGGAGGGGGGGGGGGGGAGTTATAGGACGGAGACAGAATAACAAAGAAAGAAAGATTCCTTTATTGGAAGGGACAGGAGGATAATGGGTGTTGAAGGCAGACAGGTAAGCAAAGAGGATTAAGCTTATCCCAGGGGGTTGAACAAAGGGATTAAAATGTTCTTTAAAAGGGATGTTTACCTTGGTATTTAGCATTTACAAAAACCTCAAGGGATGAGGGAATTCTATGTAAGCACCTTTAAGAATGAGTAATTCTTGCTCTCTTGAGAAACATGAATGTAATTAATTGGAACATTGTTAGAAAGCATGTTTACCGCTGGGATTTGGATTTGCACAAATGTTCAGGGGCTGGTTCTTTTTCCTTTTGTCAACATTGTTATGCAATAAAATGCTGCCACTTGTAACCACTTAAAAGGTCTTAAATGCTGTAATTTCTAAGTGTTTTATGAACATGTACCCTCTGTTACTAGCTACATGTAAGTGGTGATCCCAAAATGGCCAAAAGTAGTATGTTAAGTAGTTATTTTCGTTTAGAAGAGCATAAATGCAATTTATGTCAACTTACCAGTTCCAGGCTGCCAATTCCCGAACAGAGGTAAGTGTAAACTCAGGAATGAACGAGTAAATCCCCCTTGAGTACTGTACAACATACACATAGTAAAAATTTCTCTTCTGCAGTTTCCCACAAAGAAAAGGTTCCTGAACTTGATTTCTCCAAGGGACCAAAACTCATACAGTTTTGTTTTCTTATGCGAGAACATGAATGGTTTGTTATATCAAAAAGTATCGGGTGCCTAATTTCAGGGTAGTATTTCTAATGAGCCACCTGAGCGCTCTTGGGTGTTTTTCCTGTAAAACTTTCAAAAAGGTTTCTCCAACAAAGTTGCCCCAAAGATACCCCAGATGGCCTGATTTAGAAGTGTGTGTGTAAATGTACTTAATTTTTTAACATGATTTAGTTTGGAGACTTGTGTATCATCATAGTTGGGGCCAGGTTCACAGACCAACACAAAACAGGGTTTATGATGTTTAGGTTCAATATTTTGAATACCTACTGTCTCAAACATTAGTGACCTAATTCAAGGATTGACACTAGCAACCAAAGCAGTGAACATACACTTTCTAGACCGCTACATTTTCCAAAATTTTAAGCAGGCTCTTTTGCGTACACATGTACGAACCCCAAAACCTTGATCAAGACAAGTCACCATTCAAGATTCAGGACACCATGTAAAGGTTAGTATGGACCCCCTGCCTAACAAGTCTCTGGGCCTGTAAGTTCCCAGTTGCCTACAATATAGATCACTACATGTACATACATGTGTAAGGTCCATGGACATGCCTTTGCATTGCCTTTGTCGGTCACTCACATAATCATCTCGATTGACCGTGCAAAGTGGACATCGCCAATAGGGTGTTCACTCACCATGGCCCATGTGTGAATTCCTTGCCCCCAGCTGTCAATGACAACTCTACTCACCAACCATGTGGTGCTGTTCAGACTTGGCTCTCTCTTATCTTCAGAAGATGTAAAGTCATTAAGTGCAGATGTCCTTCTCATGAAGTTTCTGTATCTATAAACTGTCTAGATTTTATATTTTCCTGTTCATTAATATCTTATGACATGTATATAAATTCTTAGATACCAGAATGCAACTTCAAGCTTTAAAAAAAGTGTTGAATCTGGAGCAATTAATTGTGTGATAAGCTAATTGTACATCCTCGTTTTTTAAGTGCAGAATTGACTTTTGAATTAACTTAGAACTTTATTGGTTTTGATGGCCAAGATATTTATCATTTGTAATTTTAAATAGAAAGCCTCTTGATTATTACTTGTCTTATCTGGACTGACTGGACCCAACTACAGTGTGTGATGGAAAAGTTATTAAATGTAAACTGTTCTCTCTAGCCCAATCGCTATGTAATTGGTGAGTGTTCAAAGACACTGATGTGAACGAAGCCAGGTCATATTTTCTCCGACAACAATGCGAAGATGAAGTTAGCTTGAGAAGATGGTCTTCTATTTGTCTAACTCCAAGCCTCTAAATCCCGAACGAAAATACGCAAACACTGACCTCGGCACCCTCCTCCATGTACCTGCATCAAAAACACGTTTTTGGAATCTTAGAGGCGTTATCGTGAGTAGAAATTGTGGAAAAGACTGCTAGAACTGTGAGTATATGGGACTACACTAATGTGGGCTACAACAAAGAGGCATGCTATATATTTCTTTGAAATATTAGGCTACTGTTAAACAAAACACAAAAAGAAACATGAACACCAAATACAAAACAAATCATAAACACCACAGCGAAGAACACTTGCATGACCTATAACCAAGATGAATTGTTTTGACAGGTACCTTTGATATAAACATTGTAGTCCAGTTACGTTGCAAAATGAACATTTTGCATAGATATCAATAAGTAGACCTGTTTTAAAAAAATAGCAAAAATCTCATGCATGTGAGAGCTTCTGCCTTTTGTTCCACTTTATCTCTTTGTATTGATGAATGACAATATATCCATGTCATTAGAGATTGTGCATTTATAACCTTCTTGATTTATGAATTAGTGTGGGAAAATTAGAAGAAGCATGTACATGTACATGTAGTTCTTTGAGAAAAATATCTGAAACTCCAAAATTGAGACAGGAATGAAGTATTTAAACGGCAATCTGGCAAATAATGCTGGTGACTTTCCTCATATGTCGGCCATGCAAATAATACAAAAATATGGCAATATTTAGACTGCTTATATATTGACTTGGGTGGACTTTGTGTTTTGGTCATCCTAATCTCATAAGGGAATCTAAAAGCATATATTATATTTATTCTTAGTTTTCAGGAATTTATGTTTGAGTGAGTTATACTGACTTGGTCCAGCTAATATTGATTTGGCTAGAAAGTAGAATCCTTATCAACTTAACTCTAGCATTTATTTTTAATATGACTTATACAGAAAGTAGGGCGGTCATCAATATTTACATGTACTTTGGAGAATAACTGCCCGATGTGTATTTGTCAGTCTTGTTTGAGCAAGTGCAAAATCTGAGTTGATGCATGCAGGTTGTCTCCATTCAGTTTCAATTTGTATGCTTTGCAGTGGGGTAAAATCCAATTCCCATACCTTTGATAATAAAAAGTTAAAAAGTTAAATAAGTAAACTTGTAGTTCTAAGAAAGTTAAGAGGGAATCTCTCCTTATAACATTTTCCCATTTTGTAAACAGTGTTTTAGGGCTGAAAATGGATTTTTTAATATTTTTTTTAATGGCTGCCATCTAACAATAACAGTACTGATAGGGATTTTCCAATTTCCAGCAAGGTTCTATTTAGGCCTACATTGTAGTTTGTTTATGTTTTGCTTTTTAAACAATTTATCAAATTCTATTCCATGATATATGAGTCAGAATTTGTTTAAGCAATCTACTTCAGAATACAGTTCCATTGGCAAAACTCAAGATTAAAGATAAACTTTAGTACTGGTAATGCGATTGCATTGTGAAAGAAAAGGTGTGGAAAGGATCAGAAACAGTTGATCATGTAGCATGTAAGTATTGGTGTGCACTGCAAGGTTCTGGAGTCATCAAAATCATAATAAATTTGACCGAGTCTTGGTAAAGTAACAAGCACATACACAGAAAGCTATGTATGGGACAACACGCATGGTGTCGGGGTTGGTACTACCTTGATTCCTTGTCTTTCTATGCTCATTACTCAGCCAGTATACAATTTCTTCCAAAATTGTTTGGCACATGTCATTTATTTGTAATCTTGAACATTCAGTGTAAGTTTCGTTTGATTCTGTGAGAAATAATTTTTTTTTTTTACCAGTACTCAAGTTTATCTTTAAATGGAACTCATCTTGGTACAAGCAATGCAGTTGAAAAGGTCAAATACAGTAGGCCCGATACCAAGGAAGGCGAAGGTTCTCTTATTGCTAGTTACAGACATAATATTTATCTGACCCCATTGCGAAAAGAGATAAGGATATCTTTTATTGTTTCCTAAATTGTCCTTTTAATACACCTTTATTGACTTTGTACCTTTATGTTGAAGTGCTGCTTGAGATAGATTTGATAGTGTGTAATATGAAGACCGATTGTTAGAGAATGATACTTTGGCATGATTTGTCTTTCTACAACATGTAGGTACAACACATTTATCTTTGACCAAGACAACTTTTACCATGTAGAGGTGTTGTGGTCTAGTTGATTGGTCTCCAGCCTGTGAACCAGAAGGTATGGGGTTCCAATCCCTGCCACATCACTAATGTCCTTTGGCAAGACATTACTCTGCATTTGCCAGACTTAACCCAGGTGTAGTAAGTGGGTACCTGGTAGGATTTATTCCTTGAATGCACTGGAAATTTTTTAGTGGTGGTTATTTTACCTGACTGCTAAGAAAGTATAAATTCTTGTTATATAGTAAACAACTAGAGGACCGACGGCTTTAGGTCCACTCCGAGGAACCTGGTAATGAGGATTAATGCCTTACCAGCCTTACCAAAGTGTTTTATATAGTTCCTTTAAATATCGGCACTTGTTCCCTATGTACACATACAGAGGATTCCCTTATTCCCTGGTCCAGCCTGCCAGCCCACTAGCCAGACATTGTGACAGGTAGCTCGTTTCCTATCTGGTGGAGTCTGTAAGGAATCCAGTAATGTTTATTGCTATACCCTGGACACAGTGACAAAAGATCTGGATAGCATCTCTGATGGTCAATTCAGACTAGAGGAATGTATGTATACAAAGTTTGTAAAAAGGTACAGTGTATAAAGAAACATCATATACATTGTACAGAATCGTCATAATAACAGAATGGGTGTACACCCATGAAAAGTATCGTATAAAGAAACGTTGTTAAAAAAATAGTTTTGACGAGGTGAGTTGATTTGACAGTTGGCCATTAAAATATGTCCCATTTAGTTATAGGTTTTACGCATGATACAGAGTCCCAATGAAAATGAGACCCAGATTCTATATCAAGTAGTGCAACGATGCTCAAACAGTCAAACACGTGTTTTGCCTAATGATGTTTTGGTATACAAATTTTGTTATAGAAGGTTTCGTTGGATGACATTTTGTTTTATGATGTTTCGGCCGAAAAACCCTTACTTAATTCACTCTAGTAAAAAAATCAATGACTTATCGTATAGCGATACAATGAATTTTGTTAGTCTAAACAGGGGCTGAATGGTTTCCAGCTCCCTGGAAAGCTCTTCTACCTTCAGCTTCCCTTCCTTCCTGAAAGGTGTTCACACATGACGGTTTATATATATATGGTTTTATGATACATTTTCTTGCGACAATTGCTCAGTTTCTTACAGTAACCAGTTTCCTAACCCCATAAACCTGGACTTGACACGTTTGGACTTATGGCAGATTAGCCTTAATTGTGCCTTGTGCTAAACAAATTATCAAGTAACTACTATCACTACTAATACTATACCTAACCCTAACCCTAACCCTAACCATAAACCTAAACCTAAACCTAAACTAAAACCTAATTGCAAGCCTACCCAACCCCTCTATCTTTGACAAAATGATTTTATTCTGCGTTTATATAGCACTTTAATACATCAATACTGTCTCTAAGCACATTGCAGGTATATAACTACCCCGGTCATCAGATTCAGGTTTGCCCGCACACATTGTACGCACATTCACCACTCCCTGGTGATCATTCCAGTTAGGCCCCATTTTACAGATGCTCACAATGCTGAGCGAACTTCATCAACGTTCGCATCCTGCCTTGTACCCATTTAACATCTGGGTGAATAGTGGCAAATTTAGATTAACATCTTGTCAAAATAATTGTTGATTTTTTTTAAAATGGTGTTTAGGATGTCTAAATGGGCCTTGTGTAAACCCTCATCATTTGCCACCAGAACATGTATGGGATCAGTGAAATCAGACTGCGATTGAACCTCTAAATCCTGTCCCAATGTCGGTCAAGGGTCCCTCATTATCCATCGAAACAAACCGCCTCTGTCCTATACACCCAGGAATCCTAGCAATGCGACTGACTGGATGAAAAGGGTTGGCCACCGTCAATGGGCCGAATTAGAGCCAATTTTAGGAGTGTTCGCACGGATCCATGGTGTTTTGAAACTGGGGTTTGTAACAAAAGATGTACAAGAAGGTACTCTTAATGCGCGCCAGAGGATGGCTACCTTGGCTTCAGTAGAGTTTACACTGAATTCTATATTTATCTTGTAGGTAGTTATCGTCATCAAAAGCTAACAGGAAGAGTCCTAGGTAATAATATAGGTTTAGTTTATTTACTTTAAGCCAGGCCAGATACAATAAGTAATAATCAAGATAAAGTTATGACAATTTACATGTAGTTCCTTTGATATAGATACAATTTAGCATCCATTTCTTATCTTGATCATGTATCTTTATGATGCCACAAGAACTCTGTAAAATACATTCAACAATAATCCCAGAAGGTATTATTATTTGGAATTTTCATCTTTTGGAAGGCACAGTTTCACCAGTGGGAATTGGTCTCTTGTCAACGTCCTCCAATGCTTCCCAAAGTATCCGGCCGTCAATTGTGTGGGTTGCAGAAGCAATGACTGCTTAATACGGTTACCAAATTTGGGACAATTAGATTAAAAAGGTTTCCCCCGTCGTTGTTCCGCTGAATTCGACCGACGAATTTAAACCTAGCCGCCTTGGACTTTGGGAGAGTTCACTGGTCACCTCTGAATTACAGACCAATTGGGCTGCCTCATTGAGTTATCCAGAGCTGCTCGGATGTGAAACAATTGAAACATTGAAGGGAACGTCCTATGAAGCAAGCTATGAAGCAAGCGTGTCACTGATAGAGACATGAACTTACATCATCAGCTGTTCCATTCGCATTTCGTCGGAGTAATTGCGACAAATTTGCCTGATATTTTAACCATTCGTTCCAGCTATCCTTTCAGTTTTTCAGCCAATTTCTCAAAGTGCATTTCCAAATGAAATTGGATTTCACAATACTGTTCATTGTCTCGGTCATCAATGCTTTAATTGGCAAAATTGCTATTAAAGCTGACATTTGAAAGTTGCTTTTAAAGTTTACATGTTAAAGGTGTTCCCTGTGAAATTCCTTCATGAGTGGGCAGAGTATAATTGAACAGCTTATTTCCCAAAGGCTAACGCCCGGTGCTGCCGAAAGTTTTCCAACCAGGAATGTTTAGAAATGACATTCAGTGGGAGCGTATGAATGCAAATGTGAGATATGTTTCATGTGTGGGTGGATAGACTCCTTGCATTCAAAACTTTACAATGGCGTACTATTTTAGGGTACTGCTACTGAGGTATCAGAGCTACCCAAAGCTTTGTTAATACCCTAACCTTGTTTGGGGCTAATTGCCTGTTTCCATTTTTTGTGGGTAGCCTTTTAAGCTAAAAATATAAATTTTGAGGCCAATCAATACCCAACTTCCATACTAGAAAAAACATATCTTAAATTTTATGTTTGATTTTTGATTTTTTGTTTTGTTTTTTGTACTGCTGCAGATGTTTCTGAGAAGGTCAAATTGTTATTATATGACATAATTTAGCCCCTGAAATCTTGGTATAAACTATTTTTCTGCTTCAGGACCGCAGTCCTATATCTTCAGCATAATTGTTTCAATCTTGTCTAGACTTTAGATCATAAAGATGCACCAAGAAAAAAAATCAAAACAAAATCTTAGACCTTGACAACCAAAGTGGTTGACCACTTACCCGGACTCTGACATTGATTGAAATGGCTACTGTTTAGTTTGAAATCAATAACTAAACCACATGTTGTTCAGGTCTTCAAGGAAGCTCTTGAACAGGGTAGGTCTTTGTGGGGGTATATCCCGAGACAGGTGAGATACATGAGTCAGACTGGAAATATGTCAAGCTTTCTCGTGTCTGGCAAATCCTAATCAAATTTGTTGTCTGGAGAAAAGTGACATCTTGGGACTTTGCCAGAGTTATTTATGAATGAGGTATGACAAGCAATAATTATTTTAAAGAATGAATTTATCAGATTTGTGACGAATCACTGGAGTAATCCCCCAAGAGATGTGAAATAATAGGACACACAACGAATTAGCGGTGGGTGGGGGGGGGGGGGGGGTGTTCATTAATCATGCCATGAATATTGTTCTGTAAGAATGATGATTATTCAATGTTTTATTGCAACAACCGAATGTATGAATGCAATAACATTGTGTAAGTACCTGTAAGTAGACCAAATAATTGTTTGAAAAACTTCCTAGTTTGTATAATACATATAGATCTAATGTCAAAGTAAAATTAAAACAAAAAAAGTCAATAGAATTGAAGCCTCTTTGAAAGTGATGTTAGTTTTCTTATTGGTGGGAGGCTAAAGGTAAGGAACGGTGGTTCTAAAAAAAGGAAGTTTGAAAAGTGCTACATGCTTTGAAGGTTGGAGCGGTAACTTTAGACCAGTAGGTAAATTGTTTTGGCAAGTTAATTTGTATGACTTCAAACAGCTCAAGTTAGCAAAGCCCTAACTTCTGAGTCATAAACAGTTTTATGAGTCATACACAGGGAATTCCTTTCTTACCTCTATAAATTCATAAATGTAAGCCATAAATAGATTTAATATCTTTGACAAAAAGCCACCTTACAAATGAATTCTGATGTCTGGAATATCTTGTTTGGTTTCATATGCCACCCATCACTCATCGATATATTTTACCATGCCATTGATGTGACAAAATAATGTATTTTTGTAGCAGAATGTCTCACTGCTTGAGTAGGTATGACAAACAGGTTGATACTCAAGCCATGACTTATTCCAATCATTCCATACTTGTGCAGTGTTTGGTATTCGCCTTTCAAAGCTGTCAAGACATTTGAATGAGGGTTGTTTGAGTAGTATGGGAAAATACTTGAATATTGCAGGCTTGGGTCCTGACTCCTGAATATTTTATATTAAAATTACTTACCTGTACTTATGTTACAATACTTTGAATAATATGAATCATTTCAGCCATTCTTATTTCATTTATTCTATTTGGAGGCAGAAGGGTTTAAAGAGAAGGTTGAGTTCTGGGAAGAGGTAAAAAATAATTTGTGAGCGTTATCATTCTTATTATGCAAGTGTGGAAGAATATCAGATAAGACATGTTCCCTGAAAAGCATGGCTCTTCAAATGCCTTCATATTCTAAATATGTCATGTAACATCGTAAAACTCGGGGGGGGGGGGGGGGGTAGGATTTTTACGCCATGTGTTTGTGTAGTCCCATATACATCTTTCTGTGTACAGTGTTTGTAACTTTACTAAGACTTGGCCAAATTTCTTATCATTTTGATGATTCCAGAACCTTCCAATACACACACATTCTTATATGCTAGATGATCAACCTTTTCTGGTCAATTCCACACCGTTTCTTTCACAATGCAATCGCATGACCAGAACTCAACTTCATCTTTAAATACCTTTCTGGCTTCAAACAGACTTATAAAACATGACATAACAAGGGCAAAGGTTCTAAATGGCAATTAGTAGTAGTATGCAGAAAATAAGCATATTTGTTGTGTTGGAAAAGGATGTAGAACACAATAAGTAGAGATGAGATGATGAGGAATGAAATAAAATAGCCATATCTGTAGATGTTGGAAAAAATGTGGAATATTAGCACAGAAATAAAGAGATAAGTGCTGTAGTCAAACGTTTAACCGTCCGGTATCCGACCACCCATTGCAGATACCGTTTTCAATTGGACGGTTTCGTTTTCCCGTTTTTTTTTTTTTTTTTTTTTTATAATTTTTTTTTTTTTATATATTTTTTTTTAAAGTTTCGATTTATGCCCCTCCACCTGGCACTATGCCCGGCAATGTCTCCCAGCTCAGTAATCTGTGTGTTGACTCACCACTCCAAAACTAGAACAACATTCCAATTTTTCTGTCATCTTGGTTTGAAAGTAATCTTTGTAATAGATCTCAATATGTAGTTTATAATAATAATTCATCCAACTTTTACACATGGCGTACCACAAGGTTCTATACTAGGTCCTCTACTGTTTTTAATTTACATTAATGATCTTACACATTCTTACTATTATTTGTGACAAGTTCACAAGCACAAATCGGCGCCTTCAAATGCACCTCGCATTTTTTTTTTTTTTAAATTTTAATTTTTTTTTTTTTTTTTTTTTTTTTAAATCGTTTAACCGAAAACCGTCCGGTTTTGACTGGCGGTTAAACGGAATTGAAGATATCCGTGATGTTACAGCACTAAAAGAGATAATTTGAGAATCAAAAGGTAAAGAGACAATCATTGAAAAAGAACTTAATGGACCACCCTGTATTAATAAAGATGATGTTTTAAATGTGCCCTTTACAGATTTGATTGTAGAAAACTTTGACCTTTTATGAGTATCAGAATGTAATATCTGGGTTGCAGTTCATGATTTAAATGATTTGGACACAAATGGGCCCCCACTGATATTGACCCTGAAATAAAGATTGGGATCAAGAAACAGTTAATAATTCTACTGAACTCTGGCAGTTTGCGAGGGACCCATTCACACAAGATGGAAATAAAGTTATTATTTCTTTGAAATTAAAAAAGAATTAATAAAAATAAAAATAAATAGGAGAAGGAAAAGGAGAAGGCGGAGGAGAAGGAAATGGAGAAGGAAAAGGACAAGGAAATGGAGGAGGAAGAGAAGAAGAAAATAAGGGGAAGAAGAAGAATGAAGGAGAAAGAAGAAAGAAGAAGAGGAAAAGAGGAGGAGGAGGAGGAGGAGGAACTTAGAGGTTGAAGAAGGAGAAGAAGAAGGAGAAGAAGATGGAGAAGAAGAAGGAGAAGAAGATGACGGAGAAGAGGGAGAAGATGAAGGAGAAGGAGAAGAAGAAGGAGAAGGAGAAGGAGGAGAAGGAAAAGAAGAAGAAGTAGAAGAAGGAGAAGAAGGAGAAGGAGCAGAAGGAGAAGGAAGAGGAGAAGAAGGAGAAGAAGGAGAAGGAGAAGAAGAAGAAGGAGAAGGAGAAGGAGAAGACAAAAAAGAAGGAGAAGAAGGCAAAGAAGAAGGAAAAGAAGGAGAAGAAGAAGAAGAAGAAGGAGAAGATGGAGAAGAAAGAGAAGATGGAAGAGGAGAAGATTGCAAAAAAGTACATTTTGAAAGCAAAATGATATTTGAATAGAGGTTAAACATTTGACCATGTCAAGGAAGTATATTTTTGAGTTTTGTAGGACGTGACATTCAAATCTGACCTTCATACTGCAACATATCATCCTTGCAGCTCCCCGAATTAACAGAGCAATCGTAGGGAGTCTGCCCAGGGCGTAGGTGGTTCTTGGTTCTGGACCTGGTCTACGGAACCCCAGGTACCCCATTCTTATTTACCCCCTGCCTAGGCCTAGTCTGGATTCCTGGTAGGTCTCATTATGTTCCGACTTTGCTGGCAGGCCTAGACCAACCCGTCGTTCACACCTGTAGAAAACGATGTAAATCAAGGGGTGTTCCCATTTGAGATACAACAATAGAAATATCTGTGACTTAAAAAAAAAGAGGCTTTTTGCAGATATAAAAAACACGTCTTTATACAATGTTCTATAGTAGTGTGTTGGCTCCTTTCATTATACAATGATTCTTTAATACAATTGTTTCTTTATATGAGATTGGTATAGATTTCCTATAGTCTGAGAACATTTTCATTCACAGGGGGAAGCCATAAGAATTGGTAACCTCATCCATCTTGGGGATGACTCATGCACCCCCTCTAAACTTTCCTCTTTTTTTTTGCTCTGCCTCACTTGAAGTGTTTAAAAGAAAGCGAAAAAGCCTGTTTCATGAATGACTTATTCAATTGATGAAAGTTTTCCCTCTTTAACGAATGTTTTGTTACATGTACCAGATATTGTCGGACTTTCACCTTTCATGTCGACTTGAAAAGATTTCTATTGTATTTGCACGTAGTGAATCAGAGTCGAAGTAAACTTTCCTGATTAAAAATTGTTTTTTTTTCACCAGAAAGGGCGAAAGACCTTGCCAAAGGTCTGTAATTTTCAGCACTTGGAAGTATTTAAGTGGCCCTTTTTTCAGGATAAAAGAAACATTTAAAGCATTTAAGCTCCGCTGAGGACAGGGTTATTTTGCTATAATGTCGGTGGTAGCATATATGATCAATCACAATTATTAGAAAGGAGCAATGAAAATGCCTACCATCAATGAATTTATGATGGGATAAATACAGATTGCAGTACTTTTAGTGAAAGATATGATTTTGGGAGCTCCCAAATAAAGGTTTCATGACCACTTACCATTTTGATAGTTTGGTGACAAAAATCTGTAAATTTTCACTGGTTTTGTGAATGTTCATGTACGTTTCTCCTCAGGGAAAAAATATTTAAAACATTTTGGGGGCTTCTTTTCAAGCTTGCTTGCATGACAATAACACCCTTTAATATGTTTTGCATTGAACTCTATGCAAATTTGGGGGGGCTCTTTTATGACTTTCGGGGGTTCTTTTTGGCATTTCGGGGGCTTATATGCCCCGGCCCCCCCTTTCCCCCCTGTTTCTCTGGTACAGTATTTAAGCCTACACAGTACAACTGTACAGGTATGCATGCTGTGTTCATGGATTTGCGTAAAGGTAGAGAGACCTTTCTTGTGGATTGACTTCAAGTCGAATTTCTTGATTTCTTAAAGAAGGGTTTCCATGGCAGGTGGAATTTATGAATAACAGGTGGAAGATTTGAGGGATTTAACCAATCTGGGGCAGAACATGAATGATGTGACCCAATTGCCTAATATAGCTAGGCTTTCTGTGCGACATCAAATGCTATATTATGAATGAAGGAATTGATGTAGAGCATACATAATGTACCCTGTTGTAGGTGGTTTATATGCTCATGATCGAACACATCCTCCAGGCTTAAAGGCCTGGGTCCTGTAACATAAACATTTTGGATCCTGTATAATTTCTACAGAGAACATTTTTGTCATTATGATTATCGTTATCATTGCTGTGATCAGCCCTTTATTTTGTTGAAGTTACTTTTGCATGGTTAGGACGTTTATGTAAATGATGGCTGCTATCGCCTCAAGCTTCTTAGCTTATGATAGTTGGCCTCTGCATTTATCTTGATTATTTTTTTACTTACCTCCATACTTTCAAGCTTTCAATTATGTATTTTTTTTTTTAAATATTTTATTCTGTGTGTATTAAGTTGTCACTCTTGATATAAATCAATTATATTATATACTATTATTGTTATTTGAATGTTTTGTATTTGATTTATCAATAAATGCAGAAACATCTGCTAAAAAAAAAAAAATAAGACACAGACAGATAAACCATGGCTTAACAGTAAACACTATAACAACCAATGAATACCCTTCTGGATCACCATGGAAACCAGCCTGAGTTCCTCAGGGGGACACCCATAAAGCATCTTGTTTTGATGATGTCATCAGGCTGGAATGCGGACGATTCAGATTCAGACCATACCAGCTAGACATCAAATTGGTGAAATGACTGAAAATCTCTTGTTCTCTGGCAGTGCTGAATAGGTCAGAGATATGAAAAAAAATGATGTATGGAGCCAAGCAGACAAATACAGAAAGCCACTGGCTGATGATGGATTGGGGGAAATGACTTGGACTTTAATAGTCTCTGAAAACTTGACACTCAGGGTTTTATATATCCTAAGTTTAAACTGATTTTATGGAATCCACTGATTTATGAAAGCATCAAGGGTCAACCTCTTTTAAGCTGTGGGCAAATTGATGTAATTTTGTAACAAAATGAACTTTAAAAATGAAACCTGTCAAGAAATGAAAATGAGAAATCATACATGTATTTGTTTGTTCTATTTTTTTCTCCAAATATACCCTACATCCCCTTTTTAATAAGTACATGTATATAGAATTTGCTTTTGCATCTTGGAGATATGCGTACAGTACAATCACAAGCATTACAAAAACATTCATAAAGCTATACGTTTGCTTGTACTTTTCAGGAATTGCTCATTATGGTCATTTTTACAGCAAGATCTTTGTAGAATTGCAAAAAATTCCATGCTGTGATTCATTTATTATGCAGCATAAAACTCTGTGAATCTCACCACTCCCAATATGCACAAAAGTTTTGTGCAAATGCAAATTTCTGATTTTACAATGCCAAAACTACCATAGAGGAAACTTGGGGAAATGTTTACAACGTGCCATTACATGGATGGCGTACATATTTTTCAAAAGTAACTTGAAGTCCCACTACAATGTATTTGTTGATTGTTTGTGTGAAACAGTGGGAATACGATACAGGCTACATGCAGAGTGTAATGTTGACTAGTTCCATCAGAGAATATATTTGGCACCAACTCCCATTCCCGCCGTAGGTCATCCAGCGATCATTTGATTCAGATCATTCATGGCTTGTGTCCCATCTTCCGCAGCGATGGGCCCGAAGAACAAGCTCGTTCGGGGGTAGCCAAGCGAGGGCCGTATTTCCCTCTCTTTTCAGCCCATCCGCGTGACTTTTGTCAAGTTCTTATTGATCTAGGGTTGGAAAATTGGGCTTTGTGTGTTGAAAAAAAGATCTGTAGTGTAAGGGTATTTGTGAATCAGTTTATGAATGGAGTATATTGGACAACAGGTAGATGATAACTATCTGGATAGAGCAGGATTCCTTTTGATAACCTCCACATTTTTGTAAATTGTTTTTGTAAGATCTCTAGTTAGATAATATATATATTTTTTTAATGACTTTTGTAATTTCATTGGTCAAATGATTTAATTCAGAAATAAAAAATAATACCACCTTTGTGTAAAATTCAGTGACAGCAGTTATGGTGCTTAGTTGATGTTGCGAGTGGTTTGTTTTCTGATTTGTCATCATCACACTACTCTGTTAGATCATATTGAAAAACAATAAAGAGCAGACAAAAGTTAACCTACAACCCGTCTTTCCTGTGTGCCTGTATTAAACATCATTTAATTCACCCCCCCCCCCAAAAAAAAAACAAAAAAAACATGACACTATCTGAAATGTTCAAATTAAATGAAGATGAAGCTATGGAATATTGGCAGTTGCAATTTATCTTCAGCATGATTGACTCAATTTCTCCTACTTAGGATAATTCCAAAACCTCACAATACTTGTAGGCCTATACACCAACTTTCATGCTTAATTATCAACCAGGGGCCCGTTCCTACAAACCGTCATAAGTCTAACTTCTTGACTATCCCATTGAAACGCGTGTTAATTCTATAACACACGTTTCAATGGGATAGTCAAGAAGTTAGACTTATGACGGTTTGTAGGAACGGGCCCCAGGTCTAATTGCTTCAAGACGACAGTTCCCTTTTTTTCAGCGTGATGAACAATTGACTTGTTAGTCATTTTTCAATTGAGAATAAAAGCCACTTACTGTGTACACATGAACATGTACAAGTTTGGAGCTTTGCAGGCATGCATAAAATGTCCAAAACAAATAGGCTTCATTTAATAGGTTACTGCTGTTGATATCCTTTTTATTATTGAGAAGTGCTGACAGTGATTTCAATATCAAGGTGAATGATCACATTAATCCAAGGAAAGCGATCCAACTCTAAATCAACTTTCGAGTGTGCGTGCATTTGTATATTTTTATTTGTCCATCTGTATTTATGTATGCCCTATATGATCAGTTTGTCAAAATACTGTAAACAGTAATGAAGTTACAGCATGTCTAGGTGCAGCCACACTACAGATTGTATTTCTTCTTAAATAAGGTTTTTGTTGGAAGATTAGAAGTTTCGAAATATTTGTTTTTGTCAGGAAGGCTCTGTTTAGAATTTCTGCAGAACCTTGAATTCCCTTAGAGTTGATAATGATGTCTGTTATTATAAATAAATAATGGGTAGATTGTTATAATCTTTGCCCCCGAGCTCTTTTAACACAATTTTACAAGAGTTATTTATTGTTCTCCATATTGTATTGTATTATTTATTCGGCACTTTCAAGAAATATAACAATATAAACATGGTAAATAC
Organism: Strongylocentrotus droebachiensis; assembly: GCA_035222895.1. Lineage (NCBI taxonomy): Eukaryota > Metazoa > Echinodermata > Echinoidea > Camarodonta > Strongylocentrotidae > Strongylocentrotus > Strongylocentrotus droebachiensis. The sequence continues at coordinate 49,711 of JAVYIG010002284.1, forward strand.
AAAATTGGAATGACAAAAACTGTGCAAATACAAATTTTTGTAGCAATAACTGCGTACATGTTTGGTTTGATGGTTTGTTTTACCTTTAACTGCTAAGAAAGCATGTGTATGCTTGTAAGTAGGCAACCAGGGGACCTATGGATTTTTAAGTCCTCACTGACGGACTTGGTAATTTTATTTATTTATTCTGTTTTATTTAAACAGGGTAGCTCCCTCAGTAATCAAAGTACTGTTTTCCAGGGGGCCCTGGTAATGAGGATTAATGCCTTATACCAAAGGGCACTAACGCATCGACTTGGTTTCGAACCCAGGACCTCCCAGTTTATGAGACCACTGCTCTATACCACTGAGCCATCGCGTCTCCTCTTTCTCTGCTCCTCACAAACAAAGTTTCAGAAAACTATGATTGAGAACTTTCCAGAAAACTATGATTGAGAACTTTCCAGAAAACTATGATTGAGAACTTTCCAGGAAACTATGATTGAGAACTTTCTTGTCGTGTGAATACACCTCATGTCTGCCATGTTTTATTATGACAGGATCTGATTTGCCAGCTATTAATCTCACCTATGTTTGGATGTGTCTAACCTTGTTCCTTCCGTAATAGCAGGTTATTTCCCCTCGATTCCGACATAACTTGATCTTCTTCTGTGACAGGTTGTCTATCCATTAAATTTACATGTAAGCCTGGTTGCATGTACCGTATGTACAGGCCTGGCTATATGTATGAGAATGAAATATAGAACACTAGATTATTCCAGGGTTATAGTGTAATACATCTATCTTGATGCTAAGGCCCCCCTTCTTCTGATAATAATAATAATAAAAACGGTGCTTATAAAGGGCTTATCACCAAAGTCTCTAACGCTTTAACAAACAAGATACAATGTTAAACAATTACATATTAAACAAAACAAAATATTACAAATAAACCTACAAACTTATGAATAGTTTTTATTGATTCCAATCGATTGATACTTGATATCAATTGCAAATTTGTGCTGTAGAGATGCTATTGTAGGAGTTTGTATGTTTGCAATTGATTGGAGAACTTGTGATCATTCCAGATCAGTTGCAAGTCTTATACTGCAAGGCCCTGGATTGTTGTCTTGAATTGTAGAGGTGTCATAGTTGTATGGTTTGAGTACTTGACTGGAAATTCAAAAGTCATGGGTTTGAAACAGTATCAATATCCTTTGGCAAGGCATTAATCTACATTTGCCACTCCATACCCATTACCCAGGAGAGAAATAGGCACCTTGTAGTATGACTTAAAGGTACTATGTCCCATTTGCAGGTCAAAAAAATGAAAAAGTTAAATTCCAACTGCATTTGAAAGATAATACTAATTTAGAACTTCCCTAAAAAAGGTGGGGCTTGAAAATGTCTTCAAGTGGGAAAATAATGACTATTAGTTGTCAAATCGACTTTAGGGCTATAGAGCCCAAAAGTAATAGTCTTGATTTTCAGACAATATTGTACCGAATGGACATACGTTTTATGCTGCGCAAAGATTCAATCAGTTTAATCTTGGCCATCACAAGAAGTGGGTTATTGATGTAGACAAATGCTCATGTACCCTTTACAGCTCATTTTATGTATGTTATTACCAAAGAAGAAAAAGCCAGTCAGTCACTCAATAGTGTCTGACAGTGAAGTCTAGCAAGTAAACGGGTTTCCTTGCATAATTTGAATATGAGGACACTGCTAACGTTTAAATTTCACAGATAGGACATACATGACATATATTCATAATTCCTGCAAAGTTCTACAGCATTTGAGGTTGGCTGCAAAAGGGACATACATGTAGTACCTTTAAAGCCCAAGTCCACTCCAAAAATAACTTACTTTCAATAGAACCAGAGAAATCAGACAAACCAATAAAAAAAAGTTTGAGCAAAATCGGATAACTAATAAGAAAGTTATGAATTTTTAATGACATGAAAAACTTTGAAAATCACTACACAAATTGGCAACTCACTCATGAGTGTATGACGTATGGTCCTCACTATCCACTTATTATTTTCTTTATATTGATAATATAAATTTCCTATTTTCACCCTAAAAATCTTATTTCTTTACACCAGTATCCAAGTTAGATTTTTAGTAATATGTTTTTGTGTGGATGCACAAATAAAGAGTAATTTTTGTCTGGTTAAATCATGAAAAATTGAATTTTGATAAACTATTTATATAAAAATCAATAATTATGAATATACAATATTCAGAAAATAGTATCAATTTTTCAAAATTCATAAAAGTTTTTGGGAAATGTCATGCACGCAATATGATACAAATCATATAACCTGGGCAAAGGCATGGGGAAATCTAGTTTTGGGGGATAAAAAGGGAAATTAATGGGATTAAACTATGTAAAGCAATTGATAAGTTGTGAGGACATGACGTCACAAACTGATAACCATCTTGGCAATTTGTGTTGTGAATCTCATTGTTTCATAGTTTTACATACTTTTTCAAAAATTCATAACTTTCTTATTAGTTATTCGATTTTGCTCAAACTTTTTTTGATTGGTTTGTCTGATTTTTCTGCTTTTATTGAAAGTAAATTATTTTTCGAGTGGACTTGTCCTTTAAGCATCTGTGTTTAGTCATTGCCTTATGTCTTCATGGTGACCCTATGGTAGGAATACTACCCAGGGAGTGGAGATGGTGCACATCATGAACGAATGAATCCAATGATGGGGGAAATAAAATAATGTCTGTAAAGCGCTAAGATCGAGATGGTGTTTTGCATTAAATGCTGTATAAACCCTGATGTATTATATTATTATTATATTTCTGCATACATCTTGAGCTCCATCTAGGGTTCTGAGTTAGTGTTTTGTAAAGTACTAACAGAGCCAATTAGGAAAGTACTTTTATTATAATCTAGTTTGGACCTACTACATTGTATTTAAGGTTCAGCTAGAACCGACAACATTTCTTGTTTTGTATTAGTTTGTTGGTAGGGCACCCATGAAGGTTCCATTTTACTCTTGAGAACTTATTTACCAAACAAAATGAGGCTGATATCTTTCAGAGCTAACTTTACATCTTCATTAGCAAGGGGATTAAAGATGGTACTATACATTTATCTAGTGCACTTTCATTGAGTTGAACATGGGCCAAGTCTTAGATGGTAGGCAGAGTTTACGGTGAAGACGTGAATTAAGGAGCTAGCTTTTGTCTTATGTAGCAAGGGAATTTACAATGGTACTGTACATTTATCTAGTGCACTTTCTTTCAGGTGAGAATGGGCTAAGGTAGAGTTTGCGGTGAAGACATGGATTAAGGATGCCATTCCCTGGTGTGATTCTTACTGAGTCTTGTCACTCTTGTGGTTGTGTTTTAGAAAGATGTAATATATAAATAGGATGTAGCCTGAAGATGACCCAAGTCTGCCTCCATTATCAAAAATAAACAATACCAGGTAGATCATGTCTAGACTAGATAGCTATAAAAATAATGTCTTGTCAATCAATAATGTGTTTGAATAATGTTTTTAATGTTTCCCTCTTTTGTGAATGTACTTTGTACCATATGTTGACTGTTCAGATGCATCTCTTGTTATTCCTTTATTTATTTATCTGTTTATAACATTATATAACGAGAGCCGGAAAGTAAGCGGAAAGGAAGTACAATGTACACTATTAAACAGTATGAAATAATTCCTTTCCGGCTTTCAGCAGATGACATATGTTAACATGATCTATATATAATGTATGGGCTTCTAGAATTTATAAAGGCCATCTACGACTAGAGAAAATATATGTTTACATAGCCTAATATTCACTCTAACAATGGAACATGCTTCTTATCTTGAACAAACAAATAATATTGCCTCTTCAGTGATATTTAATACTTAATTTCATGAAAAGATAAGAAATAAACACAGTTAACTCTGCATAAGTTGAATCATTAAAATAACCCAATTCTTAACAGCATTTGCTTGCAAATATTGAAAATGAAGGAAGAATTACACAAAAAGTGACCCAGTTCTGCCAACACAATCACATCACCTGTTTCATCACAATTTTTCAGAACCACAAAATACAGTTTACTGTCAAAGATCTTTGCCTTCTCTTGTCATTTCGTTGATGCCTTATAACTTTCACCAGATCTATTCCCAAATTCTGCCTGCTAAAATTCCTCACCGGTATGCCAGAGCATGTACGCAGTGAAAGTTTTTGCACAGAAATTTCTCTGGGATTATTATATATCCCTCCAAAATATTTCAATTTTGGGGCCACCACATTAGCCCTCTATCTTGAGAGGTTTCGGAAGGGTTTTGATTTAATCCACCGGTTGCAATACCGATCACATATTTGGGATATGATTGAAACACAATGCTCACGATATGAGATACTTGATCATGCACATGTAACACAAGTTGGAGGTGAAGAGAGTTGATGGAGAGAGAGTTGGAGGGGGAAGAGAGCATTAGAGAGAGTTGGAGAGAGATAGAGAGAAAGAGAGGGGAGGAAGGTATGCATATAGGGAGAAAGAAAGAGAGGGAAAGAGAGATAGACGAAGAAGAGAGAGAGAAATGGAAAAAATGAATAAGATAAGAAAGAGATTGATGTTGTACATTTGGTACAGAAGAAGAAGTGGTAAGCACTAAATCTTCAAACATAATGATCTTTAGAAAATAATAGTAGTTGTATATTGCAAAGGAAGGGGGATATAGCAATAAGGCCTACAAATTATATTAATGTTGGCCAAGTAAATACAAATCTTTCAAGAAATATCCATCTACTAAATGTACCTGTATTTGAAAGTTGCCATTGCCACACCTGGGTAGAGAGAATCAAATGTATGACAACTTTCAAACTTCTATTACAAGTGTCTTATACACTGTATTTGTGATGAAGATGGTCATTTTTATTGAGGCTTGAATTGAATTGAAATTTATTTCCATCATCATAACAATATATACAAAGATAAAATATGGAATTTCATAACATGTAACAATATCAAAATTACATATAAAATTGACATAATAGCATTCAAAATATAAATGGAAAATGGTGCATCCGTAAAAGCCATTAAGGCTTGACAATTGAATGCACCAGGCGCAGAATTAATAATAACATATACTTGAAGAAGAAAAAAAAAAAAAAAAAAAAAAAAAAAAAAGGAAAAGGAGTATTAGTAATATAGGTGTGGTCTTAAAATAAATTATGCGTTATAAAGAGAGAGAAGATGTTTCTTGTAAAGTCTTTTGAAAGAATTATTAAATCCAACTGATTGTAAAAATGGAGGTAGGGAATTCCACATTTTTGGACCAACATAACGGAGAGAATCGGTTAATATATTGGACGAAGCATTCCAATGATGGAATTTATCAGCATTCCTTGTGTAGTGGGTATGGACCACATTGTTAAGACTAAATAGGTGCATAAGGTTTGGAGGTAGTGAGTTTGAGAAAAATCGTTGCATCAATGAGGCAATTTGCAATTTATTAATATCATAAATATGTAAAGTATTGAATTTTCTAAATAAAGGTTGTGAGGGAGCTAGGAAAGGCTGATGACGATGGTAATACATGTATTTTTTATTATGATGATGATGACGACTCTGAAGGAGATGATATGAGTACATTTATTTATTGTTTTGATATTCCAGTAGTTAAAGTATACTCTTAAGGACTATTTCTATATTGTCCACTTGTAATATATCACTGAATACCTAATGAAATTGACTACCATGTGAAGTTATGAAATTAAATTTGTTACCATATGGTAACCAGCATGCACCCCTAAGCTTCCTCATCCAGTCAATTATGGGGTGATAAGGTCCAGATGTGGGTGCAAATTACCCCCTTTCTGCCATGAACCCATGGTCAGAGTTTAAAGCACTATCTTGGGTGGGGGGGGGGGGGGGGGGGGGCAAGTTGCTGTGTTAGTCTCTGATTATTCCATGTGGTGGTTCTGGCATTTTAAAGGTAATACAATCAATTTTGATATATTTGGATGCCCCTGTGGATGTAATATAAGCACTAAAAAATGTAGCCCCTAAAAACACTTCTACTTTCGAGAAAAATTAAATATTAAGATTTACCGGTGCTCCCGGTAAATTATGATAAATTTCAAATAGCGCCTTACGGCCGTACAATGATAGCTGCGACCATGAAAATTTCAGAATATGTAGTTGTGATATATAATTTCCAAACGGGAATAGCTAATCGGTCGATTTTAGTCAAGAAACATTGTTTTATATATAGCTTAATTAATATGTTGACCTTGAGAGGGAGCTATACAACATAAAGAGTTTATTATTTATAATTTCATAACTTTAGAATCGATTTCAACCGCGACAACGATCACTGAATATTATAGGGTCGCATATGCTTCCAATTTGTTCATTTGAACCAAATTCATGACCCCATACCAAAACTTTGTATTACCTTTAATGTGTTATTGTGATATTATTGACTTTTCTAGAATTTTCTTGAAATCAGTCTTGAATTTGTTCCCCTCATAAACCATTCACCACCATCATCTTCATCGTCTTCATCATCATCATTGTCATCACCCCCCATAATCATTATCATCATCATTATCTTCCCCCAATGGGTATTGCATACATGTATGTTCTATATTGTCACAACCTTTTCCTACATTTTAATTTTTTATAGCATTTAAATATTGTCAATAATTAATTTGTTTTCTTTCTTCTCTTTCCTTTCCATGCTCCCTCTTCATATTCCTGCCACTTCTGTAAACAGGTAAGAAATATTTTTTTTTTTAAATATTTATAATAATGATGATAATAATATCTGTAAAGCATGGTTGTAAACATAAAGTATGTAGCAAATGAATAAGGTACAACACACTAACAGTTTTAACAAGTACACATAGAAGGGTAACAAAGTTATTAACATGACTTTGTATTCAAAATGATGATTATATTTGTTAGTATATACTCTGTATTGTCTAAATCATGCAATTGCTAATCAGGAACATCAGTGACACTTTATTCAACTGGTTGTTGGTATCAAACAACAATTTTTCATAATAACCAATTCATATGAATTTTATATGTTTAGTTTGCTGTGTATTAAACTGTAAGTAGCATTAAACAAAAAAAAGTTGATTCCTGTGAGCTGTAATCTCTTCAGTGGTTTTAATTAGAGATAAAGTCCCTGTTTTGTACAGTTGTAACAAATTAAGCCACAAAACATATCATTTCAGTAAAGAAGAAAAGCTGCTAATGACTGCTTACATGCTTGGCTAGTGTTGCATGTCTCCTAGTCCTATACTGTGATAATACTGAGATAAAGATAGTCTAAGATTTCAGACCTTCTGAAGTAAAGATCTGGGCCTGTTGCATAAAACTTGCCATTAATTGTAATTTTGCCATCAATGGTAACTATCATGGAAACCTTGATTTTAATTGGCTGTTGAGCCCTGTTACCATGGTAGTTGCCATTGATGGCAAAGTTACCATCAATGGTAAGTTTTATGCATCGGGCCCTAATGCCATTTTAAATAGGTGGGCCTAATGACTTTGATTTTATAGTTGAACATTTGTTGTTGAAAATGCAGGTCAACCTGAAAACCAATCAATATTTTAATTTGTATTCATATACAAAGTCTAGATTTCTGTGCTAATGGCTAGACTCTTACAGGTGCCGGGAACTCATAGGCCCCCAAGTTGTAATATCAAACGCCCCAAATTTTAATAAGGAGCTTAGGCTTGCGAAACCCTAAAAATGTTTTAGCATGTAACCCCCCCTCCCTCCTCATACAAAAACGTCATAAGTAACCCTAATGTAGGCTTACAGATAAACCCCTCTGAGAGACATTTGTACCTTTTCACAATTGTAATATATTTGTTTTGCTTTGCAAATAGCTCAACAATTGCCTCTCGAGGATACACGTATTCACCATTTATAATGGTTTGAATTGTATCTCTTTACTTGTCGGTAAAGAAAAGAACCATTGTGTTCCCATTTCCACATTATACCTCTTGTAACAAAGCAAATTGCCCTACCTTTTGATTCCCAACATAAAATTGCTTTATGTGGGACTGTGGTACTTCCTTTTGGTGGTAATTTGTTTGGGAGAAAAATAGCGTTTTGTGATAGAAGTGGGGCTTGTTTGAATGTGTGATTTATGTCTGGGCATTCTATCAAAATACCAATTTCCCCCTCTTACAATTATGCCCCCATTCCGTAACAATTGTTAGGCCCTATTCATCAATCTCCGCAAATAAGCCACCCATGTCACGCAAATTATCCCAAATTATCCCAAGGAAATGAATTAGTTTGATGTTATAAAACTACAATGGACGTAGACAAATACATCCAGAATACATCAGAAATACACAAAAGATGATCAAAGCTTCCAAATAGCATTTGAAGAAAATGCTGCACTGTTCATAATTAGCTGCAAATAATTTGAAATCACAAATATCGTAAGAGGAGTAATGATAAGAGTTCAAACATCACTATTGTCACAAATGCAAGTATAGATTCGCTTCTTATAACCTTTTGGATGATATATATACATATATTTAAAGGTAAACGGAATAATTTTCCTGGTATCGCATCGCAATTTGCTATGCATTTTTGCAAGACTGCTATACAAAATATCTTTTGTGTAGCAGTTTTCTTCCATAGAAATGTACAGAATTTCATTTGAAATATTTATCCATCAGCTGAAATTGCTAATCAAAAAATTTGAGGAAAATTATTCCCTGGTAAAGTAAAGCTGAGCCGTTCAAGATAAAGACCAGTTATGGTCATGCGATTGCATTATGAAAGAAACTTTGTGGAATCGATCAGAAAAGGTTGATCGTCTAGCATATAATTATTGGTGTGTACTGCAAGGTTCTGGAATCATCAAAATGATAAGAAATTTGGCCCAGTCTTGGTAAAGTTACAAGCACTGTACACAGAAAGATGTATATGGGACTACTCGACACGTGCGTGACACATGCGTTATATCTATCAGGTCCAAGTAGATATAATAATTTACTAAATATAACAATTAGTAGGCGGTTTCTTGGCAAAATTTGTATGATCACGTATAATTAGTCCAAACATATTCTTTCACATGATTTCTTGGCAAAATTTGTATGATCACATATAATTAGTCCAAACATATTCTTTCACATGAATGGTAATAAGAGCTTCCATTTCATTTTTTGAGAGGGGGGCATTTCCAAAACTGGTCTTTACCTTTAAGTTGGATGTGAAGCTATGAGAATAATTAACCAGGCTCTATAAATACACAAGCCGCCAGCTAGCTGTCACTCAAGGTTTCATACAGGGTTTTATGAAGGCTTACATCCATTCATGCTGAGTGTTGGCTTGCTGCTCAAGAATTTCACTCAAACCCTTTTTAAATTTTCCGGATACAGTCCGGACTATCAGCATCTCTGGATCTGCACTGGTTGCAGACTACTCAACCCGCTATGAGTCTAGGATCGAATGCGTCTTTAGTCCGGTCCAGTAATATTAGTAGGTGTTGTGGTCTAGTGGATAAGTCACCTGATAGTAGATCACAAGGTACAGGGTTCAAATCCCAGCCCGGCACTAACGTCCTTCGGCAAGACGTTAATCTACATTTGCCACTCTCCACCCAGTCGTTAAAAATGGGTACCCGGTAGGATGCCAAAGTTAATGTAAAGGGGAGCCTGGCTGGAAAGCTCCCCAGGGAGTGGAGAATGTGCATACATTGTTTGATGCTCCTGACAAGTAAACACATATTGTCTGTTCAGAGACAGAAAGGTGTTAAATCTCTGTTAAAGTATGAGTAGACGCCCTTCTGGTTCCAAACTTACGATATGATGAATGCATAGCGAAAGTGATACACAGGATGTATATCAAATATTAAACAAAAGTTGTTGACAGCATTATAAGGCCATGCTTACAGTTATTTGTTTTGGAGGGGAAGGCCGGGTGCTGTTGTTTACCATTCTCATAATATATTACATTATTATAGCTAGTCAACCTTGACCATACATTATGTGGTGAAGCAATACTTAATTCGCTGTTTTGCTATAGGCCTTCATGTATGTTACATATTGCTACATCCACACAAAAACATATTGATTGCTTCTCGCAGAGGGACGTTATTCTATCACATAGAATTTAAAGCTTTCAGTGTCTAGAAAGGTTAGTTAGCCCGATATTGAATAACACAGTTGATTGCTCATTTGACTTTAAATCTCGCTTACAAAATAATGAAGTAATTTTTGTAGGACATGATCTATCATTAAACCTTAATGCATTTTTGTGGAAGGAAATTAAAATAAATTTACAAATATGTAACAAATGCTGTTGGTGATTTTGCTTTTGAATTAAGATAGAAAGTTAGTGGAAAAAAAATCATAGAATATTTCATCTGACTACCATAGAGATGACCAGGATAGTGAAAGAGAATGTGTTTCATAAAAAGCACCAGTTTCAACCAAAGTTCCCAGCTGTAGGAAATAAGAGTTTTGAACTGTTGGAATTGATTAATACAGCTGTCTACACCTGGATTAGTCCCCTATGTTCAGGTCAGTTGGTGACCTTATTAGGGCTGCTTTAGGAGCCATCTGTAGCTACCGTGTGTGAGAGAAAAAGGAAATATTCTTTCTATTTCATGGTCGTGGTAAGCATCTTTATTTTTCTGATGGGAACATTAGTATGTTTAAAATTAATGATATATCAAAGGATATAAGAAATAAGTTGTATTTATTTGATACTTTCTAAGTTAGGGGTAAAATAAGTATGTATGTAGAGGCCTTAAGATTTAGATTAAGATTAGTTGAATGGACCCCTCCCGCGCACACACACATCATCAACAACAAAACGTGTAAAAGGGAGTATTAATCATGATTGTTTGAATAATGTTTAAATGTGCATGAAATTTGAAGGTCATCATAAACGCTACATTTATAAGCCTTCAAATGTTATTGCAGTGGTTTTAAATATCAAGCTGTTGTTGAGATAACCTCTAATTGGTTAAAATCTAATCTTGTTACCTCATTATATCTGTACTGAATTTGTGCGGGGCGGTACCCTTTGTCATTTTAACACTAAATACACAAACTTAACCAACATCACAAGAAAGTAATCATGCGGTTTTTCAAGGTACGTTGAACTATGAGCCATTTCTTACATGGCGGTCCCGTAATCTTCCACTTTCTCCCAAAACGAAAGAGTGTCCATCCCTCTGCTATCCCCATCATCCTTCATCATCCCCACGCCACTCTGACCCCGACAGACAACCCCGGCCCTGTTCTCTATTGTTCCCCCTCCTCTCATCAGAGTGATTGGTTAAATTGATCAGATAGGAGATGGGGATGTTGGCTAAATTTCTGCCATTGACAGTTCCGAACGCCTACGTCTCGCCTCCCTCTCCCTCGCGGAGTGATAAGATCCAAAGGTGTGGAGGAGAACTTTTTGTTCTGCGTTTTGATTTGTTATGAGCTTTGTATGGTTCCATGTTAGAGAAAGGTCAGGCTGGATGTCCCTTCTTGACCTGTTGAAGACAGTAGGCGCATTTATACTGTCAAATACCTCATTTTGGAAAGTCGCGATGTTTCGCGCACCCGTTTACACTTGTGCGGAAACATCACCGACTGAAAAGCTCAGTGATGTTTTGGCGTGTTTCAGTTGGTAATGCGCATGCGCGGCACTCCGATGCAAACACTTTCCTCTTTCTATCTTTCTTTGTTATTCTTTATCACTTCCTTCTATCACTTTCTCTTTCTGTGTTTCCTTATGTTATGCTTTGTTTCTTCCTTCTATCACTTTCTCTTTCTGTGTTTCCTTATGTTATTCTTTGTTTCTTCCTTCTATCACCTTCTCTTATGTTATTCTTTGTTTTTTTATCATTCTATCACTCCCTCTTTCTGTGTTTCCTTATGTTATTCTTTGTTTCTTCCTTCTATCACTCCCTCTTTCTGTCTTTCCTTATGTTTTTCCTTATATTATTATTTGTTTCTTCCTTCTATCACCTTCTCTTATGTTATTCTTTGTTTTTTTATCATTCTATCACTCCCTCTTTCTGTGTTTCCTTATGTTATTCTTTGTTTCTTCCTTCTATCACCTTCTCTTATGTTATTCTTTGTTTTTTATCATTCTATCACTCCCTCTTTCTGTGTTTCCTTATGTTATTCTTTGTTTCTTCCTTCTATCACCTTCTCTTATGTTATTCTTTGTTTTTTATCATTCTATCACTCCCTCTTTCTGCGTTTCCTTATGTTATTCTTTGTTTCTTCCTTCTATCACCTTCTCTTATGTTATTCTTTGTTTGTTATCATTCTATCACTCCCTCTTTCTGTGTTTCCTTATGTTATTCTTTGTTTCTTCCTTCTATCACCTTCTCTTATGTTATTCTTTGTTTGTTATCATTCTATCACTTTCTCTTTCTGTCTTTCCTTATGTTATTCCTCATGTTATTCTTTGTTTCTTCCTTCTATCACTTTCTCTTTCTGTCTTTCCTTATGTTATTCCTCATGTTATTCTTTGTTTCTTCCTTCTATCACTTTCTCTTTCTGTCTTTCCTTATGTTATTCCTTATGTTATTATTTGTTTCTTCCTTCTATCACCTTCTCTTATGTTATTCTTTGTATATATCGTTCTATCATTTTCTTTAAGGACGACATCTAGCTCCGCTTCTAAAGTTACGTCACCTAACATCGCGATGTTACAACTGCGAGCGTTTATACTTGCCAAACACGCCAAAACACGCCAAAACACGCCAAAAGATCACACTTCGATTTGGAATGTTTCGGGCTTGGCATGTCTGCCGGTAATGCGTAGTTGCCCTTGGTAACATCGCGGCCAGGCTCCGGTTTGGCATTTTTTGGCGTATTTGGATGACAGTGTAAATGCCCCTAGTTTCACTTTCATGGAAGCCTTGTTCCTCAAACAACAAAATAAAAATACAAAACAGAACAGAACAGAACAAAACGGAACAAAAACAAAACAAAACAAAATTAGAGAGCTGCAAACGATAAAGGCAAAAAAAAAAAACTGTCCCCCTTAAAAAAAATAAAAAAAATAAATGCAGCAACAATTTAGAAAGTTCTGTATTATGAAGTATTATGCAGAGAGTTTGGAGACAATTTCTATTTTGTGTGTTGAAATATAAGTTTTCCTATACCTTACAATGGGATGGGTATGATTGTTAAACTTTCTACTATCTATTTCTTTGAATAATTCTCTTGTATGTAAGCTCTTGGCTATGATCTTGGCAGAGAGACAAGGACAAGAGATGCAGAGAACTACAGCTCTTGCTACAGTCAGGAAGTTTCATCTATTGTCTTTATCCCATCTTCAGACACAACATTTCCTTTAAAGTAATCCTTTCAAATCTTTGTTAAAAAATAAATACGTATTACCACAAGATAAATGTTCCTGCTCAGGGGATCATATCTAGTTGAAAACCGAACTATATTGAAGAGTGGCGTGAAAAGGGCAGTAGTAGCTCAAATTTAAAGGCAACTCCACCCCGATTTTAAGGTGGTTTTTAATTGCAGGAAAATAAATATAAAAGTTACAGAAAAAGATCAGTAAAAGTTTGAGCGAATTCTGATTTTAAAAAAGTTTTGAATTTTTGAAGTTGTAATCAATGAATTACATTTCGGCAACTCTGTGGCATACATTTTGAGGTCCTCTTCCATTTTCCTTGTACTGAAAAATTATATTGAAACTATCTGACTATCTGTTGTTAAATAGATGTCGAAAGCACAAATAAAACCATTTTCCTAGTCGATGTCAACAGAAAATTTAATATATATTGTAAAATATATGATAGGCCTAGTATTAATGTTTTTGTCTTTTGTATTTCTGTAACAATAGAATCTGATGATTGATTACTAGGATTCTCCAGACATCAGGTTTTTAGATGGTTTCCTGTCGTAAAGTCATAATTAATCCCTGTCTCCTGCGATTAGATTCATGCAAATTCAAAACCACTCTAGACGCACTGAAAATGGAACAGCAGGTGTCAACATTGTCACGACATAAACCACCTCCTTAGTATTCTGGGAAGATACTAAGTAAGATCTTAACTGGATTTACACGCAATGGTGAGATCAGCACACGATACTTGGATGACTACATAATGTTGTCATCAGCTGTCAATCAGCTTTTTGCTTCAATGGAGTTATCTGACTTTAAAATATTGTTAAAATAGGTTTTTGAATAGTTTTACTAGACATACTATTCACTAATGGTAGACTTTTATAATGAAGCTGTTATTTCTTCTTCATTTTCATGCTCTTTTTAGGGGGTGAGGGAGATGATTATGAAAAACAGAAGTTTTTATTAAACATATATTGTTTAGAGAATAAATACAAAGACAAATGAAGTTTCTGTAGTTTTTTGGGGTAGGATTGTGTAACAAGAGGCCGTACTTCATACAAACTGAGGGGGGGGGGGGACACAATTTGTTTGTAATAGCATGGTAAGAAAAGTCAGAGTCGTAAGCTCAGTATCTTGGCAATACTTATTTGATAGTTTACACAACCAACAAACAATCATTATTAATCACACAGGCGAAGCATTTGTCACGTAGCAGAGTTCACTGCCCCCTTTGTGTACATTTCCAAGTTAATTTATGGTGTCATTATTTTTGTGTGAGTCCTAAAGTTTGTTTACAATAGTATCAAAGGTACACATTACATTACATTTTATGGTTTGTGATCAAATTGCAGGAAAGGAGAGATATATTAAGTATGCAAATACATGAAGTACAATGCACCTTTGTACTAGACGTAATTCTTTTTTGGTCTCATTATTGTACTCAATATGAAGTTTGTTTACAATGTGAATGAAAAATGTATTTTGCTGTTTGAGATAAATTTATTGGAAAGGGGAGATAAATCATGACTATGAAATTCATATTGATGTTATATCACTTTTTGTTTTATGGTAATTTATAGGAATAGGAGTTTCATAGGAAAAAAAAGAATGAGCATAATCCACAAAGCCTTTATGTCCAACATTGACACCACCAATATCACTAATACGACCATTACCACCACCACGACCACCACTATCACAACCACCACTACCACACCCATGATAACCACAGCAACCCCCATTAGATGACGTCAAGACCACCACCATCACTACAACCACCACCTACCATCAGAACCACCACGACCACCACTCCTATCACAATGACCACCTCAACAACCACCCCTACCACAATGACCACCATCACTATACCACCACCTATTACCACTACCACCATCATAACCACCAACACTACCACTGACAGCAAAGTGATCAGTTAACATTGCCACCACTACAGCATCACCACCACCACCTTCATTTCCACTATTGCAAACACCAATACCACCAACAACATTGTCACTCCTTCCTACATCTCATTCGTAGTTGTAGAGTCCTTGGAGTTTGTCAGATACCACTTCCAAACCAGTGAGTGAGTCATTCCCATGAAGACCTCCCAATGAACTGCATTGACCCAAATACTAGAGGAGAAGGTTGAATGTTTAATGTCCCTTTCGTTGCCTGGCAACAGCCTGCAGACATCTGCCAAATCCAATTCCTCCAGACATCTCGGAAAGAGAGAACATCTTCACCGCTGTGTCACATTTATCATTCCCGCTGTCTCTGTTGTGAGTCAACAGTTGTGAATCCCCTATTAAAGGAATTGATTCCCTATTTACTTGTGACCTTTTCTTCTGGCTAAGGACAGCGAGGGAAAGTATTCGCTCATGTTAACGGCAGTCCATTCGCATCTTCTTCGTATTTGAAAAGGTGAAAAGCCTTGATTACCATCAAATGGTCTTTCTGACTGACTTTGATCTTTAGTGAAATGTAACAATCAGAACTAAATTTTAACATCCTAAATGGGCCTTGTTTCATAAAACTTTTTTTTAAAATTTTTTTTTTATTGTTTTTTGTTTTGTTTCATAAAACTTGATATCAACAACAAGTTACCATAACTGTTATAAGCTACTGAAACCATGGTATTTGATTGGTTGAGAGCTAATATGTCATTAAAATTTACCATTTGTTATTGGTTCTAAATTTTATGAAACAGGGCCCAGCTAGCCTTATCCAGATCATTAATGATTTAAGCAATTTATTATTTTCTGCGCATGTAGATTAACATGTGTAAAATCACTATCTTGATTCTGTCCCGGCTTATTGGCGGCGGACCTCATGAGATCAAAGTGAAGTAACATATACGGAATGTTATTCAGATGACATTGATGGAGACAGTCACAATGAATTTGTTCCCTCCATGAGAGAAGCAAGGACTTTGCTACAGTGTTCCGATATGTGGTGAACCGCAGAGAGAACCCCACATTGTTTTTTGCAATGTGCAAATGTAACCCCCCACGCAACATTCAATGACATGCAACTTGGTGTTATAAGAAATGTGAAGCCATTACACTTGATGCCATCATCAAAAAATTGCCATGGTTTACTGCTGCGTATCTGAATGAATGTCTAAGGGGCTTTATTAGGGTTAATAATAATAATAATAATAATAATAATAAATTTATATAGCGCAGCTTTTATACAAAATATATTCAGCTGCGCTGGGTTCCCCATTCAAAGTTATGAAGAACTTGCAATTACGCTGCTAGAATAAAAATTTCACAGATTTTTTAGTTCAGAGCATTCCCCATAGTTGTGAACTTGTACGCCTACCAGTATATGAATGTACATGTAGGTATTCAGGAATTTATTGCGTAATGTAGATCACTTTTAACATAAATTTTCCTGATTCTGGTGGAGTCCCATCCTGATATTTTTTTGTAGTCTGTACGTGCAGGCACCTTGCATGTGCAGTACTGGCGGAGTACCTGAGAAGCGAGGCCTCGGTCAGAGGCTAGGACAAGGTCCTTTCGAGGAGGTGGTCTAGCTCTTCCTTTGGCATTCTAGGGTGAAGATCATTTAGTAGATATCTCATTAGTACCCTGCTGGTCCAGACCTGGTCTACATTTCATGTTCAAGGTTCCTTCAGCCTTATTTTAGGGTCCTGAGGAATATCTCCAGGTCTTAATCCGGTCACTGAAGGTTAGTACCTGGGGGGACATCCCAGTTATCATACCAGTAGCAAGGATGAAATCTGGAAGTACTGTTGGGACTAATATGGGTGCTTTTCCATTATACCAATCAGACCTTCTTTTGAAAAGTGAAGTCTGAGGTTAAGTTCCAGAAGGATGAAACTCTGAAGTAGTGCTGGGACTCTTTAATGGATGCTGTTCCATTAGCTTTATAAGCTAAACATATTAGACCAATCAGCTCTTGTTGAAAAGAAATGAAGTCTGAGGTTCAAGTTCCAGAGTCAAACAATTCTTGCAATACTGGTATCAAGGATCATACTGGGAGGTATAGTGCCAGTACTCCACCCTTTTTTAGGTGCTTCCTCATTAGCCTGACATTAGCTAGAACAAGCATGAGCTTGAGATCATGAGATATGAGAGTTATCGGCGCTTAGTAAGAAAATAGTCCATAAATCGAGTTCCCCGTTTCTATAAGCCTGAGTTAAACAAGTTTTTGTTCACTCAAGGAATCATAGATTTTAGAGCGAATCATAGTATGACTCTTTAGTGTGTCTCTTTAGTGTGTCTTTACCAATGATATAGCGTACTAATTGGTCAAACACATGTAGCAGGATATTTCACAAGTAAGCCTTAGTTTGCTTGGGACAATAGCCGAAATAATATCCCAGGCGTCGCAGTGAAATAGCGCGCTATTTGTTTCTTCTGTGAACTCAGCTCAAGCTACATGTACGTAGGATCAGGCTACTTCACTAGAACAGTTTTAGTCGACTTAACAAGTTAGGCTAATGGAAACAAGCCTATTTGCTTTCAGGGGATGATAAGTTGAAGATGAAATGAGTTGATATTATCATCACTCTATCATCAATGCTATGTACGCTATTCCTGCTATGTCCATTCAGACTATTCCCTTCTGAGTCCGTTAAGATATCCCTTGGTCAGTTGTCACAAAGGCTTACGGTCAGTCGAGGGGATCGGGTATCTGATGACCGAGAAAGATCTATTAGAAAACATATCAAGGAAATCTAGAACTTTCCTCTGAGGACTCGATGGAAAATAAGATATGAAGCAATTTGGATGTCATCCTCAATTTCCAAGATGCAATGCGTTTGAATAAAGGGAGTGAGTGGAAGAGATTTAAGTGCTATTTTAAAGTATTAAACTGTAATCATTGCTTGCATTCCAGAATTATCCTCAAAGTTCAATCTTTTGGTAAAAGATGATTGATTGATCAGAAGTGACAGCAAATTATGGTAAATAAGTTTTCTTTCTTACTATCTTAGCCATGCTGTTTCTATTTCATAGTTAAAGATAAAGACCAGTTATGGTCATGCGATTGCATTGTGAAAAAAAAGGTTGTGGAATCGATCAGAAAAGGTTGATCATCTAGCATATAAGTATTGGTGTGTACTGCAAGGTTCTGGAATCATCAAAATGATAAGAAATTTGGCCCAGTCTTTGTAAAGTTACAAGCACTGTACACAGAAAGATGTATATGGGACAACGCACATGTGCGCACTACGTGCGTTTATCTCACACACCAATTGATAAACTAATTGACCAAATATATCAATTATATCAATCATCATGTATTAGTCAAAAGCTTCCATTTCATTTTTTGAAATTGGGGCGTTTCCAATACTGGTCTTTACCTTTAAGGAGAAGGGGCGCGACTGAACTGACCAGTTCCCCACTCTATAACTCAACTTATAATCTGTAAGAAAATGAGCCCCTCCCTTATTGGGTCTTGGTACCCCCAAGCCTTCGATTAAGCGGGCGCAGGGCGCAAATTTGCGCTCATAAAACCACCAATTGCGCCCATAATCATCTAAAACTAGACGGCAAGGCGCAAGTGTTTGCCGTGAAAATGCGCCCATAAATTATTAGAACAGAAAAAATACATGAATGATTCGTAAAGGGCGCATTTTCACAGAAACACTTGCGCCTTATAAAAGCACTAAATACGAAGCTAATAGAGAGCTCGCGCGACAAACTGTTCGTGATTCGGGATCACGAACAGTTTTCCGCGCACGAGCTCTCTACTAGCTTCGTATTTAGTGCTTTAAAAAGGTGCACGTGTTTCGTGAAAATGCGCCCTTATAATAGGCTAGCGCACGTAGGTACGTTCAGATCATGCGATCGCTAAAATGCTGTGGCGCACGCACGTACGTACGTACAAATGTATCGAAGGATCAAGAAAACAAATCGTCAAAATAATGGAGAAATAAACAAGCATTCAAATAGTCATTAGAGATCTGTCGAGGTTTGTTTGTAGATCAAGTTTATTATTTCATCTCAAATAGAATTTAGAATTCTCTTATTGATAAGTTAAGAACACCTACGATGTTCTCGATCGTAGTTACTCTCATTTTGCCAGCAGCCGACCTAGCATTGTTGTGGCAGAAAGCTAGCCCGCCAGCTTCCCACGAAGAACCCTTCGAGTCCCGGTAAAATTGCGCGCGCTGCGACTCTCCGAAGGTGCGTTGTTCTTGTTGACAAACTCTAGCCCGCTAGGATCCCACGACGGACCATTCGTGGTATGGTGAGAGTGTGTGTGCGAGGTACGATTTTGGTTTCGAGAACGCACGTTACGCAATTTTAAGTACGAATATTTGGTCAGTTTTCTTCTTATTTCTTTGGTTATACAACAATTAAAAAGATAATTTCTTCAAATTTGCTCCTACTGCCGAGAGTGTGGCGGAAGGTTTGTGTGTCTATTCATTTGCTCATCAATATTTTTAGTTACTTTAAAATAGTCCAGAACTACTGTTTAATTAACTCCAGGAAGCTCCAACACCGGCGCCGGTGTTGGAGCTTCCTAGAGTTACTGTTTAATGTGCAATTTGATGTTCTTAATCAATCTTTCCTGTTGATCTTGTTAAGATTAAAAAGTTATTAAATTGATCGTAGACCCTATTCACATCATGAAATTAACTGCTTTGTACTTATTTAAGTTGTGTAATTATTTGTCATCTGTTTTTTGGAAAATTGCCCCTGGTTCTTTATAAGAAATTGCCCCTTGCTCTGATAAATCCTCGCGAGCAAGGGGCAACTTTTAAAAATAAATTGCCCCTTGCTCCTGGCTGCTTAATCTAAGGCTTGGGTACCCCTCTTTGGCAAGGTTTAGACACCTGAATTGTGATATCTTGTGTTTTCCCCAGATACATGCCCCCTTTCCAGAATCTTGTCACTATTACTCAAGTCTGCCTCAAGAAGGCTCAAATGAAAATATTGCCATCATGGCAGTTTGTGTCAATTGCACTTTGAAGATACAAGACACATGGAAAGATGGTTTTCATAAATGAAGTGCTCAAAACTAGCACTTTGTATTCTTTTCAGATTACAACAATTTATTTTCTTAGCAAATGGATTATCTGCATTTATTTTGAAGGAGAATGAGGTTTACTAAAAATAAAAAGTGTATGCTAAGTATCGATTTGAGGAAAGTATAGAGAAGTTTTTAGAGTGGAACAATATTTTAGAGAACAAATGAATTGATGGAGTCAGTTATATCCCTTTCTTTGATGATCGTCAAGTTTACCCTGAAAAAAATTGTTTGCAAGCCTCTAGGTAATTCAAGAACACAGAACATGAATGAATTCTTTATGATCAAATTCTTTAGTTTAGATGCATACTTACAGTATTGTTGATATTTTTATGATTATTATTATTAAGTAATTGGAGTTGCCTGTGCCTGGAAGGGTAAAAGTGTACTGAATCACTGTAACTCTTGGGTCTCTCCTCCCACAATCTTACATTATTAAAGATGATGTTTGAACATAGTACAGTGTATGCCCCATTTCTCACTTCAGTATTGACTTCATGTCCTAAATTTTGATTGATTCATTGTCCTTCAAACTCCATTCTATGTTTTCAGCAATTATTCTCAATGGCGTATCAGTACTCTAAGGTTAATCACAGATAAGTGTCAGAAATTCATCCCCCTAAAATTAACCTTCAGCAAACAAATAAGAACCTTCAATAGCCTCGCTCCCGAATAGATCCAAAGAGAAAATTGCCTCTTTTACTTGTCTTCAATGATATGCTATCATAATTACTGTAATAATCATTCATACTGAGACATACTGTACTGTTTATATGTTCTCAATAGCGTATTGGTACACTAACTTTAGGTTCATCACAGATAAGTGTCAGAAATTCATCCCCCTAAAATTAACCTTCAGTAAACAAATAAAAACCTTCAATAGCCTCGCTCCTGAATAGATCCAAAGAGAAATTGTCTTCAATGATATGCATTCATAATTGCTATATTTATCATGCATTCCAAGACTATTTACCTATTCAATCAGGGGCTTGTAATAAATGGATTCCGCATCTAAGAGGGCCCTTTGAAGCAGTCCGCTGCACCCAGAGTCTTTTTTCCCCCTATCATAATCCCCTTAATCCCCATGGCAGGACCGCACAGCTCGTAAATCTCACTCCCGAAACTGAGTGACATAGGGCTCGCGAAATGCATTGTTGGAAATACACATCGGCTGCTAACAACAAAAATAGCAGCGTACAGTAGGGAAGAGTATTTGGTAGGCGACGATTTAGACTTTCTGACTGATTTTGAGGAAGATTTGATTCTTGAGCCTGGTGTATGGGAAGTTGGAGACCAATACAAGTTTTGCACGTGTGAAATTCCATCAACGGAAAATCTTATTCGTTGCAGCGAACCAGAATATACGGTTTCATAGTGAATGCGATATGCGTAGGCCACTCCAGCAAAGCATAGATAGTTGATACTAATGCGTATTGACTACTAGCACTGCAGTACGTGTAAATAGGCAGCATTTTAATACATGAATAGTCAATACACTCACAACATACAAATGCACATAATCATTCCGATGCGGTTGATCGGCAAGTTTGACAGTAGACTCACAATTTTAATTTTTAAATTATTTTTTTCTAACATCGGAAAGTTGAACAAATTGTATTTTAATGCTCTTAAGGTATCATCAATCGTCACTAAAGTACTGCCTTGGAATAAAATCAGTTGAGTTTTGTACAGTAGTGTTTGAAATGTTGATAATCAATAGCACAACTTTTAATACACGGCCAGGTTAGTAATGCAGCTGCAGCTATGTGTGTTACCATCAACAACATCCAGCATGTACAGCCCAGCGAGCACGGCGGCTTTCGCGTCGCCGGCCCGTACTCGGGGTGAAAAGTGGTGATGAATTGACAACTTCTAACCCTCATTAAACCAAATGCGCAAATATATAACACAATTTCATTTAGTTATTTTAAGAGATAAACTTATGGACTACCTTCCTAGCTATGTACAAATTTCGGAAACTTTCGGAAAATGTCAATAATTAGAAGAGAACGTGATGATGATGAGAAACTTGCATTCACTCTAACTCACGATTTCCTTGGTCGATTTCGCTGGTTCAGATGGCTACGTCTTTGGTAGAGTTATCCGAGCACAGCGAAAGCATTTGATAACCAATAGAAGGTTGCTTTGTGCCATAAGTTGTTGATTGTGTGTTTTTTATATTATAGCTATATACATCTTCAATCAGTATGACGTCATTTTCTCGGTGACTCGCATGGCTTCAAAGCCTTCTTTTTACGACCAAGTGTTTGGAGAGCTTAGGGAAGCAGGCCGCGTTGCGTAACACTTCGTAACATTTGGATCGCCAGAGGGCATCTGTGGTCTGATAAGGGCGGCTGTTGATGGATTTAATGGCTGAAGAGGGTTACATTACTTGATGTTAAGCCAAGTTAATCTTGAATATCTTTCCCTCGGGAAATTCTTTCGAGACGGTACATCCATTTAAACTAACATACCCTGATTCAATTTAAAAACATGCTTTGTCAGTTGTAGGCCAAATGTCAAGAAATTGGAATAGTTATCGATCCACCCTTGGAAGAATATTAATATTCATTTGAAGTTAATCCCCTGTCATCACGAGTCTCTCGTCGCATTGATTAAATTGTAGCAAGTATGCAAATTGTCTCATTTATTTTTGGGGATAACTAGCCACGTTTTCATTTTGACATGGCCAATGGAACATTAATTGTCGGTGAGGTCAAGCTACGAGGGCATGAACTCATTCTTTAAGTTATTTTTTTGCTGTCTGCGAATAGAGTCAGTCTCTTCGTTTGCAATTTTCAGACAAACTTAGACTAACTGTTTGTAGACCAAATGGCAATTCACCTTCATATTACTCATAGAAACCAGCTTCAGATTTTTGTGGAGGTGTCTTGTGATGGTGGTTCATTAGCTCGACTTTCAGTCCAAGGGTTGAGGGTTCAAATCCCAACCTAGCAGTAACATTCTTTGGCAAGACTGCATGGGTCAATAAAACCCAAGTATTAATATTATTCATTAGATCATATAATTTGTCATTGTCATGTACATGTACAACAGGTTATGCATTTATAAGGCAAATGGAAATTATCTAAGGTTGATTTTGTCATAGTTCTTTGTGATGGTGTTTGTATATATTATCAGCTAACTAGTTTCTCTGATAGAAACAAAAGAACTATGAATCCAATCATTATAGATTGGCTGTCTTATAATCAAAGATGACTGCCATTTTGAGAAAATTGAAACCCACTACATTTTTTAGAATAAATGCCAACAGGTCCCAAATCCCAAAACAGAGTAACAGACAGACTCACAAATGGGCAGACCAACGGACAAATGAACAACAAACTTGGAACACATGAACAGAAAAGAAACGAGCAAAAATATACAAGGATAATGGAAACAAGTATTCAAAAGAAAGCTACATGTAGTTGCAGACAAAAGATTACAAGAGTATGGAACGGATGAAAAAAAAACCATTACAGGGAACTGGGTATTGGAATTGGTGGCATCAAAAGTCAGAGCATAAATTTTCCAAAAATTTGTGAGGTCTTGGGAGAAACTTGATACCGACATTTGACCATAAGCAATGTCAGTTCAAGATGACCATCTAGACCTGATGAATGAAATTATGACAAAGTAGCGGAAATTCATTTCACAGCAATTGCATTTGGCTCTGAAGTGATGATATACAAAAGATATCTTTGACAAATCTGTTTTTATATAATTCCTACAAAAGCATGAAATTTATTGTAATAATCAGTAGTTAAAAGACATGGATTGTACTAAGTATTCCGACTGATAGCTATTGCACTGGTTCATTGTAATTTATTAACAGGTCACATTTCAATCCTGACAAATGATGAAATAAAGGAAATGAACAACAATTCTAACTCAGGGAGATAGCCTAATCTTTTTTGAGAATGGGTACGATTTGATACATGTAGACCCTACATCAATTTCAGTACATTGACGATAAATTAAAAGAAAACCATTTACTGTATTTATCATGTGTTATTGGACAAGATGAATGAGTCCTTTCTGTTTTCAAAACTAGGCTGTATAAAAAATAAGCTTGAAATGCCTTGGTATGTTTATAAAAACATAAGCAGTTGAATTGTGCTGTCATATCATATGACAGCACAATGTTTTCCAACTTTGGTATGACTCATTGTACAGAAGTCAAAGTTCTAAGCGTTGTTTATTGCTGATTTCATTCAGACAGTTTTATCAACTTTTCAAATTCTCCAACTTTGGTATGAAGCATTGGACATGTGTCAAAGTTCCAATGGTTGTTTATAATAATAATAACAATACAATATTTATAAAGCGCATACTAAACGTTATCAGGATACTCCATGCACAGGTACCCATTAGGCTTGTCCTCATCAGCTCAAGTTTGCCAAATATCCTGCTATTTCTGATTCAGGAAATTAGCCTGAAGTTACAAATCGTGTCTTCATCAGCTCGAAACTCAAGCTCGAGAAAATAGCTTGAGAAAGTTGCTCGTGTTTTTGCAAAGTGCAAGTCTTTGGGCCGTTTTCATCAGCTCGAGTTTGCCAAATAGCCTGCTATTTCTGATTCAGGAAATCAGCCCGAAGTTAGAAATCGCGTCGTCATCAGCTCGAAACTCGAGCTCGAGAAATTAGCTTGAGAAATTGCTTGTGTTTGTGCATAGTGCGAGTCTTCGGGCCGGTGAGGACGGACCAGACAAACAGCAGGCTATTTTGCAAACTAGCCCAAGATATCTTGGGAAGATTTCCCAAGCAAATAGCCCGCTATTTGCGTCTTCACCTGCCAAATAGCCTGCTATTTTGTGATTGGGTTAATTTCCCCCAATCAGAAGTAGCCAGCTATTTGGCAAACTCGGTCTGATGACAACAGGCCTAAAGAGAACTTCTCTTACCTTTTTGCATCCTAAATTGGTTTGTGTACCGGTGACCTGTGGGCGGAGGAGATGGGGGAGGTTAAATGAGAGACATGGGTCATTTGACTGACCCACAACTGACCTTCGTAGGCCTTCAATCTCTATTACAATGCACTGCTGAGGCACGAAGCGTTTAGCGCTAATTGGCAAAAATGGCTCAATCGAAGTCCTCCTCTGTTGTGATATTTGCGTGGGGATTATTTCGGGAATGTGGTGTATCAGTGTCAGCGAGATATTTATCATTCTTTGATGTTGCAGGCTGGTATCCATCACCGACTCCGACTCGACTAGTATGGGAATACACCAACGGGAAGGTTTCAAAGTGATTAATGTTATTGTGTACCTGAGTCAAACTTCTAAACACAAAAGATTGACTGTTTGGTGAATTGTAGGGCTGAAAATAGTTCCTTTCTTCAAATGCACAAATAAGAACGGAACTGACATTTCAGATGTATTTCAACGTTTCCTGCGATGTGTCTATTTTAGTTCCATTAGTAATAATCATGATCAACACCATTTGATGAATGATCTTGTACACATATCTCAACAATCTGAAACTGGATATCTAGTTTACATCAAGAACTACACTGTGGCATATGAATTCAAGCTTGGATGATACAACATGTGCAAAGCATAATTTCAACTGAATTGGGCTTAAAGAACTTTATGTTACACCTTGTAAATCTTTATTTTTTTAATATTTTTAAAATATTTTTTAATACTAATCTCACCTAATTTGCTCATTCCTCCTGTAATTCTTCTATTTTACTGTTTCATCTTTAAATGCAGTCTGAAAGGATCATAATGAATACTGTCATACACGGTAACTTTATGTGATATAAAATGAAATATTCTCAAATTCTGCGAATGGTTCAGATTCACAAAAGTTTCATGCTGTGAAAAAGTGTATTGTAACAGACACAACACTGGATTTTCATGAGTCGTGAAACTCAGTAAATCACCCTCATTAACAATTTGCGAAAGTTGCACATCACTAAAAGTTCTGGTTTTGTATGAATTGTTCGTTACTCTTCATATGATACCAGCAACATGCAACTATAGGGTTTCCAGGTAGATATCTTCAAGGAGGTGTTTCCTTGAATATATTTTGATTACAATGAATGAAAATCTCTCATTCGATTCATTTGACATCCCACTATCTCGCTTCCAGGATGCTGGAAAAGGGAAAGATGTTTCCTTAAAGTCCCACTGCACTGCTTATAGCTACTTGCGCCCTCTATAAAGCAAACAATGCCTACTCGGTGCCTGTTGGTCCCCCACAATCCCCTTTTTCTTATGTTAATTGAGAGCTGATTTGATGAGATAACCAACTGTCAGAGACCTTGCAGGGAGGTCCAATCCCCTTAGCCAAACGAGTGCAGACAGGCTTTAAAAAGTCATTTCCTTGAAACAGAATAAATAAAAACCTCTCCATTTTTCAACGTTCTTTCCATCTTTCTTTCAGGATGATGGGTTCCTACCTGCCAACGGCTACCTCCCTCTCACCGGTGGTGAACAAGATTTCTACATGGACACACTGCCCTCTAGTGGCGACGCAGAGGCCAAGGCTTCGACGGGGGCACCGCCACCCCCAAATTCTAACCAAGCAGACACACCAGGTAGCAGCGGAGGGGGAAACCTTCCTCCAGAAACGCTCAACGATGGCGTGGGAGGTATCACATCGGCCAATCCCAACTCAATCACGTCGCCGCGGCTGGTCTACACGCAGGTCACGCCAACGGATGACGAGGATCTCGTTGAGGGATCGGGAACCGATGGAAGCGGGCTACCACCGGTCTCTGGTAAGTCCACATCTACACAAGATGATGTACATACAGTCAAACCTGCTTTAGTGACCACCTGTCTACAAAGACCACATTTTTGTTGCCCTTGTAAATGGTTTTTCATCGCAACATGTACTAAAGGAACCTGTCTACAGAGACCACCTATCTACAAAGACCACTTTTTGTGTTTCCCTTGGGCGGTCGCTATAGACAGGTTTGGCTGTATCTTAATGCTTTCTACAACACCATACCTACTGCGTGTACATATAGCTGTAATGATAAGGAGCTTTATAATTAAAGTAATCTATAATAATGTACATGTATGTGCATTGGTATAATCTATTATTTAAGATTTTGAATTGGCAATTAAGTTTAAATAGCTATTACAATTTAATCACTCCTACAAACGTGATAAAGAATCATAAAAATGGTTTTTATGGGAAATGAAATTAGTCTTGCTTTAAATGGGAAAAGCATGATAGGATGACAAGCACTTCTGTGTTAATGCTCAGCCTTCTTATGATGACACAGAGACTTAACCATTAACAGGGGCACCAAGCAGACCTATGATACAAACTTAGACCTATCATTGATATAAAGTACATTAAAAAGTCTTTGAAGCGATTGTCAATTAACCCCATTGCCTTTCC
This sequence comes from Strongylocentrotus droebachiensis, assembly GCA_035222895.1. Lineage (NCBI taxonomy): Eukaryota > Metazoa > Echinodermata > Echinoidea > Camarodonta > Strongylocentrotidae > Strongylocentrotus > Strongylocentrotus droebachiensis. Next base: position 77,386 of record JAVYIG010002284.1, read on the forward strand.
ATTTTTGTTGTTGTTGTATTAGTTGCATACTACAGATCTGGCTTCCTACTCACCAATGTTCAGTTTGTGTCAGAACTGCAGTACAGGAACTCAACCGATTTTCAGACAGTTTCAGAAAACGTTAGGATAGCGGTAAGTATGCACGATCAGGGTTTTCTTTTGACTAGTGCTTAAAGGCACACTGCCATACTTGTAGCTACTTGCTCCCTCTATATAGAAAACTTCCCCAATCGGTGCCTGTTGGTCCCCCATGATCCTCTTTTTCTTATGTTAAATGAGAGCCGAGTTAATGAGATAGCCACCTGTCACAGTGACCTCGATGGCTCGCTGTGTGGTCTAATCCCTTCTGGCCCAGTAGTGGTGACGGTCTTTAACACCTTTGGTGCTTATACCAAACACAGGGCACATAGGAAATAAATGCCAAGGTCAGATTCTAAGGGTACCAATAGGCGTGTCTGCACTATCTCGAGATTGCCAAATATCCAGCTATTTTGAACTATCCCGATCGAAACTATCCAGCTATTTGCGTCTTCATTAGACCGAAGTGGCAAATTAGCTGGATAGTTGGTCGGGATAATATCCCAAGATATCTCGGTCTAGTTTGCAAAATATCCTTCTATTTCCGAACTAGCGGGATAGTTTGCGACCGTCTTCATTAGACCGAAGTACGGAGTCAATTATCCCGATCCCATCATGCACAACGATTTCCGGTTCGCACATGCGATCTATACCGCTCAGCGCTGACCTCGCAACCACTGACCTCGAGTAAACACGGAAAACCGCAAACTAGACCGAGATATCTTGGGATATTATCCCGACCAACTATCCAGCTAATTTGCTACTTCGGTCTAATGAAGACGCAAATAAGCTGGATAGTTTGCGATCGGGATAATTCAAATAGCTGGATATTTGGCAATCTCGAGATAGTGCAGACACGCCTTATGCATGTTGGTACGGTGCTTAACGCCTTTGGTGCTAATACCAAATACAAGGTACTTAAAAAGAAATAAATGCCAAGGTCAGGTCAAATTCTTCAAAAAATTTGTTGTCAAGAAGCCCTTTCAGTTCAGAATTGCGATTCGTTTATCGAAAAGGATGCCAGGAAATAAGAAATTCTGTCCTAGAAATTTCCCACGATGGCACTCTCTCGGTCTCTCGTTTAATTTTCTAGTAGAAGAGGCAAAAATTACCAATGTGTTTAATGGCATGAAGAAATTTGTCAATATTTTCTGTTTTGATATGATGAATATTATCTTTTCACAATGTTGTCTAATGTACTGTAACTAACCAAACATTCAGAGTCATTTACAAACAATACAGTCATTAGTTATATTTACATAGGTAGTAATATTTATCCTTTCAATGTTAAACATTCACATTTGATTGTTATATTGATGTACTTTTTGTTTGGATGATAAAACTTAAATGATGAATGTTTTCTTTTCACAATGTTGCCTAATGTACTGTAACCAAACAAACACACAAAGTAATTGACAAGCACTACAGTCACAAGTGATATGTACATAGGTAGTAATATTTATCCTTTCAATGTTAAAGATAAACTCCAGTACTGGTAAAAAAAAAAATTAATTCTCACAGAATCAAACAAAAATTACACTGAATGTTCAAAGCATTATCATTTCTGCTCCCCTAAGAAATTAAGTCCGTAAATGTCTTGATCCTTGCAAATATTCATGATTTTGGGTAAACGCAGATCTACGCATCGATGACCATTTAGACACTGATTATTGATGATATTACAATATTGCTGATAGAATGTTGCATGTAATACAGTATCTGTAAAGCTGTAAAGCTGTAATTGCCTTCTACCATTAGCTAACCACATAAATAATGGTGTTATGAGAGTTTTTTGTTTGTTTTATGTTTTCCTTTATATTTTAATAATCTCATTGTTATTTTCCTTGTTTTCTCCTAACAGGTTGAAGATTTGTATGCAGATTTACCAGGAGATCAATTTGTAACAATATTGCAATTTTTGTAAGTATTCCATGGGGCATGTGATACTTATCTTACTACCCATCTTAAGCCAACCTTGTACTAAGCTATCCTCATGTGATCCAATTTTCAAACAAGAAATGGGAATTTCATTAGATATGGAAATTTAAACAGACAACATATTCCTGATAAAGGTTCTAAATAACGATAAGAATACAAGCAAACCCAAGCAAAACTTCTCTAAAATGACAGATATTATTTACTCATTCAAAATCTAGATTGTTTTGAAGCCAAACCAAGCTGCAACAGGTTTCAAACAGGATTTTTTTCTCTCATAAGAACCAGAAAATTAAAAAGATTGCTCGTTATCCATACACGTACCAGGGCCTAAGCTTCTTTTTCTATACATAAATCCCACGATTATATTGGACTATCCAACCCGGTTAACTTGTTCATGTTATCATTTTGACAATTTCCACTCCCACATTTTGCGATTCATGAGGAAAAAAAGAAAAAACACCACAAAAAAGAAAGGAGTAGGAGTAGAAGAGAGAAAAAAAAAGCAAACATTCCACCTGCCTTTAGCCACCCATCAAGTCAGCATGCGTGTAATTGAAAACACACAATGTCTGCCAAATATCGGCAAATACTTTAACACCATCTCAAATACCTCATTCATGGTCAATTTCTTTGCTATTCAACATGTCAAAAGCTCCCCCTAATCCTGCCACTTAACTATAAATTTCCACTTCTACAGATATTTCTGAAAGATGAATTAATTTTTTATTGCAGAAGAGGTATTTGTGACCAGTGGAGTGTGATTAAGGGATTGGGAAGATTTAAAAATATGGTTCTCGTCTTTCTTTGTTTGTTTGTTTGTTTGATTGAATTTATTTCTGTGTTCAAAAATATACAAATTCAAAGTCAAAGTACAAAATTTCGAACAATAACAAATATAATGAATACAATGTTTACAAAAGTAATTAAATAAAAAATCATGTACAATTATATCATTCGATAAACATGTACGAAGCATACAATAACATAAGAAATATGAAATATTTTCAATAAATTAGAGAGGTAATTTGGAACGCAGGAGACCACCATCGTGAGCGGTTAGGCTGGAGATGGATGGCGGCCTCGTTTTATTCCCATCTTTCATCTCACTGTAAACGGCATCCATGAATTAGTGCTTTGAAATATATCAAAAGTAATCAAATAAAACTTGTCATGAGCATCGATGTGAGGCTATGTCTACAAGCATACATCATTTGTTAAACTGTCGTAAAGAGTTTGTGGGGCTGGATTATTCTGTGTCATTTCTGTCATTACCGGCAATAATTGTTTTCTTTATTGCTTTATCACCCTGGCAAGCTGACGAAACAAGATGAGATAAACATGCTGTGGCAATATTTATTTTTCTTCAGACAGATGTTTTTGTCATATTTTTGACTAATTTCCTGCCTGTACCTGACAGGAAAACAAATTTACAAGAAGTGTTGATTGCCTTTCCGCTCTTGATAGTTTTTTTTTGTAATGCCTCCGATATTTGTCTTGTTATTACAATACGTCAAGAACTTATGTAGGTGTGAGCTTCAAACATGATTATAGTATTACCATAGGAAGACGATCCAATTATATTTTTAATAATTAGGTCACAGATCATAATGTAATCATAGGCTTTTTGTTTTCATCATTATATTTCAAGAATAATTCCATCCATTTCCTTAACTGAATTTAGGGCGGAGGCATATAAGAGATGTAGTCGCATTTGTCTTGTTTCTTTTCAATACTGTTAAATCATCCCTTGAGAGCTAGAGTAACTAGTTTGTAATCCATTTCTGGCTCTCCCTGAAAACAATAAATGGCATTGTGGTTCATCGCAAGAAATGGCTACTGGTATATTATGGTCCATAAAATCAGTAGGTGTGTAATCCTAACATTGTGTATGTTCATGATAATGATTCACTGAATCTACCTTAGACTCAATTTAGTTATTAAATTTTTCCCAAGAATAATATCTGTATGATTATACATTTATTATATGTTTATATTAATTCTTGAGAATATAATATTAAAGCTTACATCTAAAGGTATTCAACAAAGGCCTTGATTTAACCAGTCCACCTTTCATTCTTGAGCTACGAATAACACAAAAAACATCAAATTTACAAAGGGTATGAATAATTTATTTGTTCACTGTATATCTGTTTCCCACCTGTATTTCACTGCGCTTCACTCACCAAGTAACGAGGCAATGAGATTTATATCAACACAAGATTACTGATAACATTTATGTGTATCTGGGCTTAACAGATCATATCTTTAACTGGTAAACAATCCGTCCGGTCTGAAATGGGTCAAAAATTCAATTTAACAATGGGGTTAGTAGAGCTCCGGATATTTACAATATAATGCAATACAATAGAATACAATACAACAAGTTGGTTGATGTACATGTAGCTCACTTACATGTATTCAATACCATAGAGAAATACTTGGTGCATCAGCTATCGTACAAAAAATACTGAAAGAAGTCAATATTCTTTGGACAGTTGTGAATATATGCGGCAGTACCATCATAGCACTTGCCTGAATAACGACATACAGCTTTTCTACCTTAGGAGCAAATGATGTGGAGCAAAACTATATGCCCAAACCTCTCGTTTCTCTATGATGCAACTTATCGATTTATGAAGTTCAAGCAAGGAAAATGTTATTGCTCATTGTAAAGCTGTAAAACAAAGCATATTTTTCAGATGTAAATGAGGGCTTGTAAAGTGATTATAGGTATGAGGATGCAATATTATATTTGGAAATCACTTTATAATCTCACTACACTATATAAATCTTTACTCAGAGCCACAAATACGTGTGGGTTCCTTATGTAACAGTGACACCAAAAGGGTCACAAAGTGTGTCCCTAATTTATGGAATTACCCACATACAAGTAGCTGTAACCGTCAAGAGGAAAATACCATTCCTGGGTTGAGAGAGACAACTTTAGATGAAAAGGGCCTTTCATTTTAATCCTTAAAAGCAAGTTTCTCTCCTCCAAACTCTACAGAAGTATAAAAAGTGATGCAGTAATGGAGTTTATATTTTTTAGCATTGCCTTCATAATTGATTACCATCCTATAGAATATGAAATCATTATGCGATCCTTATATTCTCTTTTACTTTTCCAACCAACAGAAATAGGACTGGAAACACGATGATACAGTTTGATTTGGGCAGCGCTGGTTTCTACAGTGAGTCTGCCCTCTACAGGGTATTGGATACAGCAGTCCGCAGCTCTCAGGTCGGAAGGTACAGCGTCGACCCCAATGAGCTTGATTTTGCACCTCTACCAGGTATGTCTCAACATCATTAGAAATTAAAATCTTATTCTGCTTTTTTCTTAAATTGAAATTTCTTATGATAATAATATAGTAACATTCTACTTTTATGGTAGTGCTTAATTCATCTACGATGTCTCTAAGCGCTTTACAGATATACTATTACCCCGGTTATTGGATTCAATACTTGCCCGCACACACTGTGTGCACAATCTCCACTCCCTGGGAAGCATTCCAGTCATGCGTTTGACGGTTTGACCAAAAATGACGGTCACATCCTACCGGGTACTCGCTTAACACCAGGGTTGAGAGTAGCAAGTAGAGGTTAATAACTTGCCAAAGGTTATTAGTGCCGTGTCGGGATTCAAACCCTCAACCTTTGCATCCCTAGTCAAGCGCCTTAAACCACTCGTCCACTACAGTACAGTCATTTCAAATATGCACAAACCTTCTATGATTGCAACAGGAACTATTAAAACTGTTATGGTATCACATAAATGCACTTTAACATGAAAAAGTTCTAAGAAATGCGAGCGGTTGGAAGTGTTCAAAAATAAGGAGAAGAAAGTGGCAGAGGAATTTTCGTATGCAATTTATCCCAGAAATGTCATCTACTTGTGCAGGTGCTTCACTTCAATAGTTTTGTTGTGACATCAGGGTCTTTTTCCACCAGGAAAGTAGCATTTGTAAATAGGATATTGTTTATTTCTCTCCTGACCCTAAGGATCATAACATTCACACCCTGTAGACGTGCCCATATGAGTCTAGAAGAGGCCTGTCCTCATCAGCTTGAGTTTGCCAAATAACCCGCTATTTTCAGACTCTGGATGTTATCTCGAAGGTTGAAATTGCGTCTTCACCAGACTGATACGCTCATCACAGATTAGCTCGGATGGGCGCAAATAAGCCCACTGTTTCCTAAATAGTGAGATATTTTGGTAACAAGACCAAGATTTCTCAGGATATTTTCTTGACCAAATATCCCGACTGTGGGCTGATGAAGACACAAATTAACTGGCTAATCTGGATAGTTAAAATTGTGGGTTATTTGGCAAACTCTAGCTGATGAGGACAGGCCTAATATGTATTTCAATTGTGATATGTGAACAGAATTTGAATCAAATAGTAGGCCAACTAAGAAATACTTTTTTAAACTACTTTTTTTTTTTGGGGGGGGGGGTGGGGGGGGGGAGATATTTTCGTAGTATTGCATGGACTTACCATACTAGATTGATCAATACAATTATGGACAAATATAAGGACAGTTGCCTTCTTTGAGTTAGAGGTTGAAGTTCATTTCAAGGTCATTTCAAAGTCAAAGGTCAGATAAGGGCAGAATCTCTGACTTTCTATACCACTTTAATTCAGCGGTACTTATTATATACATTAATGTTATTGCTTTGTTGCACACACTGGACAGAAAGAGCTACGTTGTTTTAACATTTGACATTTGACATTTCTTTTTGAGTATGCTTGATGTTGTTATCCCAATTAATAATATTGTCAAGCTGTAGGGGCTGGTGCATACCTATACTCTGCTTCCTGACTGTCAAAGACTCAAAGTGACATATGAGACATGGAGTAATTGTCTATCAAGAAATGTGAAACGATTAAACTTTGCTGTTAGGACACGAAACTCCCACTCGATGCCAGACAGAAGTCAAGAACGTGCTACTCTTATTTTTCTTTGTGTCTGCTGATGTTGAGCTGAAAAATAACATTTGTTGAACATTCTTTGAAGTCTTCAGGGAACTCCCTATGGTGATGGGGTAACGTCTTGAAGAATGATGCCCCATCTCAGAATCATGTTGTTTCCATTTGGTATTATATGCGGGGGAGAGACAGGTTATTGAACCACTCTGTGTTGGCTCATCTTAGAATGATGTTGTTTCTCCTTGGTTTCAAATGAGGCGGAGAGATGGGATGGTAAACCACCCTGTTAAGGAGATTGTAGTCACATCTTAGAATGATTTTTTTCCTTCATTTTTTTTAATGGGGAGAGAAGGGTTACAGAACCATTCTGTCAAACAGATTGCTATCATGTTTTAGGATGGTATTTGATCTCTTTGTTCATTTTAGGGGAAAGAATCGTTAATGAACCATGCTGTGTGGGAGATTATTGCCACAAGTAGTAATAGTAATGTTTCTTCTGGGGGAAAATACAAAATGTACCACAGAAATTACTGAAATTTTCTTGTTAAGAAGCTAGGCCTGTATGCTTTCCTGTTTCTTCAAAAAAGTGGAGATAGATTTAGATAGCTCCAGTAATCTTTATAAGCTTTTGTTTACCTCAAGAAACATGAAAAGCAAATTTTTCTGAAGCCTTATTTTCCCTTGATTTGGTAACCCACTGATCCGGTTCCTGCATTAAGCTTAGGGGAATTAGAACATGCAGTTGCCAATGGCCTTATTCTCCTACAATTTAAACCTGACGCTGTGTTAATTTTTTTCCCTTAAACATAGGGCTTAGCAAAGAAGTTCAGTTTGAGGTCACAGTTTTCCTTTTGTTAAATGTAATTTTAATTGAATAGTACAACATGGACAAATTTGTTGAATACATCAAAATGTATTGTGAAAATAGTTCTTAATCATAGTTCTTAATCATAGTTCTTAATCATGAGAAAGGGTTGATACCAGTAGCAGTCGGTAAGTGGATCCACAACCAAGAATACATCTCACTTCTGTCTGCTCCACCTCTCATCCAAGCTGTGAGGTCCGACTGAAAAGAATTCACCTTTGGCAACAAGGATGCACTTTCGTGGGGCAGACAGTTAGGCCTGAGTTTGAGGGGGTCCCCCTTTTGAAAATATTGAGAGCCGCTGACATGGGGGGATTTGTGGGGATCTAGAAAATTGGGAGAGAATTGTGACGGATCTTGTCAGCGATGCTCTGCAACTGTTGCTGATAATTTGACTGAATGCTGGTGATGAGAGGGAGGATTTGAGCGAGGAGGGATGGAGGGACTAGTGGAAAGGAAGATGAGGAGGAAGATGGGATGTGGAGAGTTTGAGATGTAGCAGTATTGGGGAAGAAAGAGTGGGATAGGAATATTCACGGATTATAGAGAGGGATGATTGGAAAGAGGAAGAATGGTAATCTGGAGAGGATGGTGAGAGGAAGAAGAAATAAGGAAGGGAGATGAGAGCTAGATGGAGGGAGAAACATTGAGAGGGGTTAAACACAGAGATATTAGGAAATGTAGATTACATAGAAGAATGGATGGGCAAAAGACAGAAGAAGACAGTAGAAGAGAATGAAAGAAAGATTATGATTTGGTCGATATAGACAACAGACAGACAAAACTGGAAAAAGAATTCATTAAAGATGAAGTTTACCCGAGAGAGGGTGAGTAGACATTATAAACAGATGGAAATAAGGATGAAAAATTGACATATGAAGAAGCAGAAACTTGTTTAATAGAAAGAAAGAAAGAAAACAAGAAAGAAAGAAAGAAAACAAGAAAGAAAGACAAGCTTATCCATATGATATGATTTGCATTCGTTGTCATGAAGTCACAGGAAAGTACTAGGAACATGTAGACCCAAATAATTAAACAATCCATTTTCTTCGCTTCAAGTCACAACAGTCCAGGGAGTTCAAAGCTTACAAATCGGTATTTCTTCTTTTTGGACATTATGATGATTAATATGTCAACCATATGTGTAAGACTTGAAAGCACCCTAGGTAGTTCCTTTCTTACCCCTTACCAACCCAAATCATTTCAACACCAGTAGCAACACTATTTATAGTACTCTAACCAAGTACCACCACCTGTGTGTATAGAGAACAAGGCAACCCCTTATGAGAGAGAGTGTCCCCACATCTGCGACAATTGCTTCCGGCTTTAATTCTCCAAAGGTACTGACCAGTATAAAGTTAGGATAAAGGTCGCATATGAGTTTTAGGTTAGGGATAGGGTTAGGGTTATGGTTAGCTATTGTGTTGGGTCTGGGGTTAAAGTTAAGAATTTGGTTAGTGTAGGGCATTCACATGGAGCGTTTGTCCAAGGAGGAAGCGTCGTACAACCTAGAGCCATCTATACACAGAGTTTGGCCAACCCGGTTCGAATTTGACACAATATGGCGACTGCTGCTTTGTTGGGCAAGCACAAAACAAAAGAATATACGCCATGTTGTGACCCAGTGAAATCAAGTTGGCCAAACTCTGTGAATAGATGGCTCTGGTATAACCTAAACCATGAGAGAGAGAAAGGGAGATGCCAACAGATTGAGAGGGGATTCCCTGTGCTGACAGTTGACAAGAGAGGGCAGTATAACAGTTAGTTGAGTTGTAGGGTGAGAGAAAATTGGAGCATGAGTACTTCTCATTGCTGATTTTTGGCATTGATGGCAAGGGGAATGATATTAGTGTGACCTGAAATAGGATACTAGGATTTAGCTTTCTTTAAAGATACTATGTCCCTTTTGCAGCCAACATCAAATTCTGTAGAACTTTGCAGGAATTATGAATATTTCATGTATGTCCTATCTGTGTCAAACGTTATCTTCCAGAACTTGGTCTTCTGTAAGATAACATTTTAGGTTGTAAGTTTTCTTGCCTAAATAATCATAAGTATCAATGGCTTCTCATAGTAAATGTGCTCTAGCCTGGTAATAATACAATTGCAGAGCTGTCAGGAAGAATGGTAGTAATACTGATGAGGTTACAATGGGTAAACAACACATATTATTGTTGTTATTAATATTATGCATCTTTAAAAAAAATCAAAAAAAAAATCATGAGCCTGTTTACCTCCATGAGCCATCGAATTTCTTGTAGGTTATTGCTCTTTGGTTGATCCCGAAATGCCTTTGAAGAAGAATGTCATTTGGCAACCATATTTCAGTGCTAACATAACCCTTGAGGCTAAATCTTTGTTAGGCTGTCTGGATCAATAGTTCAGTTCTTAACATGATTTTTCAGAGGTCTAAAAGGTTAGAATGGTATGAACTGGAATAAATTTCTTTGATGAAAGGTTGTTTGCAATAATGTAAAATATTGCAAAGTTTTGTGTACGCAAAATATTCTGATTTTACGGTACTATTGGAACCCTGTGCAATGGGAACAATGCCTGCGCCTTTGGTGTAGCATTCCATGCGAGTCTGAACCATCGAGACCCCAATTGTCCCCATGGCTTTGAGCTTTGTTCCTTAGGTGACAACCAGATAACCCCACGCATATATTCCCTCAGAAAGATAATCTCTCTTGACTTCCAATATGATATTCATGAAGTTTGTGAATTATTGTATGTACAGTATATATGAAAGCATCTGATAGGCCAGTCTTCATCAGCTCGAGTTAGCCAAATAACCTGCTATTTTAACTCTCCCGATCGCAAATTCGCCAGTTAATTTGCGTCATCATCAGCCAGCAGTTGCAATTAGGGGGATAATAGGTCGAGAAAATATCCCAAGAAATCTTGGTCTTGTTTCCCAAATATCCTGCTATTTTGGAAATAGCTGGCTAATTTACGCCCGTCTGACCTAGTTTGTGATGAGCATATCTGTTTGGGGAAGACGCAATTTCGAGCTTCAGGATAATATCTCGAGTCTGAAAATAGCGGGTTATTTGGCAAAAACGAGCTGATGAAGACGGGCCAATTGGGCAAGAGGGAACAAAGCCTGCGCCTTGGTGTAGCATTCCATGTGAGGGTGAACCATCGAGACCCCAATTGTCCCCATGGCTTTGAGCTATGTTCTTTAGGTGACAACCAAACGACCCCATGCATATATTACCTTGCTTACAATAATAATATCTCTGACTTTCAACATAGGTCGAGCATGGGATCTGGCAATACCAATAGGGAAGCTCCCCATTTTTCTCATTTTCAAAAGGGGGGGGGGGGGGGTGGCGGTGGATGGGAGGGAAAGATTAGACAAGTGACTCCATGCATATTGCTTGGAGTAATAATTTCAGTGACTTTGAACATGAATTGATGGAGGTACGGTGTAATAGAGAACCTGCCTCGTATTGTACAGTTCTAACTTTTCTGAAAGGGGCAGTCGAGGAGGGCTGGGTAACTCTTATTTGCGTATTGCTTGGAATAATAATTTCAATGAATTTTAACATAGATTGACAAGAGTAAGGATTAAGGCATAGTGTAATAAAGAATTTGTTCCATAATGTACAATTCTCACTTTTCTAGAGCTAGGGATGAAGGAGGGGGGGGGGGGGGGGGGGGAGGCGAGTGACCCAAGTGCATATATTACCTCACTTTGAAATATAATTTCTCTGACTTTTAAAGACCGTCAACACTACTGGGCCAGAAGGGATTAGACCTCACAGCCAGGTCACTGACCGGTGGCTATCTCATTAACTCAGCTCTCAACTAACATAAGAAAAAGAGGATCATGGGGGACCAACAGGCACGGATTGGGGAAGTTTTCTATATAGAGGGAGCAAGTAGCTACAAGTAGGACAGTGTGGCTTTAACATCACCATCTTCTGAATGACCCCATGCATATCCTTATGTCTAGTTTTTTTTAAATTACACCTTTTAAGGTATGTGTTAAGCAAACCCTTCAGAGAAGATTTTTTGTTCTTGTATTTCTTTGCACATTAGGAAATAAGACCTTTCTAGTGGTTATCTCAGACAGATAAAATCTTTTGAGCCAAAAACTATACCAATTAATGGAATATGTGACTTAATGAACAAGGCTTAGAATGGAGAGGAATTGAGAATGGGAATAATCCTTGAATCTGAATATCATTGTCATTACATAATACATGTAGACCAACCAGGAGCTTGATTACAACAAAATACTCGCACAAAGACAATTGATTATGCAATAATCTGAAAAGTCAAATCTATTTGCCAATGAGACTTGTCGATTAGAAGTCCCAGGTATTATTTGATTTTGTGGCAACTTGAATAGGATGGTCACTAGATTTAAATCAGTTATTTGTTTTAGGACTACTTGAAATTCCTTAGACGTCTGTTTGTTTTTCGGATACATCTGATGATATTCAGGAATGTTTCATTTAGATTTAGATTGGATGTTTGCACATGAAGTGTATTGAAAGGGCATCTGGAGTGCAGATCGGTAGAGCTAAGGAGTGTATTTAAAAAAAATTAGAACTCAAACATTTTTTACTAATGGCAATGTGTGGTTGTATGCAAAACAGTAAATTTAATGTACATGTACATGTAATCCCTTTTATCAATATGATTCCACAAATGTATACAATTTTCATGTTTTTGGAATGCCCCATTATATTTTTCACTTTATATGATCCAATCATGATGGTATCCTTATGCATCATTTTATTTGATATGTTGAATTTATAATGAAGAAGAACCTAAATTGAGTTTATCGATTCAAATATTTCATTACAACTACAATTTCATTAAAATTTATTACACTTACAATTTCATGTAATCATTGAAGGCTTCTATGGTAAGGATACAGACTTGAGCAAGGTTTGCGGCAACACCATGTATTCTTTTGACAGGGTTAGTTGGCCCTGAAAATGAGGACCCACTCATGCCCTATCTCTACGTTTCGATTAAAATTCCAGTTTTATTACAACTTTATTACAACTTAATTACAATAAAAAGATTTCAATGTTTCGGGAATCGTATGAAACAGTTTGACTTTTCTTATCAATGGGGTCCTACCCTCACAAAAGGAAGATAAGAATGAATTTGCGTAACCTTTCCTTGGACATCAAATTACCTGTAATGTTGGTTTAAAGATAGGGTGCTTGGTTACTCAAGATGGCAGGGGGCTATGATACAGTAGTTTTTGTGCTAATACTGCAGCTAGTATCTCCTGAAACATATATTTACTGAAGGAACGAGCATGTCTAATTTGCTATTGATTGTTATCATAACCTCTTAAAGGGATTTGGTATCTTTGCCTCAGATTCTAAAAAAATCCTGGATTTAGCTCATGCTGCAATTATGATTATAAACCTTTAGGTCAGAAATGAATCTCATGACCTTTATAAGCCAATCACATGTTTGATATCAAGATATTAATGATTGGAATTCGAAATTTCAAAAACCGTTTTCCCGAACAATCTTTTTAACACTGCAGTCTATTGGGTAAAATGAGTATGGTAAAACCGGTCACTCAAAGATTTTTACTTTTTTAGTCACTTCATGATCATTTTGAACTGTAATTTGTTTAGGGCTTCAACATTACACCATATCACAGACACTGATAACACGTAGGGTCATGCGTCTCAGATTTGTAAAACTGGAAACAGTGTTAAACAAGGTCTTTAAATGCTGTCTGCTCAAATGACAATTATGTCCATTATTTACACAAGTAATTCCACTCTTAAACTGCTGAGGGGTAACTTTATGCACCAATACCAAAGATGCACCTGACAAAACAGGGTGTATTTGACTCCTGATGACCCCACCCGTGCACCCCTCTACCAATACAGATATCAATACAGTGTACCGACTATCACCCCTCTCTACTTCAGCCAATATATTTCATTGAGCCTGACTATATGATGGACAGGTGCACATATTGAAATGATAAAGTCCTTCTTTTGAACTACTTTTATAAACTATCCAGCTATACATTGGAACTTGGATGTGGCCAAGTGGCACCCCTATCCTATACCACCCTTTCTTCTACCAGGCACCCATGCTACCAGTCAACCTCAATCCAATACCCCCCTTAAATCTTTTGTTGGTATCTAGCTGTATCCCTACCCATTCTTTAACACCTCTGTCTGCTATAGTGTACCCCCCTTTGCCTTTTTGCACCTTTATAAACCATCCAGCTAAACATCGAACATGGGCATGGACAAGTGGCACCCCTACCTTATACCACCCTTTTTTCAACCAGGCACCCATGCTACCTGTCAACCCCAATCCAATACCCCCTTTTTACTCTTTTGTTGGTATCTAGCTGTATCCTTACTCATTTTTTGACACTCCTATCTGCTTTAATGTAACCCTCTTAGCCTTCTTGCACCTTTATAAACTATCCAGCTATACACCTGGAGAAAGGGGCATGGCCACGTGACACCCCTACCCTATTCAACCCCTTCTTCTATACCAGGCACCCTTGCTACCTGTCAACCCCAATCCAATACCCCCTTTTTACTCTTTTGTTGGTATCTAGCTGTATCCTTACTCATTTTTTGACACTCCTATCTGCTTTAATGTAACCCTCTTAGCCTTCTTGCACCTTTATAAACTATCCAGCTATACACCTGGAGAAAGGGGCATGGCCACGTGACACCCCTACCCTATTCAACCCCTTCTTCTATACCAGGCACCCTTGCTACCTGTCAACCCCAATTAAATACCCCTCTTTCACTCTTTTGTTGGTATCCAACTGTATCCGTACTCATTTTTTGACACCTATTTGCTTTTGTGTACCCCCCTTTGCCTTCTTGCACCTTTTAAACTATCCAGCTATACACCCGAACAGGGGCGTGGCCAAGTGACACCCCTACCCTATACCACCCCTTCTTTTACCAGGCACTCATGCTGCCAGTCAACCCCAATCAAATACCCCTCTTGTATTCCCTTGTTTGGTATCTAGCTGTACCCCTATTCAATTTTGGACACCTCTATCTGCTATAGTGTACCCCCCTTTGCCTTCTTGCACCTTTATAAACTATCCAGCTATACACCTGGAGAAAGGGGCATGGCCAAGTGACACCCCTATCCATACCACCCCTTCTTTTACCAGGCACCCATGCTGCCAGTCAACCCCAATGAAATCCCCCCTTTTGTTGGTAGCTTGCTGTATTCCTACCCATTCGTTAACACCTCTATCTGCTACAGTGTACCCCCTTTGCCTTCTTGCACCTTTATAAACTATCCAGCTATACTCCCCCAAAAAGGGGCGTGACCCAGTGACACCCCCTACCCTCACCACCTTTTCTTCTACCAGGCACCCATGCTACCAGTCACCCCCAGTTGAATACCCCTCTTTCATTCCCTGTTGGCACCCAGCTGTAAATCTCTACTCTTTTTTTCCTCCCCCTTCACACAGAGGTTTGTGTTCCATTCAAGTCCATTCATTCTCTTGTTGTAAAGTTGCATGACAGACATTACTCCAGGCTCCATGCACTTGTCAAAAAGAAAGGCTGCCCTCTTCCCTCTGACACACAAACTTGAGCAAGTCTTGTAAATCAGACCCTTTACTTCAACCATTTGCTCACAGACACAATTCCTAGTATTTTTTCACTATTTTCCTTAGATATTGCGGTAGTTAAAGAAAGACTATAATCCATTGCCAGATAATTGCTTAACATTCTTTAAATGTGATTGCAATATTAATTCACAAATGTGATCAGTTCTAATTTAAGGTTTGAAATAGTAGACTATGCTGTGGAACCAGGGGTTTAGTTTGGTGCCAAAAACTTTTTTTGGACTACACCGCACAGTGCAGTGGAGTGAAGAGGGTGTTGGATAGAAGAGAAGGGAAGAGCTAGATAGTAGAGGGAGAGAGCAGGAGAGGAGTAGCACTGTAATCCATGAACACTAAAGTGGATTTTTATTCTTGAATAACTGTAACCGATGGTTTCCTGTCATAAACTCAGGTCTCTAAACTTTGTTTGGAAGGATACAGTAGGAGGAAAACTCCATTTGGTGATTTCACGTCTCTCTGCATGTCTCTCCTCTTAGCGGTGGCGGCAACAGTTAATGGCTTGGTGCCTAGCGTAACATTCATTGATACATTTATCAGTAAAAGAGGATTAAGATACATACCTCAGGCTCAGACCGGCCTACCCTTTGGAATGCTGGCCAGAGAGCTCCCAGGTTCCGTCCAGATCTCAAGCTCAAAGCCAAGTTGGTGAACCGAAACCTTCTGGATTTCCCTGGATTATCCCTGTCAGTTTGCATTTTCTTATCCAGGAAAGCCTCACGATAGATACATTCTTGTTTTGTCATCTGCTTCTCCTAAGGAATTTCTTAACGCCGCTGGCCCATCCGTTTGATACCAGTGTTATGAGCACGCAACGTGTGACTGCTCTGCAATAATTGCACCTGCGTTCATTTATTCGTTGAAGGAATTGGAAGATATCTGATTAATACAAAAAAAAGAGGATTAACCAGCCATGGATCAGAATTGTCGTCCGATGTCCTACTACATGATTTTATTTATTTTCTATATAGTCGTTTTGGGTACCACTACTACGCCTTTCGTCGAAACGCAGACACCCACCCCAACGTTCGTACCGCAGTGCGATGTAGCGCGGGAATTCTTCTGCACGTACTACGGGACCTGCATGTCGCTGAACCTTCGCTGCGATGGCGTCTTGCACTGCCCCTCTCCCTCCGAAGAAGCTGACTGCCAGCCAAGATGCCGCTACGACCAGCAGACGTGCCCCGATGGAAGTTGCCTGGACGCCTACCAGATCTGCGATGGGTACAACGATTGCAACGACGGTTCAGACGAACTAGGATGCTGTAAGTACCAAAGATATTCCTATTTCCTTCTTTTACCGCATTACACCAAAGAGAATACCGTGAAATTAAAAATAAATATAGTCACAACGTCACAACCGTCATGCTTAGTATGATTTAACAGTTTTGTTGCCGATAGATTATAGGACGCTCCTTTGCACACCCTGTTGTCGATAGCCATTTCTGTTGCATATGTTGTGTTTGCAGCTAGCAACTTTGTCCAGTTCATTGCATTAAACACTTAGCTGTACATGTACTCCAAAAACACAAATTGATTGATTTCTAATATCCATTTATACACACGCAAGCATTTCTTATTAGATTTGTGAGGCCGCTTTCTGTCAATAAAAGTATTGTTTGAGAATGAAGCAACTGTTTGGTTTGCAATCATACATATGCATGAAAATTGCGCCCTGTTTTTTAGCATAAAACCATATGATACTGCAAGGAATGATGTATATATTTACAGCCAGGATATTTGGCACTTATGTTTCATAATCTTGAATACAATAATGATGCATGTATTTCCGTTCATGCTCCATAAAACTAATGCAATTATGCATTGAAAAAACATTATTCTTTTTATATTTTATCAAATTGATTTGAAAAGAAATGCAGAATAGTACGTGCATCTATTAAATGTTTGTCAATAATATGAATCATGTATATAATATACTTTTGTTTGTATTTCTGTTTGTATGCAAATGTTAATTTGATGTTTTCTTTGTTTGAATATAATTTGTTTTGCTGAATAACAATAATGTTCTTTGATGTATGTTTTAACATCTTTGCAAATCCTTATTAACCAGCAATTCATAATGCAGAATTTTGCCTTGCTATAATGCTTTTTGGGGCAGTTGATTGTTATACTAATTGGTTATTCACTAATGCTTGATGTAGATGTGTTTGCTATTATATATTTTTGACATTCAGTATCTAGTTATGAGTTAGATAAAAGTTGCAGTAAATTTTATAACTTACAGTTTTTCTCTTTAAAATGAGCAGACTGCTTGGTTTGATGATCTACATTTATAAACCATTCTAGTGGTCCAGTGAAGAAAAAAATATTTGTTTAATAAGCTTCAAAATCAGATACACATGTAGTCAAAGAATATATATGTTCTAAATGTTAATAGCCATGGAAGAGCCAGAAGAATTTCTTGTATAGTCTATCAATATTGAATAAAGAGGTTTTTCTAGAGCAACTTTAAGCATATACCAGTTATCTTTCTCCCCCAAAAGTGACTGCCCCTTTAAATAAATAGAATGCCTGCACGAGGCAATAAGATTTGATAGAAGGTTACATACGTGAGTGCAATCCATTCATCAAACAGACACAATGTTCTTATCACATTAATGGTTAAAGGGAACTGTGTTAATATTGAGAGGGTACCTCATCATAATGTAAAAGGTGCCTTGTTAATGTTTAGAAGGTACCTTGTTAGTGCTCATAGGGAACCTCATCAATAATTATAAGGCACCGCATTGGTGATGAAATGGTACCTCATCAATTTTAAAGAATGGCACAGTAAATGCTTATAAGGTACAGGGTGCCACTACATGCTTAAAGGGCCACTTTAAGTCCAAATTATTTCATTAGGGCCTACATTCTGGCATGCTGGAATTAAAATTCATTTTGAAGGACCACTTTGATGCCAACCCATTGGCGAATAATATGCCTCTTTTCATTCATAGGCACTTACCTTTGTATTTTTAGGGCAGTTTGCAAACATTGTCCTCAGCCCCCCATTTTTTCTCACTACCCAATCACCTGCCCTTTTAGCATACTTATGCTGTAATGGTTATGCTGACTTGTTACACAAAGTTCTATCCTTAATGAACCGTGGAATCTTTAAGACTGGGTGAAAAGTTGAGAAACCAATTACCCGCTTCCAATAATTACTCTAATACCAAATGATGCATGTGAAATGGTGTTAATGGGTATATTTATTTGTATTGTGTATTGTTTGGGGCTAGTTTGGCTGTCATAACTACTTCTAATATGAAGTGATGCATGTAATTATTTATGCATGTCGCTATCTGTTCATGTGTCTAACATGTTAGGTTTGTCGTATGGCTTTTACAGCTTTCAGTTTGCATGTTTTTTTTCGCTTGAAGGAAGGAGATGGAACAGTTTTGCACCCTCTCACCCATTTTTAACCTACTTTTATCTTTCTCCCCTTTTGCTTAGTTTAAATGGTTAACTTTAAAAGTGCCATCAAGTTTACAAACATGTTTAAAACGCAGAAGAAGAAGAAAATATCATAAGCGATGATGAATTATAATCCCTATATAAATTTGTTCTCAATGTGAATATTGGTCCATGACATGCAACAAGAAAGAGGATTATTTTTGGGGTCCAAAAATGTAATGTACCAAATGAAAATCTGGCAGTTTAATTTCATCTGGCAGTTTAATTTCATCTGCCTATGGATTAAACTGCCCGTGGCTTGGAAAAGTTTACTGAAATAAATGTGATGTCAGGCTATAAATCATCAAACCTTCAACTGGTACTATTCCCTGGAAATGTTCCCTTTCAATCTTAATGAATGTTTATGTCAAAGTTTTTCATTATGAATTCTAAGTTATGACACATTAGCAAATGTATATCATTTGGTGAAAAAGAGGAGGGGGGGGGGGGGGGGAGGGATCTCATCCTAAACAGTTTCTTTTGAGCCCAATTGTCTGCACTATCTTTCAGGGTCCTGAGCTGGATGATATATGTATGTGTACCCTTAGCAGGCAATAAAGGAAGCTTTTGTGTGTACAAATGTCAAATTCAGCCCATAAAGAACTGAGAAATGTCTAGAATCTGTCTGTGTGAAGGTATTTGTGCAGATAGTTTCATGGTTCCAGAATTGATATTTTGGAATGTACCAGATAGCAACGGAATGGATAGATAATGCTCAGAATTGTCATGTCCTATTCTCCAGATGGACATTTTTGCAAGAGACTTCAAAGATTAAACAAGCGATATGTATCCTGTTCTAAATTCCCTCTCTTTTGGAAAAATAATGTAATGATGCTGAATGTTACTTTCCCAGATACTTTCTCAAATATCATCACCAAAGAGTTATCTAGTTTCCATCTCTTTTCTGCTCCATTTTGTAGTCACCCTTTTCCCGTTTTAGTCAGAAGAAAGAGAGGGAGAAGAATAAACTCTCATTCATTATGACTTCATGACTAGATAGAATCTGGCCTTGAGTGAAGTACTAGCAACTTCAGCAACACAAATATTGAGAAATTTTTATTTGTAGTTTCATTCATATTTTTTACAAAAAATGGACCTGGTGTGATTATGTCTAGAGGTGCGGATTGGACGGAAGGTTAAGATAACAGAAAACATTGCAGGTGCAAAAATCTGCTTGATAGATTGATGAAAGAAAACATGCACCGGTCATATCATCTGCATATATTTGACACTCCGGTCTCTATATCAATGTTATCCTTGAAGCGAATGAGTTTTTAGCATGATGAGGACTTCCCATCGCTGAGCCTAATTTGGGAAATGTCTGTGTTGCTTGTGTAAACACGGCGAATCTTCCTGTTTTCGTCAAAATGAGCTCTGCCAACGATAATGAAAATACCCTGGAGTTTACAGACACAGCAGTTCCACACGCACAAGATGTTTTGAATGTACACCTTCACAGATATTGTTTGAATCAATAATTATTGTAAGAATTGTCAAAAGTCTATTTTGACCTCTGAAAACTGCATTGCATGATTTTTTTAATTACCTATCAAAATGATTGATTTGATATTAAAAAAGGGGGAGTTATGAACAAGTACTGCCTATGTGCCCTCTAATATAACCCTTAGCTTTTATTAAACTTCCAAAGACACTCAGAAGTTTTAAGCTTGTGTACCTTCCTACCATTACTCATTTGCAGCACCTTGGTTGAGAGAGGCATATGCATATTGAATGCCTCATTTAAAGAGAAGGTTGAGTTCTGGGAAGAGGTGAAAAATAATTTGTGAGCATTATCATTCTTATTATGCAAGTGTGGAAGAACATCATATAAGACATGTTCCCTGAAAAGCATGGCTCTTCAAATGCCTTCATATTCAAAATATTTCATGTAATATCGTAAAACTCGGGGGGTAGGATGTTTACGCCACGTGTTCGTGTAGTCCCATATACATCTTTCTGTGTACAGTGTTTGTAACTTACGAAGACTTGGCCAAATTTCTTATCATTTTGATGATTCCAAAACCTTGCAATACACACAAATTCTTTTATGCTAGATGATCAACCTTTTCTGGTCGATTCCACACCGATGCTTTCACAATGCAATCGCATGACCAGAACTCAACTTCATCTTTAATAAGGGCTATACACTCCTGGCTTCAAAGCTTTCAAATTTCTAACATCTTGATTGGAAGTGAAGCGAATGAACCACCTTATCATGGTGAACATTCCCCCTTCAATTTTAGGAGAGGTACAAGTTTAAAATTGGTTTCCTCAGTATTCAGTGATCTGTATTTGCCTGAAGTGTGTTACATTTATTAAAGTAGGTGAGTTGAGGCTCTTCTGGTCCCAAACAAACTTTAAAAAAATATATATATACAAAAGGAGTTTATCCATTTGAAGTTGAAATTAATAAACTTTAATTCCCTAATCGTCGTGAAGAATAACAAATATTGAGAAGTCAATTATAATTATAGTTCAACATAATAATATTGTTTATCAACCATCTCCAAACCCTTTTATGAGAGCTTATTAAAATGGATATTTTTACTTAAAATATGTTATAAAAGTGCTAACAAAAGCTTAAACTCCAGCTTTGGTAATTGTTGCATGAACATTTTATGACCTTTTCTAGTTGTTGTTAGAAAGATCAAAGGTGCCGATAATTACCCTTAAAAGGGAATGCATTAGTGCTGTTGATAATTATCTGCAATTATATGATTGAATAGCCTTGTATATAATTTTTGCTGTTTTGACATAAAATTGGATTCGGCTCAGCAGAAAAGTAAATCGGGGTGCCATAGGATATCCAAATGCCCAGGGCGGATTTATGATATTTTCGTTTGCTCTAGGCAAACAAAAATATCGCCTATTGTGTTGATATAGTCTGCACCCCTGTCTCTCTACCTCTCCCTTCGCCTGTCTACTTTTCACTCTGAATCTCTAGTTGTGTCATTCTCTCTCTCCTTCTTTCTCTTTATTTCTGTCTTTCCTTTATATTTACGGTATTTATCCTTCCCTTATCTCCTTTTCTGTTTTTATCTTCTCTTCTGTCCCTCCCCTTTGCTGTCTGTCTGTCTCATTTTCTTTCTGCTCGTACATATTCTTTGTTCTTTTATTTGCTGCTGTATAATTTTTATATTTCTTTCCTTTTATCTTTCTCCTTCTCTTCTGTCTCTCTATCATCACTCTGTCATGTATTGGTACATCTCTCTTCCAAAAGAAAAGAATATCTTAAACCATGGATTTGTATTTTGAACTGGGAAGGACTTAATTTCAATTTTCCATTCCTGTAAAAGATTGTTGGTTTTGGCAGTAGAGAGGGACATCTTTGTTTTACTTTCCAGTCATCATACTTCTATTTTTATAAAAACATGTAGGCCTATACATAAAGTGCAAGTGCATTAAATGATCTTTTGTTTTGTTATGGCTTTGTCTAGACTTCAAAGAATGACTTGATTGTAATTACATCAACTAAATTCAAATATTGTGTTAGGAAAAGCAATAAATCACCTTGTTTTTAAAAAGAAAGAAAAATAAAAGAAGAGACGATGTTGTATATCTATTGTGTCATATTATGAGAATGCAATATGAAAACTATATAAAGATCCACATTTTGGAGATTATATATATATAAAGAGGGAAAGGGGTGGTGGGGCAGATAAAAATATATACTGTGATGCTGGAAAATTTGTTGGTACATGTAGATACAAGACCTCAAGTATTCTCCCTGCTAATTGAAATGGCACATAACATATTGGAAAGAAGGGAGAGGGTAGGAACCAAGTATCTTAATATGACCCCCTCTTAAGGACCTGACCCTCGGACCCGACTCTATGCCCAGGCCCTATGCCACGAGACAATCACAAAGCGAGTTTGGAGAAAAAAAGCAAAAAACTTATGAAATATTCACTGCCTCTTTTGCTAATGTTTGAGAAATGCAGTAGTATAGGGAACAGAACAATTTCTCAAAATACCGGTACACTTTGATCCCTAGCTCTTTTGAAAGATCTAAGCCTCTAGGCCAGAATTTTGTGCCTCGCTGGTTTAAGGACCGAACTTGTTTCTTTTGAAATTGAAATTCAAAGGGGCTTTCAGCTGGTAAGATCTTTCAAAAGCTTACATGCCTTTTCAAATTCTTGCTTTTTCATATAATGAATTGTTGACGTATATTCAAGGGCGCCTCGGAATCAAAGCACTATTTAAAACAGATTTGTCTGTGAAATTTAAATGATGACAAATTCTGGTCATTATTGCGATGACAGTTATAAATATATACAGACACATTCTCTTCTTATCTCTACCCTTTTTCATATTTCAAACAATGTTTTGAAGGTTATTTAAAGGTGATGTACTTAGTAAAGAACATTTGAATACTCTGTTGTGCAGGGAAATTTACAATTACCGGTCATGTTAAGTTCAGGTGAGGAATTAAACAATTACAGCTTTCATGTCTTTTGTCTGAGATAGGCATATACATATATTACAGTTATTTAAGCAAATACAAGTATTCTGCATTTTATCTACAATTTATAAAGTGATAATGAGCTCAATTTGTTACCACATTATATAATTGGTGACTCTGCTTTGTGGCTGTCATGCCCATTACAGTGAATAAAAAGAAGAAAAAAATACTAGAAATATATTGTTATTAAACATAATCCTAATCCTTTGCATGTTCTTCCACGCTGAAAGAACTCTTTGAATTACATTTCTCAGGGAACCAGTGAAATGTTACAATTAGGCATCAATCTTCGAACCTACAAGATAAAGAGAAATGACCAGGGTTACTAAATGACAGATCATGCTTGTCATAGAGACAGAGAAATAATAGCTACATTCACATGAAACCATGGTAGTTTTAAATTTCAAATTTGTGAAGCCTTGAAATTGTAAACAGGGATCCACTGACAGTATGAGGAGGGTTCACACGGACCGAAATAAGTATTCAAAGTTTTAAACTACAAGCTAGGTTAGCAGTCCTTTTAAACTACAAGCTGGTTTAGTCCTCAAAGTCAATCGCGTCCTACTTAACTTCAAGTGAGAACTCACCCCCATAGGCTTGTAGATATTGTGCTCGTTATAAGATCACTTGTGGTTTATAACTTTGAGTAAACTTAAGGTTTCATATTAAACCAAGAGTGCGTCTGCACTGTCCTTAACTTCAGGACAACTTTGAAGTTTAAAAACATAACCTATACTTAAAGTTAACGGATTGTCTTGTAAACATGACAAATAGAATTTGCAATATTTGAATCTCACATTCATCAACCTACATATGAACAGCTTATGTCAGTTCTATTCTGCATCTATACATCTACCCACTGCGGTTAGCTATTTGTCTAGGAGGGCTGGCTCGAGGATTTAATGGTTGTCTCCCGATTATCTTCTTGTTTGTTTTCCGTTACTTTCTGGGGCACAATGTTGATGCATCCACGCCAGGGAAAATAAAGTAAAGAAGGTTGAAACTTGACTCTGTAAGTTATCAGGGAGGGACTTTTATTGATGGACGTGTCAATATGTCATGAATAGAAGGCCCTTGAACATGAAGTGTTCCTTTTTTAGAAAACGTAGCTTGATACATTTATGTTCTCACCAAGTGAGTGGCAGACTTGAACACTGAAAATACATTGAATGCGTTTGTTTGCACTTTCTTTTGTTGTGCGAACACAGTAAATTTGAAATGAATTTATTTTCTTCTGCTGAACGTGTAGACAATATAATAATAATAGAAATGTAGACATTAAAACAAAATGTAATTGCTAACCCACTACTAAGTAAATGAATGATCAGGGCCCCTATCTTTTAAACAGTCGCATCAATCATAATATCAACCACAACGCTGTACTTTTCTTTAGAGAGAGGAGTTTTTAAGTTGGCAACTGATTGTGAGCTTGTTATAAGACTATCCCCCTGTCCACACACAACATTTTTCGTGATAAGGCGTGATTAGCTATACCGTTTCGCAATAGTGATACCGTTTCGCGATAGTTTTACAATGAAATTGTGTGTGTGGACGCTCACTAACGATACGTCGTATAACGAAACTAGTCTAACGAAACGCAGGTTTGGGCATTGTTTCGAACTGAAACTCAATAAAGAATCACGCCTAATCACGGAAAATGTTGTGTGTGGACAGGGGGAGTGGTACTAGTGTAACTAACTGGGCGGTGCTTAACGTGACCTCGAGCAAAAGGAGACCAGACCTCTCATTTCCACTTCCATTTCATGACCGCAGTAGCACCTTAACGACATTTCGCTGTAGAGTTTCATGATTACTTTCTTCTGTGTGTGGACATCCTGGAATTTATACAATGATTGTTTTTACGACGTTTCTTGTGTGTGGACACTCTGAAATTTTATACGATGATTCTTTATACGACGTTTCGTTATAGAGTTTCGGGATAAATTGTTTTGTGTGTGGACACGCTGAGGGACTGTTTCTGACAAGGTGCAAAGTTTGTTCCTGACCAAATATATAAAATCCAAAGTACGTCCAACAGTAAGAGGGGCTGCTCTCCCCCCCCCCCTCCCCACTATCCCCCTAACCCTGATCTCTCTTTACCTCTCTGTCCATTGCTAGTACAACAGGGTAGTCCCATTTCACAAATCCCCTGTTTTGAAGAAATCCATTTTTAACAACTTGGCCATTCTGACATATTTGAGCAGTAAAATGTTAACTATTCCAGGAAAAGTCTTTTCTGTTATTTCTTTTTCAAGTAGCAAAAGAGAGCCACATTTCCACTTCAAAGCTCTCCAAAAACCTTCTTCTTGAAGTGTTTGCACTATTTTCCCTGAAGACTTCCACAAGCTGCATTGACTTTGATGCAAGATCGTGAAGAATTTCAACTGGAAGATAGTTATCGCGAAGATTGGGTTGAACAGGAATGCTCCTTGTAAATGAGAATGGAGATATATTGGAAAATGTTTTCAAAAAGAAATAGGTAAATAGGTCAAGCATAATAGAACGAAGTGCCCCAGGAAACGGATTCCTGGATTCTCGAAATAGGACTGATTGAAATGAAGACTGAAATATTTACTACTACCAATGCGAACTTTCGTTCTTGAAAATTTAGACTTATTGGATACTATGTTACTTTTTCGGGTCTTGCAGAGTTCAAATTCAAAAGTTCAAGTCATGACTGCTGTTAGAAAAGTACATGTGTTAGGTGATACTTTTTTAATGTTAGGGGGTACAGGCCTCAGCCATTAGGGAAAGTATTAAAGCAAAATCGAACCTCAGTAGACAACTTCTCTCAAAGAAAGCAGAAAAATCAGAGAAGGAGATTGGTGAAATTTTGTATGAAAACGGAAAAAGAAAACGAATATGCTTAATTTTGAAATTTGTAATCAATTTGTATGGGCACTTCAAATTGTCTGAATTGATAATGTCACTGTGACATAGTGCCGGAAAATTTTCCCATTTTTGCAAACACACAAACCGACTAAAATGTTTAGGTTTTTTAAAATGTATGACTCAGGAAGGTCTTTTCTTTTTAGAGGACCTATAATGTTATGCTTTCCATGATATATTTTGACTAGTGCCCCAAGGGAGAAGGAATCTAGGAGAAATACGCAAATTAATAGTTTTGTTCATGATAGATAGAAAAGTTATCCACAACTACAGAATCCACTGACTGGATTGTCATTTTGAGGTTATATCATAAATTTGGTGATCTCATATCTCAAACATTCATTACTCCCTTATTATAACTCTTATTTACTTCAAACTGAAAAGCAATTTAGCTGCATTATACTATTTTCCGCTGTCCATTTCCTTACAATTACAAGCTCACTAAAATGGTTAAATTACAGTTTGATTGATATTGCCATGAAATGGCCACCCCTAAAACTTTACAAAACAGACCATGTTTTCATGAAAACACTTTAATCTTCAATACTTCATTTAAGCTGGTGCCAAACAAGTTATTTTGGGGAAAAGGGACAGGGTCTGTAAGCAACATGTTTTTATCGACTGGAATTTTTCAGGGGTGCTTGAGAAATCAAATTTATTTGAAAGGCTTTGCAATGCTTGGCAACAAACATAGAAAGCCGGGCTGGCACAAACACAACTATTGTGCACTCTGAAAGCAAGAATGCATGAGCCTTGTATGAAGTGTATGTAAGGTCATTTCAGGACAGACTAACCCCAAATTTTGTTTTCACCTTACATAATGAAAGGTGAATGGAAAGAATGTCAGAATGAAACAGTCTGTAAGATGGAAAGCACTTTGGAGTGAAGTATAGGAACATTCTAAGAAAGGTGGAATTGATCTCGATTTGCAGTGTTATAAACCAATGAATTAATGTGTTATTATGCATATAAACTTTGAAAACACGAGTTGTATTTGGTCATTAGAAAATTGAAGGCAACGAGTTGCCCAACATAGCAACATGTGTATGTGCATTTCTTTGGTATTAATGTGTTCTAACTAATACCATGCATACTTATTGTCAAACATTCCTACCAATGCACTAGTAGTTGTACAGAGACCAAGCTGATCGATGCTGATCAGGGTATTAGCTGATGGAAATTCAAAAAGGAGAAACATTTAAGTTGAGTGATGGAGGCGATGAAATACGAGTAAGGAGGCAATTGGAAAAATGAAAGCTTAGAAGAGCTTTTTTTGTTGTGAATGGAGAAATTAAATTTGATATTCAGAAGGAGAAATTGGTTGAATGGATTAGGAATTGAGAGAGCAGCTATGATGAAGTGTCCACACTTTGCATTTCAGGTAGGACTGTAGATTTTTAACGACTCTGTTATTACGCTGTCATTATATCAAAATGGATTGACTGATTTTTATTTGAAAGGATTTTAATTGGTAGATTTTTAGAAAACACCAAAGAAATGAATGTTCAATTTGCAAATTACTTCACCTACAGAGTACATCACGATGATCAAATAACGAATTTAAAATTGATGATATAAATTTATTGGCTTTATACCAGGCATGATGTACTGTGTTGGCCTCTTGCGATGACATCATAAATGAATTACAAGTTTGAAAATTGCTTCACTTACAGAGTAAATCACAATGATCAAATTACGAATTTAAAATTGACGATAAATATATATTGGCTTTATACCAGGCATGATGAACTGTACTGATCTCTCGCGATGACTACAGATTGCTATGAGAGTTATGTAAAAAACATTCCTTTCTCCAAAGTAAGCATTTTGAGGGTATATTCTTTTGGTTGATACAACAATTTTTCCCATGTGTATATAAGTCCAGTTGATGTGATATTTTATTATGGATAAGTTTTTGTTTTTCCTTCCGTTGCCAAATCGGTTATTAGTCTAGACAGGATGGGAAGACATGTTGTATTCATCACATTGGAAGGAAATAATTAAAAGAAAGATTAAACATCTAGTCTGATATTCAGGTGGAGTACATGTCTGCCCTCCCCTGTTTTTCTCTCATCAGAGTTTATAGTGGAAGTCTACCCTGATATTATGTTGTTTTTATTTTTAATAGAAACAGACAAATGAGAGGAATAGGTCAGTAAAAGTGTGAGCAAAATCGAATTAAAAATAAGAAAGTTATGAATTGTTAAATTTGTCATATCAGTGAAACACAAATTGGCAACACTGTGATGTATCCTGCGAGCTCCTCTCCAATTTGCTCTGTATAAAAAGTTCATCAATTTTCATTTTCTTAGTTATTGATGATGGAAAAAATTTGTTTAATGCAGGGGAAGTAGAGAAACTTATTTGCATTAATCATATTTAGGGTGCATGTATAATTGAACATTTTCTCAAGGAAAAATAGAAATTTCAGATTTTTTAAAAGTATATTATATATTCCCTGTTGAATGTTACTTATCAATCTAATTCCTCTTTTCACTTCAAATTAAAAAAAAACAAAAAAAAACACACATTAGTGTTTTACACACATATTCTGTGTCTAATTGCATCCCATTCAAAATGAATGAATGGGACAAATTGGTAGAAAGGTTGTATATAGATCGGGACTGGGGAGGAAATTATGCTTTTCATTCTTCAGACTTTCTCCAGACTTTTCACCTGTGTCCATTCATCATAAGGACAAAAATTATCGCTTGTTTGATACTGGTTGAAGTTCTGTCCTTGACTTACAATAGGCCAGAGGTTCGGTGATTGAGTTTATGAATGGATAAAGAATGCTTTAATAAATATTCAGGTCAATTGGGTGGGGAGTGGGATCAGTAGTAGTTCTGTTGAAAACAAGGTGAGAGATTATTGATTGAGGAAACTATTAATGACGATTCTTATTTAGTTCTTAACTCGAAATAATTCGGTGATAAACAAGTTTTATTATCCATTTAGACATGCTTACATGAGTGGGTTAAGAACTGCTCATTTTTTAAAGAAAAAAGAACATGAAGGGGATATCATTTGATCAATTTAGAACGTATTAAACAAAATTGGGCATTTGGCAGAAAATAAGAAAAATAGGGCAAGATCAATTATCATTGTACAGAAAAGTTTGAAAGATCTATAATAGAGCACCCCTCCCAACAAGGGTAAAGATTGAAATATTATTTGTAAGCGCTAAATTTTTCTTAAAGTTCACGAACATCCAACTGACAGAATTATTATTTAAAAGTGGCCCATTTGTCAATTATATCTTTGCTTTTTCAAGATTTTTCTTTTTTTTCCTTCATTTTTTTTTGGGGGGGGGGGGAGGGGCAAACTGTTGTCAGGTTTTTGTTTGAATTCATTGTACCCCATTTATACTTGGCTGTGTACGATATGTATCCCCACTATTGCTGGCCGTGAAAGTTTTATTGGCACCTGTCTTCAAGTCGATCAGAGTATAATAATCCATCTTTGTCACAACCTACTACAAGACTTCTTTTGTGAAATGAAAGCCAACCATGCTGACCCACATAGAAACCTTGCCTAGACACATGAATATATCAGCAGCCAAATTTAGCCTGACAAGAAATAGAGTCAAGAAATAGAGTCAAGGCTTGAGTATGAAAGCAAGGTTTTAACCTCTAAAAACCTGAATTTGGGAGTCTGTTTGCTTTGCAGTGAAATGGATGGTTTCAGTAGAACTGCTTTCTAGGGCCTAAAAAAAAAAGGAAAAAAAAGTCAAGGCTCAAGTTGGAAAGCAAGGTTTTATCCTCTGTTAACCTGAATTTTGGTTTGTATGCTTTGCAGAGAATTGTATAGTTTCAGTAGAACTGTTTTACAGAGCCTGACAAAAAAGTCAAGCCCCAACTTTGAGTTTGAAAACCTGTATTTTATCCTCTAAAAACATAATTTTGGTTTGTTTGCTTTGCAATGAATCCTTAGGTTTCAGTTGAGTTGTTTTCCAAGGCTTTGGTCCCTCCCACCTTTTCTGGTTGACCCGCTATCAGTGTCTTTTGTCAATGGGTACATAAAAACTAGAAAACCTTGTAATTAATTGTTGCAACTGCTTTAATATAAAAGAAGCACCTGTGAAATTAAACAATGTCCCATGAAAGAAGCAGTGCACTACTAATCTTTCGGGATGTTTTATTGTCCCAAATTTATTCAGTGATCTCTTTTTTTGGACAGCATTTTGAATTACCTGGACTTGCTGTGAATATTGCGCTATAAAGTATGATTGAAATGAAGAATTTTTAAACCAGGGTTGCATGAGATATGATAAAACTCGTCGCTGTTTTCACGAAGTGACGGTAGTGAAAAAAAATTGCATTCACTTTGCGTTACGATTTTCCTCACTACCGTCACTTCGTGAAAACAAGGACGAACTGATCTGTAACGAGAGTACGAGGTTAAACCCTTACTGGCTCTCAATAGCTTCCAAAGTCTGTTTAGAGCCGGAAGGACGTTACTTTTCTCTTAAATTGTAGGAGTTATATAACACCCTTTTGGCTCATTCCCCCTGTCCACACACAACATTTTCTGTGACTAATCATGATTAGCTACACCGTTTCGCGATAGTGATACCGTTTCGCGATAGTTTTACGACCAAAATTGTAGGTGTGGACGCTCACTAACGATACGTCGTATAACGAAACTAGTCTAACGAAACGCAGGTTTGGGCATCGTTTTGAACTGAAACTCAATAAAGAATCACGCCTAATCACGGAAATGCTGTGTGTGGACAGGGGGACCCCCTGGGGGAGTGTAACTAGTGTAACTAACTGGGCGGGGCTTAACGTGACCTCGAGCGAAATGAGACCAGACCTCTTATCACTATCGCGAAACTCTATAAAGAATCACGGAAAATGTTGTGTGTGGACAGGGGGCATTTTATACGATGATTCTTTAGTGACGACGTTTCTTGTGTGTGGACATCCTGGAATTTATACGATGATTCTTTATACGACGTATTGTTATAGAGTTTCGCGATAAATTGTTTTGTGTGTGGACACGCTGATTGATGATATTGAAGGTTCAAAGAAGATCCTTATTCTAAAAATCCATGCAGAATAACCTTGCACAATTAACCTTGTGCGTTTGTTAGGGTGTGTTTATGCTTGATTTTGAAGGTAGAATGAGCGATCTGCAACGCTCATCGTAAACACTCATCGTAATCTTCTCTGGCTCCTCCAGGCAAATCTGGCTGGGTGACCTTGCAGCTGGATTCGCAAACCTGCACTGCGCATGCTACGTAGACCCACTAGAGGTCAGTGCGTTGACCCCATTTAAACGCGTTTACAAATGATTGTGCGATTATGCTTCCCAGAATCACCGATCGTAAACGCACCTTTTTGTGAGTTTATGATCAGCGATCGTGATCGCCGTTTTTCAGTGATTCTACAAAAATGAGAAAGGACGCAACCGTGTTTTGAACTAAACGCGTAACAGATGCCTGATTCCGGCCAGAACAAGTTGAGCATAAACATACCCTAAGACAGTAAGGCTTAAAAGATTGACTTGTGTGGCCATTTTTATTGTGATCGGAGTGGCTTCGTCATATTTCATCCATTAGCTGCCAGCGAAAGTTGATGCCATATTGCATTGAAATTGACTCTTTTTCAATCATCACTCTATTTGCTTAGATGAATGGAATAAAGAAAATAAATAGCTCAATAACTTGCCCAGCTCAGGTTATGTCTTTGTAGAAAAGTTTAAAGGGAATTTGACATGGTTGCTTCTTCAAGAGTGGTTCTTGTATAACTTCTTCTTCTTTCTGACATCCACATACATGTAAGTAGGGAGAGTTTGCCTCTGATATATATTAGATATGTTTTTGTTTAAGGTTAATACAAATTTAGAGTATAAAGTCATCAAACTGCATTTAAATCTCATATTTTTGTGTTGAAGTAGGTATTTAGGACATTCATTTTCAGTTCATTGGTTTAACCATGTAATTTTCAGATTTGGGCAAGCAATCAATTAAAAATTTGATTTTTTTTTTAAAATGCCTTTTTCTTTTAATCCTGTTCCTTTTTATTAGATACATTTTTAGTTGTTATGCGATATTGATTGTATGATGATGTTCTTGAGGAAAGTTGTGCAAAATTCATGATCAGGTTTAGAAACAGTTATGTCCTCTTTATAACCGAAAGAGTGAAGAGTTCAAAACTAGGCCTTCTCATGTGAAACTTATCAACTATTTCTGCTTGTACATTTGAACTCATGATTTATATTGTAAGCCTACGGTACCTGAATTCCCTACAGTCTACAACTTGAATACAAACAAAATAAAACAATAAATGTAGAATTATTTATTATAGAGATGTACTCATATGCCTTCCAGTCATGGCTGAGGTCATTCTAAGAATTGATTGAGGGCCGACTTTGTGTCTGTTTAGAGCCAAAAGGTTCTTAACCCATATGCTTTAATACAGACTTAACACCGTTCTGGCTCTGAATGGACATTGTTAAGATGTTATGAATCGTGACTCCCGACATAAATTTGGGGAATTAAAAAGAATGGGGTACTTGATGGAAAACACACTTTCACTTTTCACCTTTCAATATTTGAGTGGGCCTAAGAGATTTATGCGTCACTGTCACGATGCATTTGTTGCCAAGCTCACAACCGTCCCATTTGTCTATTACTTGCCGAGTACAAGCATGGTACAACCAACAAATGCAGAAGAAAGAAAGACAAAAACACACAATAGAAATGGAAAAAATATAAAAGAAATCAATAATATTAAGAAAAAAAAAACATTTCTAAACATATTTTGTCAGTGCAATTTGTAATTTGGAGAGTATTTTGTATTTTGTTAATGAATATTGAAATTTGAAAATTACCATCAGCATAATTTTAGGAAAGAGCAATGCAAAAGTATTAGTGTCTTTATTTTCCGTATAACAATTTATTAAGGATGGATTTAAATAAAAAGCTAGAACATGTAAAGCTATTTCCTTACCTCATGAAGCAAGCTTTCTGTCTTGATTGCCAGAATCAAATATAACTATACAATATCAATAAGTTACAATAATCATGGTATCAGTGTTGTTTTACTTGAATTATTTAAAAATTTGCTTTTTGAGAAAAGTATCCACTGAAAATACGATTAAATAAACACAAGCTTCATTCGCATTTGCAAAATTCAGCATGTAACCCAAAGTCTATTACAAATCTTCAGTTTGTAGTTGTATAAGTAAAAACTAGTTTTTGTAAATGACCAAAGCCTCCACTGAAAATATGATAAACCCAAGCTCCATTCACATTTGAAAAATTCAGCATGTAACCCAAAGTCTATTACAAATTTCCAGTTTGTAGTTGTCAAAACTAGTTTTTGTAATTGACCAAAGCCTCCACTGAAAATATGATAAACCCAAGCTCCATTCACATTTGAAAAATTCAGCATGTAACCCAAAGTCTATTACAAATCTTCAGTTTGTAGTTGTATAAGTAAAAACTAGTTTTTGTAAATGACCAAAGCCTCCACTGAAAATATGATAAACCCAAGCTCCATTCACATTTGAAAAATTCAGCATGTTATCCAAAGTCCATTACAAATTTTCAGTTTGTAGTTGTAGAAGTCAAAACTAGTTTTTATAATTGACCTGTTTCAGTGATTGAAAGGGCAGACGATTAGCTTTTGATTTGGAACTGGACATAATACCAATTTGGAGCCAAATATAAAAAAACTGAGTGGTCTTTTTCTACAAATCAGAATTGTTGAACTAATTTGTGACCTCTTTCAAATCCTCAAGCATGTAATAACGTTATTCAAACTACTGTCCTGGTCAACTTTAGGGCATTTTTTAAATTACAATGCCGGTCCCGAGCCACTCAGTTTAATGTAGTATCCACAAGTAATAAATAAAATATAATTTCCCAAAGGGTATATGAAAAGCTTTGTACCATGTAAGTTTGATGATTGGGGATGCAATATAGTTTTGAAAGTAACTATTTTTTATTTGACAAAGGGTTTTATTTCCAGGGGTGTATATAGAAGGATGGGATGGGTAATAAAAAGTGAGGATGTACTTCTATTCATTTGATGCATTTTATTGTTTATTGTTTAGTTTCTTTTTGCCCCTGCTCCAAACAAGTGATAAAAACAGTCCCTAGGATATACTAAAGCACCAATGAATTTTTCATAGCTGAATCGATCTCAACTCTGTTGTATTTTTGTCACTGAATTTTTAACAAAATCGCAAAGACTTTTGAAACAAAATGAACCCCAGTCAAATTCATTAGCCTTGACCATCACCTATTTGGGCATATATCAACAAATACAATGACAAATTAAGTAATCCAAACATTATTTCTGTAGTATATACAAAAGGGTTTTTAAACTGCCCTGGGCCCTGTTTCATAAAACGTGTTATCAATAAGAAATTTGCTCTTAGCCAATCAAATGCTACGATTTCAGTAGCTTATAACAGACATTGCAACTTGTTATTGATATCAAGTTTTATGAAACCAGGCCCATTTCCCTTTAGTTGATTTCTTGAAAGTCCTTGCCATCATGTTGTGGAAGCACTTAGGTATAGTGGTGAAGGCCCTTGACTCTCATACAAGAGGTTCTAGGTTCAATCCTCGCTCAG
The DNA here is from genome assembly GCA_035222895.1 of Strongylocentrotus droebachiensis. Classification (NCBI taxonomy): domain Eukaryota; kingdom Metazoa; phylum Echinodermata; class Echinoidea; order Camarodonta; family Strongylocentrotidae; genus Strongylocentrotus; species Strongylocentrotus droebachiensis. Next base: position 112,197 of record JAVYIG010002284.1, read on the forward strand.
TGCTTATACATCCTTGGACGATGACGTTTTGCCCACATTTGGCCCTCTCTACCAAGGTGTAAATATGGACCTAGCCATGCTAAGGTGATGATTATTGCAGTGCCTCCATGAAGGGCAGTATTTAATACAACTGGTGTGGCTTACCTCTGTAAATACAATCAAATTGCTTTTTATTTATTGTATTTTCAGTTGATCATGCTGACAGAAGATCAGAAACTTTATTTAAACTACATGTAACTGTTCTCTTTTTGTTGACTCAGCATAACCTTTATTAAGCGTTCTGAAAAAAGGATTAATTCTTTCACCTGTGACTTGATTACCTTCCTTTTCCCCTCGTGATGGTGTAATTTGTGGTCGGTTTGAAGGTTCCGAGCTTTGATTTGACATGTGGATAACGATTTGGTTTCGCTTGACATAGTGCACTTGCTTGTTGCTTTTGTTTATATATTTTTGCATTGGATTTTAAATGGATTTTAAATGGATTTGACAATCCTCATATTAAACACTTAAACATGATATAAAACGATGAAAGGACAGTGTTTGAACCCAATTTCTCTGATGATGTGACATCATGAAATCTTGCAATGCTGAGGAAAGAATGATTATGAATACAAACACTTTCATGAATGCACACTCTATACAATGTTCTATTTGAAACAAAAGTGTTCAGATACGAACCAGTCCAAAGTTACGATATGATATTAATGTTGTCCATAGGCCACATGTTCTATTTATTATGACATTTCATGCAGTGTGTATTGCATTTCAAAATTTTTATACAATCTATATTGTGTTCTGACATTTTACGCATTTGTGTATTATGACGTTTCATACAGACTTTCTAATGTTCTATATTGTAAATAGTATTCTGTCACACAGTTTATGCAGTCTAGTTTGGTCTAATTTGGTCTAATGTGAACAGTCCCCTTGCAGTGTGAACCTATCATGCTCTTCATAGTTCTTACATTGTATGCAATCTACATTGTAAACAGTATTCTGTCACACAGTTTATATGCAGTCTACATGTAGTTTGGTCTAGTGGGAACAGCCCCCTTGCAACGTGAACCTAATCACACCCTTCATCTGCCATTGTGCACCCTATTACCACTGAGGATAGCAGGGGAATCCGATTTGGGGCTTACACCAACGCCCCGCCCGAGACTCCGGTTACAAATTGAGAAATAGGTGCGAAGAAAGTGCAATGAAATTGTCAGAAATGGACTCTTATAAAAAAAGGGGGAAAAGGAGAGAGAAAAAAAATGGGAGAGCAGAAAATGTAATTGAGTTGCCAACTGATTTAGAGATTTAGTGGTGTAGGACCGCTGGAGTAATACAAGTGTTAAAGGTTCAGGGGTGTTTTTATTAAGGTATTTTCAGTTAAGCCAGACCTATTCAGAGCATATTTTTGTATTTGATTCATGTTGTTGATGGCTGGAGGAGTTAAGAAAAGATGGATATGGAGTAAAAAAAAATATTTAAAAAATGGTGCGGAGTGCAGATGAGATATAGACTGGAAAGAAAATGAATCCAGAGTAAAACTTTAAAGAATGTTGAAAGTTAGGGAAACTTTGGGAGATGAATATATTTTGAAGTTGAGTTTTCCAGTCCTGAGATCATTGTAACTAAAACATTTTTCCCTTGTGGAAAAGTCAAAAACTAAAAATTAGCAGGAGAAATTTTTAACTCAGGGTTATAACATTTCTATCAGTTTTGGAAAATTCGGTTGCTTTTTCATATTGGTAATTAGATAATTTTCTTCACTTTTTAGCAGGAGAAATGATCTGTTTAACCTGGAATTAATGCCATACTGGCTTCAAACAGACACATTTATTAGAGTGGAAAATGGGAAATATTGCATGAAGTAAATAGATATTTGGCCCTGAAACAGAATATTTCAACCTGTTATCAGCGGGGAATTCTCAATCATTTTTTGTATTTACATTTCAAATTGTAGTGGTCATGAGGTCAATCCAGCCACAAAAGGTGGAGAAAGTGGTCAAAATTGAAATTTGTCAGCTGGCTTCTAGCATTTCACTCAGCACGGCCATCTTTACTTGCAGCTGGGAATATGGATAAAATATCTTGATGTTTTTGTTATGATTGTCCTGCAAAGAGAAGGATGCAAAGGATAAACCTTGGTTGACTTTATTTTATAAGAACAAGGACAATTTTAGAGTGGAAAATATGTGTTTTACTTGTTAGAAATTGGAGACCTGCTAACAATGACCTCTTTTGTTTAAAAAAAATGTGAAGATATTTCATTGAGCATATTCAATCAAGGCTCATATAGCTACAATGAGCTTTGCCTGTATATACATCATCAGATTCAACTAGAAATGCAATCGTGTCACAACGATGTGCGTGCAATGACGCCGTGTTTCTACGTGTCAAACGAATGAGCTTCTCTCGGACTATCCAGAGCAATTTGTACGAAGTCTGTAGCTTCTGTGATATTGGAGACAGGTAGGGCGAAAGAAAGGCCTCAACAGTGACCTTGATGGGATGGTAGTGACTATGCCTACGAAGTTTGAAAGAAATTGGGATAGGGGAAAGAACGTAGAAAGGGCTCGCAAGTACTGCGTGCAAAAACCATTGGGATGTGGTGCATGTTCCTCATTGCCATATAGATCGTTCTGGGGGCCAACAGCGTGAACCCGATATGCCCCATAGACAATCCGTGTAATGCATGGGCGGAAAACGTACAGGATCTGTATTACGACCGGAGTTAAATTGTTTTTTCTCTCTCTCTCTTTATGTCTCTTTATAGGCCGTATTTGGTATCATTAGAAAGAAAATTTCATGGTTGTTATTGTAAACCACTCTCTTTTTTTCTATGATAATCCTATCGAAACACGTGATGTAAAATAGATTTATAGTACAAAATAGCGTCTTTAATGGCCCCCTTGACCATTTCAAAAATTCGGCCACGAGGTGCCCTGCGTACTGCAACTCTAAATGTCACTGCAAAATTTCAAGGAAAAAAAAGGATGTTTAGGGGGCGAAAAAAAGTCTGAGAAATGACGTCTTAGCCGATACGTGTTATAATATTGGGCGGAAACTCGGCGGAAATCGTATAGTGACCCTTATTCAAATGTGATTTACTCGAAATTTTCTGTGTGAACATATACCATACTTGGTATCATTCGAAAGGGCACTTCATTGCGGTCAATTTCACACCATTGTCATCTGCGCGCAATGTACTGCACGCATTATAGGCGCTATTACGTAATGCATAGCAAATTCATCATTTTTGGCGATAACTTTGCGCTGACATATTTGAATTTTACTAAACTTGGCAGACAGTTGTCACGTATATGGATACATATGTCTGCCAAGTTTCATTGATTTAGGTATAAAGATCGCTAATTTAGAGCAATTTGAAGTTATTTCTCAATTTTCTTCAAAATGGCGAATTTGGAGGGCATTTTTCGCAATGTCGGTCAGTGTTAGGGTATATAATTTTGTATATGGCTGGAAAGGGCACATCTTCAAGTATCTAAATCCAAAAAAGGGTACGGGTCTGCCAAGCCATAATGGAGATACGGCCACAGAAAGAAATCCCATTCCCAGAACTTTAGAGGGCGCTATTTATGTTTTGCATAGCCATTGGAGCGTGAAATTTGGCATGGCTATGTGCAATTATGAGATAAGGATACTGTGAGATTTAAATACAAAACGGAATTTATATGAGAAAGTTATGGCAGTTTTAGATTATTTAGGGGTCCATTTTTCAAGAATTTTAGAGATTTTTGACGGAGTCGGTTTCTGATGTGAATTTTGAGTACGAAGATGGCATTTTGAAGGTCAAGTGATACGTCGCAGATAAAAGAACATCTCTTACACTATCTAGAGAAATTTGTTAGAAGTTTGTAGGATCTAGGATAGTGGAGATAGGAAGGAAGATAGAAAGGCCTTAAAATGGACCAGAAACGGACAAAATGGCGCCTGGACGGTTATGCATGAGTGATTTCGAGAATCGAAGAATGTAGTGACCTTGATGAGATGTTAGAGACTATGCCTATGAAATTTGAAAGGAAACGGACATGAGGAAAGGGCATAATGAGTGATAACAAGCACTACGTGCAAAACGAATGGGATTTTCGGACGATAAGAAGAACCAAGAATATTAATACCGTGAACGAAAACAAGGCAATGACGAAGGTTCGTCATTGCAATAATGGGAAAGATATAATTTCATGTAATATAGTTCAGAAATGAGGACTTATATAACAGTCAGTAAACACTGTTAACATATACATCTTTGAATTAAAATACTTTACCATGACACCAAACAGGAGCTTTTTGGGGGTGGGTGAGTGGATTTTTTTTGGGGGGGGGGGGGGGGGGGGTAGTGCCATTCAACCTGTAAACAACCAACCAATGCACTTTATGACAAAATGTCACACAGAATCCAGAAGTTCACAATCAGACCAGCCCTATTTGATACAATTGTATTGACATCTGTTTGCTGCTCTCTGACATGATCACGTTTTTGGTTTTTGGTGCTGTCACAACGATATTAACATGTATAGCTGACAAGTGCAAAAAATAAATCACCAATTATTGTCTGTTGGGTGACACTGCACTTTCTTTGTAATTGTATGAGTGGATGAGGTGTCGTGGACGAGTGGATATGTCACCGGACTGTGGATCACAAGGTCCGCGGTTCAAGTCCCACCGCGGCACCAATGTCCTTTGGCAAGAGATTGATCTACGTTTGCCACTCTCCACCCAAGTGTTAAATGGGTACCCGGTATAATGTGAAAGTCAATGTGGAATGCTTAGCAATTTGAGCCTAGTAGTTCTTGTTGGAATGCTCCCCAGGGAGTGGAGAAAGTGCATCTATTGTGTGCGGGCAAGCCAGAATCCGATGACCGGGGTAATAATGTAAACCGCTTAGAAACTTGGACATTGCCGACGTATGTAACGCTATATAAGCAAAAATATTATTGTGATATTTGCATTTCCTTTTGATTAGAATGTGAGGAAAATTAACTTGAATGCAGGAATTTTAGGTGTGTCGGAGCATCAGCGAGTATTCAATACTGATAGTGCCATTGGGAATTTGCTAGAAATTGGAATACAATTTATGCAGTTAGAAAATGCTCTCAAAACATTTCTGATTCCATCAAAAGCATTACATGACATAAAGCTTTGACAGTTACATTTTGGCAGCTCCTTAATAGGCCATATTTGACATACCAATGCTAAAAAAAAAAAGTTAACCCAATCTGGAAACTTGGAGCATTCATGAAAGGCTAGCTTGTCCCTCAGTTAAAAGTTCGGAGATGTTTGACTTACCAATAAACGACAAAAATTCAAGATCCTGCTTGATATCATTATACTGACTCCCCTCCCTGGCTGAAAAACTGGGGATATTGGAGGGGAGGCATGCCTGACAGATTTATGTTTGTTTCTGGGGTCGGAGGTCACCAGGCGTACAAATACTAGAGAACAGTCAGCTGGTTGTATCAGCTGCAACCCCCACAACCCTTGGCAGAAGAGCTATGAGAAACTTGACTCTGAAGAGATCAGTAAAGGGAGAGGATTTGAGTTTTCTTGTAGTTCTGGAGCTCTTTCCGTATGATGTGTATTGTCAAATTCCATTTTAATGTATGGGAGGTGATCTTTTTTGTTGTTGAGGGGGGGGGGGCAAGGGTATGCAAGGGTAAAGCTTTGGTTATCTAGTGTGATGGTGTCTCTGTGTCTTTAGTATTGTTGATTTATGAACATAAACTAACAGTCAATTTGTTATTTGCTTCATGCTTACTGCTGTATCATAAACTCCATTAAGGCTATTCACTCAATGCAAAGATTAGATACGCTGAAACCTTAGATGGTCGTTGGAGTATGAGACAATATATACCTTTGACTTTCCCCTTTCCCCCAACATAGAACAAGTTATTTCTACTTTTCCTGCACTCCCAGGCAATCCCATAAGGTTTCCCTCAAACAGAACGTTGTTTCCCTCGAATGGAACGTTGTTTCCCTCGAATGGAACATAATGCACCTCTTCTGTACACACATGATTGCTTGTTTTACAAGGGGCACCTGTGATGATACATAATTGTCTGTCACTCTCTGTATCTGCTTGCATACCTCAAGGGGTAGTCATGCTACGAAACAAGAGTTTTGTCATTCCAAGGCAAGCCCCTTCTGTCGTCAGAGGCACATCAAACTATTCATCACCTGAAGGGTAAATGTTGAGAGCTAAAGGGACACTGGGTGACTTTGAGTCGATGTAGTGTAGTGGTGTTCATTTAACCTGACTGCTAAGAAATCATAAATGTTTGTTAGTAAGCAACCAGAGGAACTACGGCTTTAGGTCCTCTCCGAGAGACCTGGTAACGAGGATTAATGCCTTGGCCAAAGGGCACTAGCGCATCGCCTTGGTTTCGAACGCGGGTCACCGAATTACAGTTATCTCTGCACAACTGTCACACAAGTCAAATTTGCCCAATGTCACATAACTTTGGTTTGGGCAAAACACCTTGATATTTACACTTCCTAAGTTGAATATTGTATACCGTAAGTCAAACTATCTTTTGCATTCAAAGACATACTATTATTTGCATTCAAAGACATACTATTATTTGCATTCAAAGTCATGCTGCCTTTCTTTTTTTAAAGCATGGTGATCAGACCTTTGCTATAGCAACATTTTCACCTGGATTGGTTTCTTCCGAGAGTTTGGTAGGGGTTATAAATAAGGTTCGAAGAGGGCAAGCCTTTCTGTCATCAATGGCACATCATACTATTTATCACCTGAAGTTGATATGTTGTGTTGAGAGCTAAATGGATGCTACGTGACTTTGAGTCGACTGTGTTCAGCTAGTGTTTCTGACTCGATTCACATTCAAATTCAGGTTGTCTTTTCCTATTTAAAGATGGTAGCCTAGGTGGCAGGATGGAGATCTAACATTTGCTAATATAAGGTAACATTTGCCCTTCAATTTATTTCTTGAGAGATTTGGGTCAAGGGTTAGCTTCACAAGGAGGTATTTGGTTCAGTGGTAGAGCAGTGGCTTGGCAACTGGGAGGTCCCGGGTTTGAAACCAAGTCAATGAGCTAGGGTCCTTTAGTAAAAAAATTAATCTTCATTACCAAGTCCCTCGGACAGCATTTAAAGCCATTGTGGGTGGGGGGGGGGGGGGGAGGGGGGGGGGGGGGTTCACTTACAAGCACACACATAGTTTCTTAGCAGTCAGGTAAAACAAACAAACCAACCAACACTTCTGCCGTGGAGCCAATCTGCACTTAACCTTCTTAAATGGGGTTGTAAGTCAAGAGCAATTGGCTAATGAAGTCATGCGAATATAGTCTGTTTGGAACTGTCTTTTGGGTCTGGACTTTGAACTTGACCCTCTTCACTAGTTTATGATGCACCAGGTCCATAGGTCCAAAGGAGTCCTGCATAATTGGGAGCATTCAATTTCAATTAACATTTATTTCCTTCACAAAAACAAAATGAACATATGAAAAATTACTTGCAACATACATGTACCTCCTTTTAACTCTGATGTATTAAAAGTGATGCTTGTACATTCCACATTCATGAGTAAACTTTATCCGGACTTGACCCTCTCCTGCAGTTAATGTGAAAGGGGTATGAAATACACCAGATAACTAGAATGATGCCTCTTGTAATTGGTAGCAAATCTCGGTACATACCTCCTCGTAAACCTTCCTACCCTCAACCAGCCCTCTCTCGTGGGATGCTAATGAAACAACGCCACTGAACATTCATCATTCCAAGACAAATGCATCTGTCAACAAACAGACAACATTCTATTAGTCGTCTTCAAAGAATCTCTCCCCTAAACAGACCTCTCTCTGTCACACGCTTTGTGCCTTAAAGAGAAGGTTGAGTTCTGGGAAGAGGTGAAAAATAATGTGTGAGCATTACTCATTCTTATTATGCAAGTGTGGAAGAACATCAGTTAAGACATGTTCCCTGAAAAGCATGGCTCTTCAAATGCCTTCATATTCTAAATATGCATGTAACATCGTAAAAATCGAGGGGCCAGCTTTTTACGCCACGTGTTTGTGTAGTCCCATATACATCTTTCTGTGCAAGTGTTTGTAACTTTACCAAGACTTGGCCAAATTTCTTATCATTTTGATGATTCCAGAACCTTGCAATACACACAAATTCTTATATGCTAGATGATCAACCTTTTCTGGTCGGTTCCACATCGTTTCTTTCACAATGCAATCGCATGACCAGAACTCAACTTCATCTTTAACACTCTCTGATGCAGTAGTAGTATTATACATTACAAGTACATTTTATATCTCCTTTTATCATTTAGAAATTGCTATAGGAATTGTTGAGGAAAGAATTGTTGAGGAAATTTTGATATAATGGTGGAATATAGAGGGGACTTACAAATGTACATTACAAGTAAATTTTATATCTCTCTTTATATTATTAGTTAGAAATTGTTGAGAAGGAAATGTAGAGGGAGCTAGGGCTAGAGGAAGAAGAAGACACATGATCTTTGCCTGAAGGGATTGTCCATTATTTGATCCCAGTTCATGTATGTTGATCTGTATAATGAGATGACATTCATGAATGCATTAGTGGAGGCTTCAACAACATTTCTTCAGTGTTCAAGGAAAGATCGAGAGATTGGGAAGAAGGAAAGAGAGAAGGAATGGCAGAGTGGGGGAAGAGAAAAAGAGATGAGAAGGAGGAAGGAAGAGAGAAAGGGAGGAGAGGGAGGAAGGAGTGATAGAGATGATGGAGATTGTGTTGGTTGAAGGGCTAGCGAAAGAGAGAGAGGGGGAAGCATAGACAATGAGAGAGATAGGAAGAGAAAGAGAGAGAGAGAGAGGGCGTGGTTGGTGGTGGTAGAAAAAGAGAGAGAGAGAGAGAGAGAGAGAGAGAGAGAGAGAGAGAGAGAGAGAGAGAGAGAGAGAGAGAGAGAGAGAGAGAGAGGGGGGGGGGGCGTGGTTGGTGGTGGTAGAAAGAGAGAGAGAGAGAGAGAGAAAGGAAGAGAAAGCGAGAGAGAGGGACAGGGTGGGGGATGGTAGAGAATAAGAATAATTGACCAGCACTAGTTTCACATCTAAACAAGATAGTCCTCCCCAGGGAGTGAGCTAGAATTACATAACATACCACATAACACAGTCACAAATCATATTTAGGAAAGTAACATGGTCTTTAATCTCTCTCTCTCTCTCTCTCTCTCTCTGTCTGTCTCTGTCTCTGTCTCTCTCTTTCTCTCTCTCTCTCTCTCTTTCAAACTTGGCTCATCTTTCCTGCATCTTTTCTGTCACCTTTCAAGTGTCAGAAGCACATTAACTCTGTGTTAAAAGTATATCAGTTAAGGCGATTCTGGCTCTCAGTAGACGATTCATTTCATTTCCGATTAGTGATTTGACCAGAAATTTTTCACCAGTCCCTATTACACTCTGAAGGAGCTTGAAATAACCTTTACTTTCCTAGTACTGCTTTTTCCTTCATTAGAAAGAAAATTCCCCCTCGGCCTTTGGTCACTGATGGAGCACATGATATCAATGTCACCTTCAGGGAATAAGAGTTGACCCATCAGGTGACCTCAATTGACCTTTGCCATATAGCTGTGACCACAGTTTGAAAGATGTCCGAGGTCTGCTTCCTCCTCAATATCCAGACCCCTCCTAAATATCTAGACCCCGTTAGGATTATATTTTCAGTGTCCATTTTGTGAATAATCCTATGCATTTGTGGTGCAGTAGAACTAGAAAGCAGAAGTTGGTAGTACTTGGCTCCTTTTTTTTAAAAGGGTTGTGATAAATTTAAATTGATATCAAGTTGATATCAAGCGAAACTGTGTACTTAAGAGATAGAAGATTAAATATTTGGGATTGATTGAAGGACTTGTGATTGATTTTTAACCAAATTAAAATCTTTATTAGACAGGGTGTTCTGTTATTTCCATGAAAGAGAGCCTCCCAAGTTATCTTCGAGGCTAGGATGGCTCCGTTTTTCTTCAGATTCTTCCTTCAAATTATCCTTCAGATTCCTCTTTCATTATGAATTGTAGTAGACAGGCCAGCTCTCCCTGTAATGATAATGGGTCCTTGTCTGCTACCATTAGGTCATTAAGTGCAAGTGATTATTGTGACTGAGTTTCTTCAAGTTCCTCCAGTAGATTCCTCTTTAAAGGTAATACAAAGTTTTGGTATGGGGTCATGAATTTAGTTCAAATGAACATATTGGAAGCATATGCGATCCTACAATATTCAGTGATTGTTGTCGCGGTCGAAATCGACTCTAAAGTTATGAAATTGTAAATAATAAACACTTTATGTTGAATAGCTCCCTCTCAAGGTCAAGATATTAATTAAGATATAAAACAATGTTTATTGACTAAAATCGACCGATTAGATATTCCCGTTCGGAAATTATATACCATAACTACATATTCTGAGATTTTCATGGTCGCAGCTACCATTGTACGGCCGTAGGAGCTTTTTTGAAATTCATCAAAATTTACCGGGAGCACCGGTAAATCTTTATATTCAATTTTTCTCGAAAGCAGAAGTGTTTTAGGGGCTAAAATTTCTAGTGCTTTTAATACATCCACAGGGGCATCCAAATATATCAAAATTGTCAAGACTCACTATCCACCCATTTTCAAAATTTCCCAAAACTTTGTAATACCTTTAATGTTCAAGACTGCTCTTCCTATTGAAGTGAATATAGGACCTTGTTGTTAAGATAATGGATATAATAGCACCAGGGATCTAGCTATTAGTCCTTCATTCCTTTTTATTACTCCTCTTTCCTGAAGAAGACAATTTGTCTTTCCAAATGAATGAATGGACCTTGCAAGTTATCATTAGGCCCTGCACAAATGATTTGGGTGACCTCCTCCCTAAATGACCCATGATGCAAGGGTGTATGTCAAATGGGGATGAGAGAATAAAGCTGCAGGCAACAGAAGATCCTACATGTATTTACCTATGTGTGTACTAAGATACAGAAATTTAATGATAAATAAACCACATCATTCAATTTACGAACAAGTCTTAATTATTTCTGTTGGTGTTGATCTTAATGAACTGTTAGTAGATGTTTTGCTACATTTATATATTTTAAATGGGATTTTGCATTTCACAAGGAGGCCCAGTGCAAATAACGTGGCCATTTTTCTTCCATACCATCCCTGCCCTGCCTCAGATACCTTGATCCAAATCATCTCAAAACTTGTAGCTGGGTGGTAATGCACAGTGACACTCACCAGTTCCAGTTTCACTCCAGAGATGTCTAAAGGCATCTATCTAGACATGGCCGGTCAATTCCTCTATTTGGTCATGGTCTCGCGTGCCCAGTTAAAAGCTCTTTGGCTCATCATCGCTTATCCCCATGGTTGGCTAAGTAATTCTGTGTACGGATATATAGGAGAGTTGTATAGCTATAGGATAAGTAAATACCTTTATTCTTTCTAGTCCGAACTTTATGTCAAGAAAAGACGTATAACGGAACATTGTATAGCTAAACATATGTTCAAGCGTCGTTTTGAATCAAAAATTGGTAAAGAATCCCGGTCCTATTCTAGTCGTTGTATTGAAATCGTATAACTGGGCGGGGCTTACTGCAAGCCCTCACTACTGACTGGGCAGCTTTCTTATCAATTGACCTCTTCAGTTCTGTATGGGATGCTGTTGTCTAGTCTGAACACCCCTTTCGTTACACATTGATTCTTCATACGTTTCTTTATACGTTTCATTATATGGGTTTCAAGTACTAGTAAACTTCCATTAGTCTGAACAGAGCTCTTGGGTTTAGAAGAGGATGTTTGCATGCACCCTGCATTCCTCCTTTCAACAAGCGTTAAAGAGGGATATTATTGAGACATAGCACAAGGATAACCAAATCTAGGGCTCTTGCTAAATACACCTCTTATTGGGGTTGTTTAGCTCAGCAACCTCATTGTAGACTGGTCTTTAGGTCGCTAATTTAACTATTGGTGGTCATTTTGAGTATACTGCATAAAATGTGCATTAAACTTTTGTTGGGGGATGAGTGTTTTTTGGTGGTCAAGTTATTGCAGCATGATATAGCTGCTGCTAATTTCAATGAAACCAATTTCACCTGGCACTCTTTACGCAGAATATTCTTATCTAGTCACTGCACTGCACTGGCACTGCACTTTACATTTGCACTTTAATAACACTTTCCATGTGTATCAGCGATTAATTATTTTAAAAACTTGTGTGATTTTGAACCGCTGTTGATGTTATGAAACCGGCTTGTTACAACCATTGTCATCAATTCTGCTGATGTTAATTGCTCAACATTGGATATTGCTGCCATTTGATATTTGGAAAAATCTCCCAAGTCCATTCATGAACACAAACTACCGGTATAGCTTTTACACAACTCAGGAAATAAACATGAAAAAAAAAGCTTCATTTGTGTAAAAGCAGGTGAATGAAATAATTAGCAACATGCATGCCAGTCTAAAAAGAAATCTTGTTAAATGCTTGTTCAATGTTCAAGGTCTCCACGAACAACTGAATAATTCACTGTTTCTAATACAAAATTGGAGATGATTTTATATCTAGTACTAAGATCTGCATGATAAATGTCTGTATTAAATGTTCTTTGTGGAGTTATAATACTTATATGTCGTGTATTGATTGAATATGTGAAAAGAAATGAGCACTTAGTGTATATGGTCAAGCTGACTCTGTCTTGGTATGTGTGGGTATTCCATTTTAACCAGTAATTGCATGAATGCAGTAATGCACTAACTTCTTGGTAACAAGCTTGGCTGCTTCCGGTATTGCATATTTTGTGTGAGTTTGTGGTTTTTGTAACAGTTTGGATTATTTTGCAAAGGTTTTTAATATACATTTGCTTAACATGAATGCAAAGCTTGGCAAATGACTTGATGCACCATCGCTGACCAAAAGAACATGTTGCCAGCTCATTTTATTTGTCGCCCTCTGTTGTCCCGCAGTCCTGTGTGATTTAGGCCAGTTTGAATGTGACGGTGGTACTAAATGCATTCTCGATAAACTCGTCTGCGACGGCCTGTATGACTGCACTGATCAAACTGACGAATTGTTTTGTCGTAAGTACCTAAAGCTTGAGGTTTTTTATTTATTTTGTTTTATTCACCCAACCTGTCAGTTTTATATTGCACCCACTTTTCCCAGTTTTGTTGCTACCCCATGTCCATTTATATATAATTTCACAAATTATATTATGAAGACCATTTTTGCCAGAATGATGCACAAATATCACTTCACAACATTTTAGCACAAAAGTCCCTTTACCACATGTCACCGCTTTGTTCCAAAAAGAAATTGGTTCACCATTCATAAGTAACACACATCACAGCTTTGTTGCACAAAAGTAGTTCATAATATACATTTCTCACACTTTAAAACACATAAAGTCGGTTCACCACATGCATATCACAACTTTATAGCACAAAATTCAGTTTACTACATCACAGCTTTGCTGCACAAAAGTAAATTCACAATATATATCACATCTTTGGCACACAAATGCAACATGTACCTATAGTTCATATCATTGAATTTTTATTTGTGTTTTGCACTTTTCTAAGAAAGAAAAACATTTCACACGCATACTGATTCGCTGTCATTGTGTTTCCCAGCAGTTTCAAGAAGAGAAAAACAAATATGTTCATCATACACATGCATGTACATTTGATGCTTTATTTACAATTTACATCATCTGTTGGAAACTGGGATGGAGAAAAACACCTACCCGTATATTTAAAACCAAAAATATATATCCTACTGGCTGTCGACAGACAATATAAACCGTTCAGACTTAATCAATGAAGTAGGACAGGGGTCATGCTGCTCAAATCAGCCCTAAATTCCATCTGAATGTTTACAATGCCGATATCTGTCAAAAGCCTTGTTCGTTCATTTGCACATATTGTGAAGTTTTGTATACACATCTGCTATTTACATTGCTCGGGCCAACCATGCAAAGACCATTTGTCCACAAAAAAAAGGAGGCATTTTTTTTTTAATGGCAAGAAATGAAAGAAGAAGAATTAACTGTCACAGATCTGTTTTTATATGTTTTACATTGATCATTTTACCATACGATTTGTCCTGAAAAATACCATGATTGATTTCCCTGTATTTTGACATATGTTTGATTTTGAATCGTTAAATTGTATACCACAAATATAATGAGAATTTTATTTTTGTTTCAATGGGAGAAACCCTGAAACCCCTCAAATAAGTGGGGTTGGCATAGCCACATGTAATTATGTATTTATTTATTATTGTTATATTTAGGGGGCGGAACTATCTATGCAATAGGCCGTCTGATTGAAATAGAAAGTGAACTCATACATCCATCTACGCCACTCCCTCTTATCCTACAAATTCGCAGAATACTGCAGTTTGCTCTCCCATAGAGTGTCAGTTGTTCCCAAACCGACATGGTTCCATAAATGTTATTTGAAAATAAAACAGGAGATTAATCATCTGATTTCCTTACTACAAGTCTTTTCATCCACACTGTAAATATAATCATCAGTTCCAGAATTAAGCACATTTGTCATGGATCATGACTATACATTTGAATTGCACTTTTATGTAATGAACAAATATTACATGATGTGTTGCTTAATTCTAATTTGTTTATTTGTGGCTGTATGTATATTTTATTCTGTTTGCATTGTAAATGATTGCGCCAACAGAGTATGGCTTCATTTGTTGTTATTGTTTCCAAGTTAGCGTTCATGCAATATAAATTTCAGTTTTTAATATTTTATTAGCAATATGCCAAAATGGAATGGCTTTTTATGTTGATATTAAGATTGATTTTATCATTTTCTGTAATCTGTTTCGTTTTAGTGTTCAACGCTGCTGATCGGTATATAGGCATTAGTTTTCTCTTGAATGTGTATTAATAATGCAAATAAGATAATTACATTGTTGTCTCAATGATATTACATGTGTGTTATATTGATTCCCTTCTTTAGTCAAAGGGCAGAAATAAATTTACCGGTAATCAATCCACCAACACCAAGTGAATTTGATTATTTATGCATTTCCTATTTTTTGGGGTTTAATATACATGTAGGGGTACTTTTCAAACCCTAGCCATTGCATAAGTGTGTCAGAAATTCTAGTTTACGGGTATGTAATTTTTTAATTTAATCACTATTTATGTGGCTCGCCAGAAATCTCAGAAGTTTAAAATTAGTCTAGACACAATGTCACTTTCTATTTCACTAATGTTTTTGTCTTGTCTCCCTCCTAAGAATGAGGAAGGGAAAATATTCAGGAATTCATGTTTTCGGGGATTGTGTAGTTGAAATTGCCGGGAGATTACAGTATAATGTTGCACTGTCAAAGTCATGATGTCTGAATTTGATACCTAATGAATCCAAGGGATTCCATAGTTCATTCCGTGAGGTCGAAGGTCATTGTTTTCATATCCTACCAGCCATAGGCCTGACCCATTTTTGAAAAATGTTTATGTCAATCGAAATACTTGTTCTGTTTCTTTTTGAACTTTTAGGAATGGGAACAGGTGGAAAAGTTCTGATATACCCAGTATTTTGTCTTGTCTGATGGCACATATGACTATGTGTGGAGTGGAATTAATATGCCATAATTGCTTAAAGAATGTGCTCAATTTGAGATGGAACTTGGATACAATCCATTCCTTCAGCTTATTAGCTTAACTCGGTGTAGGAATGATCTCATATAAATACAGAGTCTGTATGTAAAAAATGTAGACTCTAAAATGTGCACTCTCACTTCTCCCCCTTTCGTGTTATGCCTAGATTTGTCTACATATTAAGTAGTAGGCCTGACAAATTTATTAATAATTCGTCCTCAAAGGCCTAGTGATGAACCCACAAGCTACATGTACAATGTACTTTAGAATTTTGGTAGCTGAAAATGCAGGTTCCACTATTGGTTGTTGCTATGTCAGGTGCATTATCAGGAAGAGCCCTTTGTGGTCCTTGTATGCATTTTTGAACTGTTTGCTATAGGAAAGGGAAATTAGAGGACATTTATACATGGTATCTTGAGGGGGGGGGGGGGGGCTGGGGGTGGGGGGATGGGGCAGGAAGGGACTTATTCTCTCAGAACACCAAGATCCTGATGCTTTAAAAAATATTGTTGTTGTTGTTGGAAATGAAAACAATTTGTCTTATAAACCAGTAGGCCTATCAATACATTTCAGACTTTAAGAATTCTACAAGTTTTGAGGCTAAAGTTTTAATGGTGTGATAATATTATCATGACACATGTGACATTTGACGAGACACTGAATCAATGAACCAGTCAAAGTTGAAGCTACTTCTAAATATGATCTCCCTATTCCAAAATGCTTAGCCTACTTTATAGAAAGGATATCTTCATACTCTGCCAAACACCCACTGTAGGTCTTCTATTTTTCAACAGTATTATTGACAAGCAAAAAGGAAAGCAAAACAACTCTGACATGACAGGCATGTAGACAGATTATCCCAGGGGAGATGAGGGTAATCTAAGACCAGTGCAAGGTGCAAGGATTATCCCAAAGGATTAAGTAATCCGACCCATTCTGTCCCAATTGAGGGGCAAGTTCATGTTCTTATTTTGAGGTCCCTTGTCTAGAAGAAAGTGCATGGAATCTTGCTGGGGTTTGAGTTTACATTAACATGTGAGGCAGGGTTTGGGTTTGATCTAGTTTTCATTTGGATCTACACGTAGGCCTACCTGAGACTGAGAGAGACAAATTATTGCAAGTTTGTGATTAAAAAGCATGATATAATCAGAGATAGGCCAAGCGCGTAGCCAGGATTTCATTTTAGGGGGGGCGGTAGTGAGTACGCGAAGCGTGCGAATCACTTTAAGGGCGCGCGAAGCGCGCTCCCTAGGGGGGTGGGTGCAGGGAGGGGGGAGATTCCCCCCTCCCGTGCGAAGCGCGGAAGCTTTGAAAGAAGACGATTCGTTGTACCTTTCTCGACTCATAATCCTCGTCTGAATTCAGTCCCTCCCCCCTCTCACGCGAAGCTTTGACGTTTCATTAAATAATTAGAGAAAGAAGACGATTCGTTGTACCTTACCCAACTCTTAATCCCTGTCTGGATTCTGTTTCACCCCCCCCCCCCTCTCGCGCGAAGCTTTGACGTTTCATTAAATTATTAGAGAAAGAAAGCGATTCGTTGTACCTTTCCCGACTCTTAATCCTTAATTTGAACTCAGTCTCCCCCTTCCCGCGCGAAGCGCGAAAGTTTTGACGATTCGTTGTACCGTTCTCGACTCTTTTTCCCTCTTTCTTCCTACGTCCTCTTTCTTTTTTTTCTTCTCTTTCTCTCTCTTTTTTTTTTTGGCCGGCGTTTTTTTTGGGGGGGCGACCGCCCCCACCGCCCCCCCCTGGCTACGCGCCTGAGATAGGCTTATGTTTATGAGTAGAATATAATGATAAAATTAGTTTTTTGTATATATATGACAATATGTGCAAATGACCAGGACTAAGTCCATATTGCAATTTTTTGTATAAATAATCTGTAGATACATGTATCTATGACTTTTTAACCTGGTATATCCTCTTCATAATTATATTTGGAGTGTAGAAATTGTGCTACGGTATTACTCAACATGTATACTTCTACTGTCAAGTTTTATTTTTTGATAATGATATATTTATTTTTGCCAAGTGTGTGCTAAGAACAGGGGCCAGACTCGACTAGCACATGTGCTATTATTTGGCTCCTTTTCATCACCTTCTATATTCTATGAGAAAAGACATATGTCTAGCATATCAATACTTTGTTAGGTTTTTCTTTAATATGATCTATAATATTCATTTATGAACATGTACCATTCACGATGTATTCAAATGTTTAATCACTGATGTTATTGATGATGAATAAATAAAATCAAATCAAATCAAATATTTATGAGTTTGAGTCTACTAGGCCATCACAAAATACAATAGAGGTGCACTTTCTACATTTCAAGATGATTAATATAGGGTGCCTCAGTAAAAAACGAGAGCTTTCACATTCACCTCAAAATTAGAAACTGGGCTATTATTTTCAATTTAATATAATGGGGAAGTACATGAAGGTGTATTTACTAAATTTTTCTTGGCAATATGTATTGCAAGTATTTTCTTGTTTACCATTGCATTTTGTGGGCCTAAGGCTTCTGAACAAGTGGAATTATAAAGCTTCTTCTCTCTGTTTTTAGAGTCCAATTTTCAAGTGTATGAACACCATGCAGTTCTTTCTTTGGATGTACTGTAGAGATTCCCCAGTGGTGGTGGTAAACCAACATGTCTGCTGGCATTGCCCTGTCATGCCTGCCAAGACACTGACCCAGTTACTGCATTACAGACATGACCCCGGGGAGGTCATTGACCTCAGGTGACCTTGTCGGTCAGGTTGTGAGTAGGAGAGAGAGAGTGAGAGATTCAGTTGTGGATGATGCCGAGATCTCATGGACTCTGCTGCAGCCCTTTCACACACAGCTAAAATTCATCGTATCTAGAGATGATTAGAATCATCGTAAAGTTTTAAACATGTTTATAGACAAAATTTCCCAGTGTGAACATCGTTTATACGATGTTGGGATAGATACGAAGTCGCGATCCATACGCCCCTAAAAGCAGGCTGCAGATACGAAGTTCGTATCTAGTGAGCTTGACATTTTGTGTGTGAAAGGTTATTCGTGTTTAAACGTGTTTAAACTGGATGGAGCGTGCGCTTTGATTGATATGACATGACCTTCAATGCGCAATGGCACTACTGCGCATTTTACGAGCAGTAGTTAATCACGAAACGATTAACGATCGCACCGAAATTTCTGTGTGTGAAAGGCTCGTGATTAGTTTAAACACGTTCGAAACACGTTTATACTAGTCATGTTTATAGAATTTTAGCTGTGTGTGAAAAGGCTGTAGGTGTGTGCAAGTATTATGCATATACATGTAATGTCATTTGGAAAGTTGTTCTTAACTTGAAGCTTGCTTTTTGAAGCAACAAGTGAGATATATTCAACATGGACCTGGGAGTTGTTTCATAAAGCTGTGCGTAAAGTTACGCATGACTTTACAAATTAATTGAATATGAAGAGCTAAGTGGGATTATCAAATCCCTTAATTGCATACCGGTAAGCTAAAAATGAAATATGCAGATGTACATTAACCTATTATCATTTTTAACAAAACATTTGATGCAAAGTGTATTTTTGGCTACAATTTAATTGAGATTATGGGAAATACAGTCACACTTTGTAAAAAGTAAGGCTCTTCATATTCAAATCATTTGTAAAGTCATTCGTAACTTTACGCACAGCTTTTTGAAACACCCTCCTGAACAGGCAATTGCATTATCGGTCCCCTGTAGGACTTTGAATGTGTTCCCATCCCCTTCTCAGGATTTATCCTCTCTATGACCACACCCATTATTATCACCCCATTTCATTGGTATCCTGTATCGTGGAGGCAAATTTCCCCTCTTTCATAGATTTCATGTTATGTTATCCCATTCTACCATTATTATATTAGCCAACTTTAATTGTCTGGCACCCGTTTGGATTTGTCTTAAGCAACAGGTCATAGGAATGCAACTGCATATCATTTATATTGGTCATTTGTCACTTTTTTATTAGGATATAGGCAAGATTTTCTTATACCACCAAATGGGCATATACAGTCAAACCTGTCTATAGCGACCACCCAAGGGAAACAAGAAAAGTGGTCTTTATAGACAGGTTTCTTTAGTAAATGTTTTAATGAGAAGCCATTCTCAAGAGAAACAAAAAAGTGGTCTTTGTAGACAGGTGGTCACTAAAGCAGGTTTGACCGTAACAGGTGAGACCAATAAGCCTGTCGACCAAAGAGGGAGACGTGTAGGAGTACAGACTGTCGAGGAAACCCATTTCAATGTGCCGTTATCAAATGTGTTATCCGGGAGATACCTATAGCCATAGGTGGTTTGTGTATAAAAACTCAGACAATGAGGGAATTCAGTCAACAGGATAATAACGGCATCTTCCTATATCCTTTACCCTTCAGCTCCAAGGGAATCAACCGAAGCACCACCACGTCCCGACCCCACCACCCCTGCCCCGCCCACCACCACCACCAGGGCCGCACCTCGTACCCCCATCCCCACCACTCCGGTGCGACCGTCCACACAGTGTTCTGCCAATGAAGCTTACTGCAGGTCTGGACGGATCAGGTGTGTCCCTCGAGACTTCCTCTGTGATGGGCAGAACGACTGTGAGGACGGCTCAGACGAGTATGGATGCCGTGAGTATAACAAAAAAAAACTTCTCACATTCCGTTATGTCATGTTGTGTCATAAGATCTGGGCCCCGTCTTACAAAGAGTTACGATTGATTAATCGCAAGTCCTCCAATCAATGGCAAGTTTGCAGTCTCCTATCTCTTTTGTACATAGTTGCGATTGATATCAACTCTTTGTAAGACGGGGCCCAGATGTAAAGGACTACAGTGCTTAAAAATGTATATCTTACTCATGAAATTTTGAAAATATGAAGGGTAGCGTAAGGCTAACAGGCTTACCTTAGGTTTGGTAAGCTATGTGATAGGCAGAGCAACTGTTAAGATCGGTCAAATGGATATGGATGCCGCAAGTCAATTGAAAATCTTCTTGTATTGCATTGTGTTTTGCAGGAGTTATAATTTTTATTGTCTACATGCATGCACTTTGGTGTAATCCTTACTGCCTAAATAACTTTTTTGTGTGCCATTAACTTTGTGTGAAACTTCTCAAGGATGATTTTGTACAAGAACTTACCAAAGTTTTTGAGTTAAATTAAACACAATGTACCATCTATAAAAAAAATGCAATCTTTAAATGAATTTCCTCAAGAAATTATCATGAATTCCATCTTCATTTTAGCCTTCATTTAGGTTTGCCTCCATTTTTGGCCTTCTTTTTTTAATCATTTTCTCTTTTCTTTTACCTATATTTCATTTCTATCTTGTTATTATCTGGCTCTTTTTTGTTGAATATGGTATTATGCATAAATTGTAATGGTAGCAGTACGTTCATCGATGGGTAGCAGTTTCCACGCACATTTTATAAACCAAAGAAATATACAACTTAGTCCTTGTTCCCTTTTCATATTGATGCACAGAGCAACGCAAGTGTGAGCCCAATGAGTTCCAGTGTGCTAACCTTCTCTGCGCTCAGAAGATCTGGCGATGTGATGGCGATGATGACTGTGGGGATGGATCTGATGAGCGAGATTGTCGTAAGTATCTAGAAATCAGCGACATAATTATTATTTTTTTCTTCAGTGATGAGTTGCCTCTCTGTACTTGTCAATTTAAGAGCCCCCCTCTCCCCCCCTAGTTTTTTTTTTCTTCCCTTACCTTCCTTCCAAATACAAGTGCATTGTGATGGCACCAAGTTAATATGATCTGAACGATATATGTTTTATTTGCGTGCAGTTCAGTTCATGAGAAGATTTACTCAAATACACTTTCTGCAGGCCTACATATGCACATGATTTATGGCTCTTATCTGGGACATGTTATTCTAAATTCTGAAGAGGATGTACATGGCAATGAAGACCTTTGTGTCGTAAAACTGAAGATAGGAATTAAATCAGTTGATCAAACGGGCCCCTACAATAGGTTTGCAGGAGAAATATTGCTTGTTTGTGGATATTACCCACAGGGATACATGTAAGTGATCCTCGGGCTTCAGATCACATATAGAAATATCACATTTAAAGAGAAGGTTGAGTTCTGGGAAGAGGTGAAAAATAACTTGTGAGCATTATCATTGTTATTACGGTATGCAAGGGTGGAAGAACACCAGATAAAACATGTTCCCTGAAAAGCAAGGCTCTTCAAATGCCTTCATATTCTAAATATGGCATGTAACTTTGTAAAAATCGGGACGGATTTTTACACCACATGTTCATGTAGTCCCATATACATCCTTCTGTGTACAGTGCGTGTAACTTTACCAAGACTTCGCCAAATTTCTTATCATTTTGATGATTTCAGAACCTTGCAATACACACAAATACTTATATGCTAGATGATCAACCTTTTCTGGTCGGTTCCACACCGTTTCTTTCACAATGTAATCGCATGACCAGAACTCAACTTTATCTTTAACCCATTGCCTTCTGGAAACCGGTTTTTCCTTTGTAAAGCATAAGAGAACGAGCCAGTTCGGTATTCCAGGGGGTGAAGAAAAGATTACATGAAAATTCACTTTGAAGGTCATGATATGATGTTAAAAAACCCATGAAATTGATTAACTTTTATTAGCAAGGTTCTCTTTTTATCTCCCATACAAATAAAACAGAGAAAAAGTCCCATAACTTCCGCTCATTCGAAAGAAAGATTTTCAAAGCTGTATTCTCTGCCAGGTTTTTTAGCAGGTGTCAGAAACTGTCAAAGCACAAACGGGTCCCCTTTGGTAGCGTGTGAATCGTTTGAGTCTTACTTTTGTACCTCCAATTGTTAACACGTTTTTGACACGCCACTGATCTTAACACTTAATTAGCCTCATTCTGCCTGGCTCTTTGTGGATGGTATTCAGAACATTCCAGCTTGTCTTTGAATACCCCTGCAATGATTTTCATCTACATGTAGCTTCAAACAGTTGCCTGACCTTGATTTGACCTGAGAGAATTATAACGATTTTGCCCAGGCTCCTGTGCTTGATTTATTATCTACCACTTGTGATAGTGATTTGTATATATATCAATCGATAAACGACTTTGTACCTCTCTCATTCACTTTGGTGGGGAATCTTGTAGATTGATGTGCAAATATACCATAAATCTATCAGAATAGCCAAACTTATTTCTTGGGCTTAGGTTTCCTTTAAAGGCCATCTGCACTAGTTTGGCCAGGAGGGATTAGACCTCCCTGCGTGGTTACTGGCAGGTGGTAATATCATCAAATCAGCTCTCAATTAACATTCGAAAAAGGGAACCGTGGGGGACCGATTAGGCATTGCTTGCTATATAGAGGGCGCAAGTAGCTATAAGTAGTGCAGTGGGGCTTTAAACGGGAGTCGGACAGCATTTATGTTACATCAGAGCCTTTCATTACAATAAAACTAAACTATCATTGATTGCCTACTTTTTCAGCCACTGCTGCGCCTGGTTCTCCATGCCGTCACAGTGAGTTCCAGTGTCTGTCTGTCGATGAGTGTGTACCTCGTGGGTTCCAGTGCGATGGAGAAACAGACTGTGTAGACCGTTCTGATGAAATTGGCTGTGGTAAGTCCTTATAGACTCTTGCATTGGTATATTACATGTTCGTATGTACATGAATGATGTACCTTTTGTATATTTTTTGATACCTTTCTTGTGATTTATTACTTTTCTTGTACTTTTCTTTAAAAAAAAAAGCAACATTTATTGAACTCTCATTGTACTTTCCTTACTGTTATAACAATGACTCATACTTTTCTTATATATTTTCTAATACTTTCTTGTACTTTCCTTTTTTTGTATTGGTCTTGAAATTTTCTTGCAGTTTTAATGAAGATGATATTAAATGGCATACTTGCCATCTCTGAGCAGTGTAAAGAACTGAAAACCATAAAACCAAATTGACTACAACCTGTATATTGTCTAATGTCCAATAATAGTTCACTATAAAAGCAGGAACTCATATTACTTGATACAGTGGTGGTGGTTATTTACCTGACTGCTAAGAAAGCATAAATGCTTGTTAATAAGCAACCACAGGACCGACGGCTTTATAGGTCCACTCCGAGGGACCTGGTAATGAAGATTATTGCCTTACCAAAGGGCACTAGCGCATCAACTTGGTTTCAAACCCGGGTCACTGGATTACAAGACCACTGCTCTACCGACTGAGCTATCGCGCCTGCTCAATAATGTTCTTCTTTCTGCCTCCTTTCCAGCTGAACCGACGGTGATCAGGTCGCCAGTGGAGATTATCCAGGTGCAGATTGGAGTGAGGGTAGAGATCATCTGTGAAGCCCAGGGTATCCCTACACCCATCATCTCATGGAGGCTCAACTGGGGTCCTGTCCCTGATAGGGTAAGTATTGAAGAACGAGATCCTTCGCTATTCTTCTTTCCTTTTTCTCTTTCTCCTTCTCTTCCATCTTTTCCTCTTCTGCTTTCTCCTCCTTTTCCTCCTCCTGTTCCTCTTCTTCTTCCTACTCTTCCTCCTCTTCTTCCTCTTCTGCCTCCTCTTCTTCCTCTTCTGCCTCCTCTTCCTCCTCTTCCTCCTCTTCATCTTTCACTTCCTTTTTCTTTTCCTCTTCCATATCCTCCTCTTCCTCCCCCTCTTTGTTTCCTCTTCCACTTCCTCTTTCGCTTCCTCTTCCTCTTCCTCTTCCTATTTCTCTCTTCCCCTCATTCTCTTCCTCTTCCCCATCCACCTCCTCTCCCTTTTTTCTTCATCTTCCGTCTCCACTTTTATTATTCGTCCTCCCCCTCCGCTTCAATTTCACCATTCCTCCTCGTAGTGTTCGGTTCTCATGCCTGTGCCCCCTCATTTTCCTCCTCTTCCCCTCCCTCCACCTCTCTGTGTTTTTCCCCCAAACAAACCTATTCTATTTCTCATCGATTTAATTTATATGAAGATTGCTAAAAGTATTGATTTCTTTATTTTGTAGTCTGAATTGTATGAGTCTCCTGACCTTTCAATCATGATTTTATTCACAATAAACCAGAATTGAATTGAATTTGAATTTGAATTTGATCCCCCCCCATGCTCTTGCTCAGGCTATCATCACCAATTCTAATGGGTATGGCACCCTGGTCCTGGAGAATGTGCGGGAGTCTGACCAAGGAGCGTACACCTGTGAGGCCATGAACAACCAGGGATACATCCTTGCTCAACCAGATGCTATCCTCACTGTCATCTGTAAGTCACTGTTTTCACCGAAGCATATCTGTACTTGAACCGGGTGGTCACTGTACTCCATGGTTCTAGGGCACCTACCCCCTGGACATCTACCCCGGACAACTACCCCCTAGAACAACTACCCCTCGGACATCTACCCCCCGGACAACTACCCCCCCCCAGACAACTACCCCTACAACAACCATCCTCTAGGACAACTACCCCCCTGGAAAAACTATCCTAGGGGGAAGTTGTCCTGGGGGGTAGTTGTCCCGGTGATGATTGCTCTAGGGGGTAGTTGTCTTGGGGGTTAGTTGTCCTAGGGGGTAGTGGGGTGGTTATCCGGGGGTTGGATGTCCAGGGAGTAGGTGTCCGGATACGCTATTCAATACCTGTCCCTCATTCCTGTATAAATCCTAGAGATAATTCAGTAATCATTTGATAAAGCCAAGGAAATAAAAGAGTGTAATAGTCAACAGGTTGTTACAAACATTCAATTTCAATTTTGATTGGCAATCATTTACATGGATGCTTCCATCTGTGGATAATGAAAGATATGACTTAAAGGGAATTCTATTTGAAGAAAAAAAATCCTCAGTAATATTCCCTAGAATAATTTGCAATTCTTTCTTTATTTCTAATCTCGGAACTGGATAATGTCTTTGATTTAGACTGCACAAACAAATATAAAGGAATAGTATGACTATAAAGAGTTGCCTAATATTTTCACTCTAAAGCATTAGCATAGTATTATTACTCTCTTTATCAATATGATTATTGTCAGAACTTTTTCTTCCTTTAAATCTTTTTTGTTTTGTCAGCTGGACCCAGCATTTGCACCGGCAGCTATTTCAATGATGATGCTAGGAGTGTTTCTGAATGCATCGCCTGCTACTGTTTTGGTGCTTCTGCAACCTGCTATAGCAGTACCTATAACAGATTCGAAGTGAGTCAAATACTGTAGTCCCATGTATGTTGCTTTGTGGTAGGAATCGCGGTAACGGTACTAAGGGTTATCATGGTGGTTTGGGCTGTTTTATGGTATGAAAGCAAAATCATTATGAAGTTTCTGAAAGATTGTGTTACAGTAATAGTATTTAGCTTGGGATTCTTACTATTGATTTGAGGATGATTATCACCAAGATTTCATCAGTATTGTAGGACTATACACTTTATATTCCTCAGGGCCACCACAATTTTCAACATTTAAACAGAGAGCTTATGCATACAGACTCTACAAATGTAATTCTAGGCTTATTTCAAAAGATGTAAGTGTAAAAATGAATATAGCAATAATTTCTGTTAATTTGACATTGACACATGTGAATGGCTAAATGTTCACACATTGATTTTGAACAGACATAAAAGATGACACCTGTGTAGGACCTTTGCTGATGTTTAGCAATCTCATAGTGATACATGTGGACAATCATCGAGCCTGATTCAATTTCAAGCTTAGGCAGAAGAAGCTTATGAGATGCTTGTCTGTCAAAGATTCATTATGGAAATATAAAAACAAATAATTTTGACCATACAGGAGTCTCAATTCTCCAGTTATCTATTCAAACTCTTCACGTAGAAATGTCGTAGACAAGTGGATATGTCACCGGACTGTAGATCACAAGGTCCGCGGTTCAAGTCCCACCGCGGCACTAATGTCCTTTGGCAAGACATTGATCTACATTTGCCACTCTCCACCCAGGTGTTAAATGGGTACCCGGTAGGATGCGAAAGCTACTGTGCTTAGATTAGCAAGTGTGCGCTTGTAAAAGTGACGCCTGGCTGGAATGCTCCCCAGGGAGTGGAGAATGTGCATACATTGTGTGCATATAAGCCTGAATCTGATGACTGGGGTAATAATATATGTATCTGTAAAAGCGCTTTGAGAGGGCCTTCGGTCCTGAAATGCGCTATATAAGAACTAGCTATTATTATCAGGTGGGCTGTATCTAATACAGACCACCTTATATTTTTGTTAAAATCGCCTTTATTATTTTTATTTATTTATTTATTTTTCTTATTTCGACCCACTTTTTTGTTAGCAAGATAACTTGAAAATGGTTGAATGAAATACCTTGAAATTTAGCACACATATGTATAGGCATATGGAGAAAACACAGTAAGGTTTTCAACCTTGACCTTGACTGATGACTTCATCTAGGCGCCATTTTGTGAAATTTTCTGAAAATAAACTCATGATCATATCTTCATAACCAAAAGGTATTTCTCATTCATATTTATTATGATCAAGGTCAATATCAGTCCAGTCAATTTCAGGTCAAAAAACGCGCGCGTACGCGTACGTCCGCGCGTTAATGCGCGCGCAAAATTTTAAAATGCTCAAAATCGTCTCAAATTTATTTTGCATACGTTTCAGGTCATTTTAAGCATTTTATAAAAAATCGCGCGTATGAGCATGCGCGCGCGTTTTCGCGCGTAACACCATTAAAAAACATAGAATCGCCATTTTTTTTTCTTTCATGATATTTCTCATATTTTTTCAAGGAATTTGATTCCATGTTTATCTCTTTATGACCATTATTAACAAGATGAGCGTAAATTCAAGATAAATGTCAGTGCGCGCGAGGTCTTTTAATACATAGCATATATGGGCAAAAACATGCCTATACAAAATCCGTTATAGCTCTTTGGAATGCACCGGGATCCTCAATTTTGTTTCATATTAAGATAGAGTATGAGTCGGAAATATGATTCCATGTCTCATTTGGCCATTAAGTGTATCGTGACATCATCACAATGGCCTTGGAACTCAAAATACGAATTTGCATATTATGACGTCAGCATATTTATGTAAAATTGATTGTATCTCTGTAAATATTGATCAATTTTCTTCAAAATTTCGATATGTTGTAGCTAAGGCAATTCTCTACAAGCGTTTAATAACCATTTTTCATTTTGATGACGTCATCATAGTGAAAATTTTGATTAAAGGCCTCATGTCAAAAACTTCATAATTTGCGTGTTATGCCTATAGAAGGTGAATTTAGTTCACGTTATGAATCTACATGATATTGTCTTTTAAGAATTTGTAGGCAGTATGTCGCTTATTTTTCCTCTTTTTTGTCTCAAATGTTAGTTGACCAGCCCAACTATACTTGTTCCAAACAAGTATTATATGTCTAGTTTATTTTTCTTATTTCGACCCACTTTTTTGTTAGCAAAATAACTTTGAAATGGCTCAATCAAATGCTTTGATATTTGGCACACATATGTATGGGCATATGGACAAGACACAGTAAGGTTTTCAACCTTGACCTTGACTGATGACGTCATCTAGGCGCCATTTTGTGAAATTTTCTGAAAATAAACTCTTGATCGTATCTTCATAACCAAAAGGTATTTCTCATTCATATTTATCATGATCAAGGTCAATATCAGTTCGGTCGATTTCAGGTAAAAAAACGCGCGCGTGCGCGTACGTCCGCGCGTCAGTGCGCGCGCAAAAATTTAAAATGCTCAAAATCGTCTCAAACTTTTTTTGCATACGTTTCAGGTCATTTTAAGCATTTTATAAAAAATCGCGCGTACGAGCATGCGCGCGCGTTTTCGCGCGTAACAACATTACAAAACATAGAATCGCCATTTTTTTTTCTTTCATGATATTTCTCATATTTTTTCGAGGAATTTGATACCATGTTTATCTCTTTATGACCATTAATAACAAGATGAGCGTCAATTCAAGATAAACGTCTGTGCGCGCGAGCTCTTTTATTACATAGCATATATGGGCAAAAACATGCCTATACAAAATCCATTATAGCTCTTTGGAATGAACCGTGACCTTCAACGTTTTTTCATATTTAGATAGAGTATGAGTCGGAAATATGATTCCATGTCTCATTTGGCCATTAAGTGTATCGTGACATCATCATAATGACCTTGGAACTCAAAATACGAATTTGCATATTATGACGTCAGCATATTTATGGGAAATTGATTGTATCTCTGTAAATATTGATCGATTTTCTTCCAAATTTCGATATGTTGTAGCTAAGACAATTCTCTACAAGCTCAGTTAACACAATTTTTAATTTTGATCACGTCATCATAGTGAAAATTACGATTAAAGGGCACATATCAGACATCAGACGTTGCGTTTTATGCCTATGGAAGGAGAATTTAGTTTACATCATTACATCAATGACATTGTTTTTTAGCAGTATCTCACTCATTTTTGCTCTATTTTGTCTTAAATTTTAGTTGACCAGCCCACCTATACTTGTTCCAAACAAGTATTATGTCTAGTTATTATTACTTTTATCTCCTAAAGACTGCTTTATACTTTGGCGAGATTGGCAACTTAGAGGGCGTTCGTCTAGCTGACCTGTCGTCTCCCAGTGCATCTCTGGGCATCTTAGAGGATAATTACATTGAAGTCAACCCAACTGAAAGGGAGGTGGTGGTGCGTGACTACAACCGACGGCTGCCTACATCCACCTACTACTGGGTGCTACCAGAAGACTTCACAGGAAATCTGGTAAGATTGTGATGATGATGATGGTGATGGTGATGATGAAAGTGAGGCAGATGGTGGTGATGATGATGATGATGATGATGAGGATGATGAAGATGAGGATTGCTATGTCCATAATGATAATGGTGATTTTGATGATGATGATGATTATGAATGTAATGGTTATGATTGTAAGGATGGCAGTGGTGGTGAAAATCTGAATGATCGTAGTGATAATGATGATGGCGATGTTGATGATAATAATTATAATTGTCATGGTAATAACCATAATGATGGCAGTGTGGATGATAATCTGTCTGGTGATGGTGGTGATGGTAATGGTGATTTTGATAATGATATTGACAATGTTGTTCATGAGGATGGGGTAATATTGATGGTGATGATGTTGGTGATAATGATTGTGATGTAATAGTTATGGTGGTGGTGATGATGATGAAGAATATGATGATGATAATTATGATAATGATGATGAGGTAGATGATGAATTGATATGATGATATGACAGTGCTGATTGACAAGTTGTCCTAAATTTCTGTTTCATTGATTCATGTCAATAATATTATTCTTTATTTATCAACCAATAGCTCATTTAAATACAATGTAATCAAACTTTAACATTTGCTCTTTGCCTTCTTACAGTTAACAAGCTATGGAGGCAATCTACGTTATCAAGTCAACTTTATCCACATTGCTTCCACTGCTCAAGTAGCTGATGTATACATCAAGGCAAGTGTGAAAATATTTAGTGACACTAATTACCATAGGTTTGGCATGAAAATGTACACACAGTTCAAAAAGTTAATTGGAATTTTGATCCTAAGATATTTTGTATAGCTATTTCAAACCTTATCGAATATAGATACTGCATTTTGGTTTGGTCTTAATGTCCAAGATCTGCAGAAAGTATACCCCATCAAAATTTAGGGGAAAATTGATAAAACTTTTAAATAACCTTTTTTTTCTTTCCGATTGTGCAAAAACCCTTAAGAAGAGTCTGTGATTAAAATAAAATGAAATAAGGTGAAAACTTAAAGCACTGTTTAAAAATAAAGGGAACTATTTTATTTCGATCTAGATGTATACTTAAAAAAAAATCTTCCTCGTACCAGCTAGTAAGGAAGATATTGAACTGAAATGGAGTGAAAGGAATACATACAAATGGTTTTCAATACTTTCATGGAAATGACATTTTTCCAACTGTTCTCTCTGTACAGGGCAATGGAAAGACTCTTTCCTACCAAATCACAGATGAGCCTGCATCAGGTATCCCAACACAGCGACAGGTGCCACTGACAGAGGTAAGCAGTCATCTCTCTCTCTTGCAAATCATACAACTGTAGTAGTGATAGTGGTTTTGGTACATTACGATAATAATAATGATCAATGTGCACAATCTCCACTCCCTGGGGAGTATTCCTACTATATGTTCACCATGAGCACATATGGCAATTACTAACACAAAGGCTTTTGTCATCTTACCAGGTCCCCATTTCTCTCCTTGGTATGGAGTGACAGATGTAGATTAATGCCTTGTCAAATGACATTAGTGCTGTGTCAGGGATCAAACCCACAACCTTTGCATTTCAAGTCATGTGCTTACACCACTCGACTCTGACACCTCTACATGTACATGTTGTAGAGGTACAAGCATAATAGTACAGGTGTTACAGTAGGGTAGTGGTAGTGATTGTGGCAGTAAGTGAAGAAATAAATTGGTAATGTTGTTGGTTGTGGTAAATCCAGGAATTTGTTAATACTCTGAGACAAAGATACCCAATCCCTTTAATAAGTAACATTTCATACAAAAATTATGCAGTCTTTCCATCAGCCTTCAACAATGTTACTGTTTCACTGTCTTCATTAATATTTAGGCTGGCTGGAAGAATGTGGTCACAGTTGGTGGTGGTGGAAGAGGAGATGTTGGTTCAGAGCTTCTCATTGATGCCACAAGAGAGGATATCATGCTGGCCTTACAGAACGTTGAATCCATCCTCATTAAGGCTACCTACTCGTACAACCAGTACCAAACCAGGTGAGTCCCTTGTCTAGGACGTTAAGACCTAGGTCCCCCTAGTTCGTTGCCGTAATCATGTAGATATGTACTTGCTTTCCAAGCATTCCTCTTAACCCATTTTATTTATCATTATCCCCTCGCCGACCTAGGTCCCCCTAGTTCGTTGCCGTAGTTCGTTGCCGTTGCCGTAGTTCGTTGCCGTAGTTCGTTGCCGTAATCATGTAGATATGTACTTGCTTTCCAAGCATTCCTCTTAACCCATTTTATTTATCATTATCCCCTCGCCGACGAAGTCGGAGGGGATATAGTAACGCTGCCATCCGTCCTTCCGTGCGTGCGTGCGTCCATTCGTAACAAATTTGGTTTCCGATCGATTACTTCAGTAATGTTTGACGGATTTTAATGAAATTTGATATGAAGGTACATGGTATCAAAACACAGCCTAAGTTCAATTTCCGAGTATGTAGGTCTAAGGTCAAAGCTCATTAAATATGCGAATCTGGTTTCCGATCCATAACTATAGTATTGTTTGACGGATTTTAATGAAATTTGATATGAAGGTTCGTGATATCAAAATACAAGCTATGTTCGATTTCGGAGTATGTAGGTCAAAGGTCAAAGGTCATAGCTCATTAAATATGCAAATCTGGTTTCCATTCGATAAAACAGTCTTACAACTACAAAATGCAAAAAAAAATGTGTTTTTAGAGCCTTTCTGAAGGTAATAACTGATGGAGACTGCCTAATTCTAAGTGGTAGATCATTCCAGTATTTTGAAGCAGATACAGTAAATGTCCTATCACCGGCTAATGTACGGGTACATATAACTGAATATGAGACTGACATATCTGACTCAAATTTATGATTTGCTCCCTTTGAAACTAGTATGATTTTCATTTCATTGCCCTAAATGAGCACATTCCCCCCTCCCCTGGGTCGTGGATTTCAAAGTATTGACAATTCTTTGAACAAATTTTCCAACTTTGTTTCCTCTAGCTTGGCTGATGTAGTCCTTGATACCGCTGTACCAGAGGATACAGGCAGAGGTAGGGCAGTATTAGTGGAGGAATGCAGGTGTCCCATCGGCTACGAAGGATTGTCTTGTGAGGTGAGAGATTAGATTTCAATTTTTGTGCCAGGATTTGGTTTTAAGTCTTGACAAATTTCTTTTTATTGTACTCTAGACTTAGTCCTCTATGGGCATATTGCAAAACAAATTCTTGAGGTCCTTACTCTTGAGGTCCTTAATTTTTCCCATGGAGTTTGAGAACTTGTAAGTATTTTGTTATAAGATTTTGAAAACTTGTTAAAGTATTTAAAAAGATATTTGACTGAAAGGGAGGAAGTTCTTCTTGTTTTAGTAATGTTCAAAAGGACTGTGCAGCCTATCAACTAAAATGGCTTGGGGAGGATCCACGAAATGTATTGTAGTAGTAGTCTATGAAGTGCTCTAGTGATTCCAAACAGGGTTTTTTTAATGGTTAACTAAATATCTCTTTATCAATTACCAACTTTCCACATAATAAATACAGTATAACCTGCTTTAGCAACCTCCTGTATAGTAAGACCACTTGTCTATATTAAAGACTGCAATTTTTGATTTCCCCTTGGAAAGTATTCCCATTGAAAATTTTATTAAAGGAACCTGTACACGAAGAGCACCTGCTCATAAAGACCACTTTTCTTGTCTCTCTTAAAGAGAAGTTTGAGTTCTGGGAAGAGGTGAACAAATAATTTGTGAGCATTATCATTGATATTATGCAAGTGTGGAAGAATATCAGATACAAAATGTTCCCTTAACAGCATGGCTCTTCAAAAGCTTTCATATGTTAAATATATGGCATGGTAACAACATAAAAATCGGGACAGATTTTAATGCCACATGTTCGTGTAGCCCCATACATCTTTCACATGTTCCTTTCACAATGCAATCGCATGACCAGAACTCAACTTTAACTTTAAGTGGTCTTGATATACAGGTGTATTAAACCATCTCGCTGACATTTTGTACGTTTGTTGTACTCTGCAGAGATGTTCCTCCGGTTACTACAGAGCACCAGGTCAAGATGCATCAAGTCCAGGAACATGCCAGCCTTGCCAATGCAGTGGACTATCAAACAGTTGTGACCAAGTCACAGGCCAGTGCCTGGTAAGTTCCTCCAATCCGGTATGAGGTTGAGGGGGGTGTTTCACAAAGACTAAGATTGACTTTAAGTTGGACTTAACTATGACAGGCCATTCATGCCACTGGTTGATCTCACTATTGGTCTCTTAATTACGATCTTTAGAATTTGTGACCACAATTTATACCAAGTCACAGGCCAGTGCCTGGTAAGTTCCTCCAATCCGGTATTAGGTTGAGGGGGGTGTTTCACAAAGACTAAGATTGACTTTAAGTTGGACTTAACTATGACAGGCCATTCATGCCACTGGTTGCTCTCACTATTAGTCTCTCAATAATGATCTTTAGATTCTGTGGTACTGGTGAGTGTACGTGTGCGTGTGTAGGATACAAGTTCTGCCATTTGACTGTGGATTCAAATTTGCCGTTCGACGCTTGAATAAGGTGTTTTCTTCCTGAATATTATCATGGATTCACTCAAAAGAGCGAGTACCCGAGGAGGAAATCCTTTGACTGCAAACAGATTTTTAAAAACGTTTTTATGCACATCTTTATTTTGGACTTAAAAATGGTAGGTTCGAAATGCAGTAAGAGTGATTGGGTGTTTGTGTACGTTTTGCGCGAAAATTATACTGCGGTGTCTTGCGTTACGGAAAGACCCCCATTTGTTACGGACAAATGTGGTAAATGTTACTGACAGCCATCCTATAGGGTTGGCATCTCTGGAACTATCAAAAAATGTAAATACTGTAGATTTGTGACCACAATTTATACGTCCCTTCAGAGACCAATGCCAGTAAATGGTAAGAGCATCCAGTGGCATGAATGGCCTACCATAGTTAAGTCCAACTTAAAGTAGATCTTAGTCTTTGTGAAATACCCCCTGGACATGTTTGAGTCTTCTGAATTATTGGTTAACTGAGAATCACACTCTATGCTTTAAAAAAGAAGTTTATGGGTTAAAGTGAAAGGAACAGGTGGTAGCAGTGAAATTTGAAGTTCTGGGCCCTGTTGCATAAAAACGCCTGCTGTTGATAACTTTGCTATCAATATTAACTACCATAGCAACATCACTCAACAGTCAAATCAAATCAAGGTTTCCATGGAAGTTACCATTAATGGCAAGGTTACCATTAATGCTAAGTTCTATGGAATGGTTGCCCTGTATTTTTTCTTTTTTCCCCATCAAGATTTTTCATAATTTTTTTAGAGGAATGGCTCTTGATGATTGGTATGTACCTCTACCTCTACTACTCTTTGTGATATAAAATAGGACATTTTTGTTGTTTGCATTTGCATAAAGTGAAGTAATCATGTACATTTCATTTCATCTTTCTTTTTCTCCATTTAAAACAGTGATATTCCAATGACAATTTTATATCGAATACGACCAATCCACTCCAAGAAATTGCTACTGTCATGTACTGACAACTATTTTCTCTCTTTGACATGTATTCCTGTAGTGCACAGGCAACACAGAAGGACCAAACTGCGAGCGTTGTGCTGAGGGATTCTTTGGAGATCCACCCAATGGTGTTCCTTGTCTCACCTGCCCCTGCCCACTCACATTCGGACCAAACCAGTAAGTACAAGAACACAGTGAAACCTGTACATCCAGACCGTGCAAAGTTGGTCTTTATGTGGTCTTAAAGGTATAGACCAGTTCTGGTCATGCGATTGCATTGTGAAAAAAATGTTGTGGAACCGATCAGAAAAGTTTGATCGTCTAGCGTATAAGTATTAGTGCGTACTGCAAGGTTCTGGAATCATCAAAATAATTAGAAAATTGGTCCAGTCTTGGTTAAGTTACAAGCACTGTCTGTACACCAAAAGATGTATATGAGACTATGTGATATTTTTCCAGACCGGATCGATATGATAATTTACCAAATATATAAATTAGTAGGCGGTTTCCCGGCTAAATTTGCATCATCACGTATTAGTCAAAACATATTCTTTCACATGATTGGTAATAAGAGCTTCCATTTCATTTTTTGAGAGGGGGGCGTTTCCAAAACTGGTCTATACCTTTAAGTACTTTAGTACAGGTTTCCATCAGATGCACTTCTCTAGGCAAACATAAAACGTGATCCTTGCAGACAAGTTCTTGCTAAAGCAGGTTTACTGTACTGTATATCTATGATTGATGTTTTTTTTTAATAACCTATCTATGAGTCTCATATTGAAAGATTTCATGCAGGTATTACAAACAAGAACACATCATTGTGTGTTGGGTAAAAGTTTTGTCGAAATTCTATGCTATTCAGTTTTGATTGCTCGATCTAATAAAACCGGTGGTGTAAATACGGGCAATATACGGCCATGAATATGGTTTGTAGATGAATTCAAAGATTATTCAAAACTGTAGAATTGTAAGTTTGAAAATGTGCATCTGCTGGCCTTTCACCCTTTTGCCGAACACATAGTGATTTTTTTAAGCTACTATCTTTGTCATGAATCAGTATTTCAAGGATCATTGTTACTAGCACTTTGACATATCATTGTTGATTTTGCAGGTATATTCTACTGCAAAGTTTGTATGATGTCTGCCATCATATAATTTGTCGGTTGCCTGGTAAAAGGTCGCGTAGCGTGCGCATTGGTAAAAATGGTGGAACCGAGAAAAACGCTTTAAAAGTATAAAAACCTACTCTAAGTACTGAAAACGACATTGTTTCTATGTTCCATGTAGCCAAAACTATTCTTAGAGAAAGATATTTACCTGATTCATTATGTTCTCAAATTAATTTGCAAATATATATTTCATTTACTACACAACGTTTTGCTGGGAACAAAAAAGCCAGAATGCACAATTTAACGTCACGGCAAAAGGTGGTGTAGCACTACGCAACGTTTTTCCGGGCAACCAACAAATTTTCTTGTTACGTTGTGTCCTGAGAGCTGGAGGACAAGTACCTGCTCATAGGCTTTTTTTTCATAGAGTCTTGATGCCCTTCTGGCTTTCAGCATATGACTCCTTGTTGTTGTCTTATGTTTCACATATTACATGTTACACCAATGGAAAAACAAATTTCTGTATTATATATTGACAATAAAATCTTGATTCTTGAATTTAAAATCTTGATTCTTGAATCTTGAATCTTGAATCTTGAATTGCTGTTGGTAATTTTCATTCATGACATTGACTCACCTAGGTTTTCACCGACATGTATCTTGGACACTGACGGAAGGGTGACTTGTGATGCCTGTCCGCAAGGATATGGAGGAAGACAATGTGAAACGTAAGTACAAGAAATGATAAAATAAAAATAAAAACGGTGCTTACAAAGCGCTTACCACCGAAGTCTCTAAGCGCTAAGAAGGAAAGGAGAGATAGAATGATAGAAAGATAGAAAGATACACTGGAAGTGGAGTGATAACCAAGTAGAGAATAAAGATTGAGTACATATAGTTTGTAATTAGAAGATCAAGGATTGGAGTGATGGAAGGATAGACAAATGGAGTGGACAATGAAGTGATAGTCATATGAAGAATAGAAATGAATTTCCTATAATCTTTAATTATTACTGTGGGTTACACCTAATTTAAAAATCTATAATAGTATTTATTCATATCATATGTTTAACATGTGAAGCTTAAAGCTTAAGTTGAGTTCTGGTCATGCTTGCATTGAATGGCTGCATTGTATTCGCTTTTTGGTACAGATTTACCGTGTATTGCCAGTTACGCTGCCGCTGCAAGTCCGATTTCTTTTTTTCGAAGGCATACCGTGTTAAAAATTCCTAATTTTTTTTCCCAGAACTCAACCTTCTCTTTAAGTGCAGTTAGGGTATTTGATGCAGATATGACAATGTGCAATGTAAAGCCTTTAGTAAGTCTACAAGTTTTAATTGATGAATTGCAAAATAAATGTCCATACAAATTCCATGAGAAATATATTGTACTGTATCAAATTTTCAAGATGATGTGTTGGATTTTATGGCGTTTCCATCGTCGTTGGATAATTTTGGCCAAAAGTAACTTTATTAAACACATTTTTGTTTTATTTTTAGTCTGTCCCCTCTCAAAAATCAGATTCCTATGATAATTTTTGTAATATTCATTTTCCCGCACTGCTCCAGATGTTCTGCTAACTATATGGGCAATCCAGCTGTGGAAGGAGATTCCTGTGTTCCTGATAGCTTAGGTGACTGCAATGTTGACGGAAGCCTAGCATGGACAGGATCAAATTGTCTCTGTAAAGTAAGATGTAGTTCTTATTCTCTATCTTTGCCCTTCTAATACTCCTCTCTCGGTCTCTGTCTTGATTCCACCTCTTTATTTTGTGTTTTCAGTCTCTGTATTGATTCATATTTCATTTTATTTTAATCTCATATTTTTCTTTATTTCTTCCTTTACCTCTTTACCTATCTATTTCCTCTTCACCCTCTTTTCTCTCCCCATCTCTGTCTGTGTTATCTCTCATATGCACCCTCTCTCTTTTTCAATCTCCCTCTTCTGTTTTTCTACTTCTTTCTCTAATCTCTTGCATCTTTCAAATTTTTGGAATAGTGTTTGGCTGTCAGTGCAGCTATCATCTCGTGTTTACACCTGTCCATCCTCATTTTGCTCCATGATAGACAGGAATAAATATCTCGGTCTGTGTTCATCTCTAAAACTTTATCTTATTTTATCATCTTTTGAAACACTCTTTCTCTTCATGGTGTCAGTTTCATCTCTTTTTTGTTTACCCTTTTACCTTCTAGGCATTAAGTAAAATTTGTTTAGATATGAAGATATGCAAATTGTTCAGCAGTCTGTTTGTATTGATTGAATATTTTATTTGGAGAAACAGCATAATTATGAAAGATATTGCAAGTTATGTTTTTCTTGATGGTTTGTTTTCTCTAGGATAATACAGATGGTGTCCTATGTGACCAGTGCAGATCAGGAACGTACAATCTGGCCCCAGATCACCAGTATGGCTGCATCAGGTGCTTCTGTATGGGAATAACCTCAGACTGTGACAGCACCGTACAGTACAGATCACAGGTACATCTGATCTTAATGATGATGGTGATGGTTGTCGTATTGTAGTGGTGATGATCAAGGATGAGGATGTGGGTGAGAGTGTGGGTGTGGTGAGAGTGGGAATGTGGGTGAGGATGATGCTGTGGGTGATAGTATACAGTAAATGTGTAGAGGATTAGGTTACAGGACATGAAGATGAGGAGTTGATCAAGGATGAGGGTGTGGGTGAGTATGATGGGGTGGTGACGATGATGCTGTGGGTGAGAGTATATAGTTAAGGTGTAGAGGATTAGGTCACAGGACATGAAGATAAGGAGTTGATTAAGCATGAGGGTGTGGGTGAGAGTGTGTGTGTGGTGAGTATGATGGTGTGGGTGAGAATGATGCTGTGGGTGAGAGTATACAGTAAAGGTGTAGAGGATTACATGTAGGTCAGAGGACATGAAGATGAGGAGTTGATTGAGCATGAGGGTGTGGGTGAGAGTGTGTGTGTGGTGAGTATGATGGTGTGGGTGAGAATGATGCTGTGGGTGAGAGTATATAGTAAAGGTGTAGAGGATTACATGTAGGTCAGAGGACATGAAGATGAGGAGTTGATTGAGCATGAGGGTGTGGGTGAGAGTGTGGGTGTGGTGAGTATGATGGTGTGGGTGAGAATGATGCTGTGGGTGAGAGTATATAGTAAAGGTGTAAAGGATTACATGTAGGTCACAGGACATGAAGATGAGGAGTTATCAAGGATGAGGGTGTGGGTGAGAATGATGGTGTGGTGAATATGATGGTGTGGGCGAGAATGATGCTGTGGGTGAGAGTATATAGTAAAGGTGTAGAGGATTACATGTAGGTCACAGGACATGAAGATGAGGAGTTGATTGAGCATGAGGGTGTGGGTGAGAGTGTGGGTGTGGTGAGTATGATGGTGTGGGTGAGAATGATGCTGTGGGTGAGAGTATATTTAGTGAAGGTTGTAGAGGATTAGGTTACAGGACATGAAGATGAGGAGTTATCAAGGATGAGGGTGTGGGTGAGTATGATGGTGTGGTGAATATGATGGTGTGGGCGAGAATGGTGCTGTGGGTGAGAGTACATAGTTAAGGTGTAGATGATTAGGTTACAGGACATGAAGATGAGGAGTTATCAAGGATGAGGGTGTGGGTGAGAATGATGGTGTGGTGAATATGATGGTGTGGGCGAGAATGGTGCTGTGGGTGAGAGTACATAGTTAAGGTGTAGATGATTAGGTTACAGGACGTGAAGATGAGGAGTTGATCAAAGATGAGGGTGTTGGTGAGGATGATGGTGTGGGTGAGAATGATGATATGGACGAG
Organism: Strongylocentrotus droebachiensis; assembly: GCA_035222895.1. Lineage (NCBI taxonomy): Eukaryota > Metazoa > Echinodermata > Echinoidea > Camarodonta > Strongylocentrotidae > Strongylocentrotus > Strongylocentrotus droebachiensis. The sequence continues at coordinate 151,952 of JAVYIG010002284.1, forward strand.
AGTATATAGTTCGGGTGTAGAGGATTAGGTTACAGGACATGAAGATGAGGAGTTGATCAAGGATGAGGGTGTAGGTGATAGTGTGGGTGTGGGTGAGAATGATTTTGTGGGTGAGAGTATATAGTTAAGGTGTAGAGGATTAGGTTAGGCGAGGCATCAAAAATATACCAGCTGGCTGCAGCTAGCTGCACTTATGCGTCCGGCTGCATTTTTGTTATTAGCTCAGCCGGCTACCGCTGGTGGCAGGCAAGCGGCATCCCAAAAGCAGGCGCCGGCTGCCTCAATAGAGAGGAATATAATGATTTAACCCTCACGCCATCTGTTAAGTCTCAAATTCAGATCCATTGAATTAGATCATTGACTTTAAGATCAATGAAATATTTGGAATAACCAACAATTATGAGATTCTTACTTATGCTAAGTAGTCAGTAAAAACTAATAAATTATTGAAGCCAAATTCCATGAATGTTTACCAAATCACTTATCTCTATTCCTTCCTTGTGCTCACATCATTAGGTCAATGCAGAGTTCTCTCGTGATGGCCAAGGGCTCGCCCTCAACAACCGAGACTTCACAGAAAACGTCACCTCGCAGGATCTGACAGTTAACTACAGACAGAGAGAGCTTGTATACGGTGGCTTCAACAACCTCCCAGCTGATGTCTACTTCTGGGTACTCCCCTTTCGCTTCTTAGGTGACAAGGTAAGACTTTAAATAAAGAGAGAGAGAGAGAGAGAGAGAGAAAGGTAGATATTCATATATCGGATAGAGGGAGAGAGAGAGAGAGAAAAATACAAATGGAAGGTTCATACAGTATATTAGACAGAAAGAGAGAGTCTGAGAGATGGACAACAACAAAAAAGGAGAAAGAGAGAGATGGGAAGATATTTAGTTATCAGAGAGAGAAAGAGAGAGATGGGGGTATTCATATATCAGAGAGAGAGAGAGAGAGATAAAGAGAGAGAGATAGAAAGGTAGATATTCATATATGCGGTAGAGAGAGAGAAAAAGAAATGGAAATATTCATTTATTAAACAGAAAAAGAGAGACTGAGAGATAGACATCCAAAAAGAGGAGAAAGAAAGAGAGAGAGAGATAGAAAGGAAGATATTTATGTATCAGAGAGAGAGAAAAAACAAATGGAGATATTCATATATTAGACAGAAAAGAGAGACTGATATACAGACATACAAAAATAGGAGAAAGAGAGAGATAGGACAAAATTCATTTATCAGAAAGAGAGAGAGAGAGAGATAGATGGGGGTATTCATTTATCCGGTAGAGAGAGAGAAAAACAAATGGAAACATTAATTTATTAAACAGAAAAAGAGAGACTGAGAGACAGACATCCAAAAAGAGGAGAAAGAAAGAGAGAGAGAGAGATAGAAAGGAAGATATTTATGTATCAGAGAGAGAGAAAAAACAAAGGGAGATATATTAGACAGAAAAGAGAGACTGATATACAGACATTCAAGAAAAGGAGGAAGAGAGGGATAGGAAGAAATTTATTTATCAGAGAGAGAGAGAGAGAGAGAGAAGGGAAGATAATTATATATTAGACAGAAAAAGAGAGACTGAGAGACAGACATACAAACAAAGAGGAAATAGAGATATAGGTCAAAATTAATTTATCAGAGAGAGAGAGAGAGAGAGATAGTAGAGAGAGAGAGAGAGAGAGAGAGAGAGATAGTAGAGAGAGAGAGAGAGAGAGAGAGAGATAGTAGAGAGAGAGAGAGAGATATAGAAGGGAAGATATATTCAACACAAAGAGAGAGAGAGAGAGAGAGAGGGAATGGAGATATTTATATACATGTATTCAACATAGAGAAATAGAAAGAAAGATATTCATGTACAACACAGTTAGATGTAACCCCCCAAAAAGAAGAAAGTGCAAGGTTATTGTCTTATCAAAAGTAAACGTCCAGTTTTCTATCTCTGTGTGTATGCCCTGATTACCAATCTCGGATCCCTTGTACCTGTTCTGTTATATTTTGCTTTGTTTTCTCTTTACCAGGTTTCATCTTACGGAGGGTATTTGAGATATACCATCGTCGTTGATGGTGTTGACCGAGAAGGACTGAGTTCACAGCGTGTACCAGATGTTGAAATCTCAGTAAGTGCATGCAATATGACTGTGTTTTTAGGATATTAGGACAAGGAGGAGGCTTATCTATGTGGTATTGTCTAATGTTTGTTATTTGTTGTTGTTGAAATTCTAATTCCAGAATGCACAAAGATCAGGCTAAAAGAAAATGCAGGATGATTTACAATATTTTTGCATTCATGAAACTGAATATAAGACATTATATACCTCACTTAAGAAATCCAGCCATCTGATTGGTCGAATTGCATTCATAAACTTCAACTGTTCCTGTAAAATTCTCGGTAACCATGCATAAAACATTTCAATATTTTTAATAACCATGGTTACTCCATGGTTACCCCATAGGTTTACATGTTAAAAAATGGTTTGAGCGATGGAGGATACCGTAATGTGTGCGAAGGATTGGTCGGTAATTTCAATACAATTGAATCTCGATCGATCTTACCGACAATTTTATCTTGCATTGTTGACATGAAGACGAAAATAAACTCTCAAAAACAAAAAAACAACATCTGCCGATAGATCTTGATCTAAGTTCGTGCCAATATGCATTGCAAAAGTAAAAGAAGGGCCCGTTTCATGGAGCTTTTGCGAAGCATCCCTCACGCAGAGCCGTTTTCAATCCATTTTAATGTATATATTGGAGAAAACTGCCATGCATGTTAACGACGCGTGATAGCCTAGTGGTCTAAGCGTTGGTTTTCGATACACCTCTTGTTGTACGCAAGAGTTCGAATCCCGTCTTCGACAAAAATGAAAAATATTTTTTATTTTTTATTTTTTAGTCTATTTTTTTTCGGCATATAAAAGTATTAATGACTGCTTTAATATTCGAGAAATAGTTGTTTTCATACGCTCTCGGGAAGGTTACAATTGGGCTATTCCCCTCGGCAAGCCTCGGGGAATAGCACAATTCTAACCTTCCCTTGAGCGTAATAAAACAACTATTTCTCTCAAAGCAGTCATTAATACTATACTATAGTGTCATATGAAGGGGTAATACATTTCATACAACTTTTGTGCGCTGCATGATCGAAGAAGAAGAAGCATTGGAAAATTACGTGCAAGCACAGTTTCTATTTTGGTAAAATATTGAAACAAGCAAATCCATTTGTACAGTTAAGGCCCGGTCAGGTATGACATTTTTATGCCTCCGCCACCGAAAGGTGGTGCCGGAGGCATCATGTTTTCGGGTTGTCCGTCCGTCCGTACGTCCGTCCCGTTTGACCGTTATCACAATATCTCAAGAACCATTTAAGATTTAAACTTAAGACTCAGGAATAGTATTTATCACCATAGGAAGACGATCTGATAAGATTTTGGAGTACGTAGGTCAAAGGTCACAGGTCACAGAGGTCAACTTATGAAATTCCTTGTATTGAGTTTGTTAGCGCGATATCTCAAGAACCATTTGAGATTTAAACTTCAAACTTAAGGATAGTATGTATCACCATAGGAAGACGATCTGATTAGATTTTGGAGCACGTATGTCAAAGGTCAAGGGTCACAGAGGTCAACTTATGAAATTCCATACATTGAGATTGTTATCATGATATCTCAAGAACCACTGGAGATTTAAACTTCAAACTTAGTGATAGTGTGTATCACTATAGGAAAACAATTTGATTACATTTTGGAGCACGTAGGTCAAAGGTCAAGGGTCATAGAGGTCAACTTATGAAATTCCATACATTGAGATTGTTATCATGATATCTCAAGAACCACTGGAGATGTAAAAACTTCAAACTTAAGGATAGTATGTATCACCATAGGTAGACGATCTGATTAGATTTTGGAGCACGTAGGTCAAAGGTCAAGGGTCACAGAGGTCAACTTATGAAATTCTATACATTGAGATTGTTATCATATCTCAAGAACCACTGGAGATTTAAACTTCAAACTGAATGATAGTGTGTATCACCATAGGAAGACAATCTGATTAGATTTTGGAGCACGTAGGTCAAAGGTCAAATGTCACAGGGCTCATTATGTATGCAAAAACAGCTTGTGATCGCGTTATCTGAACAACCGATTGATGGATTCCTGCCAAACTTTGGTCATGTATGTATCTTGCAGAGCTGATGAACTGATTAGATTTTGGGGTCACAAGGTCAAAGGTCAAAGGTCACATGGCTCATTATGTATGCAAAAACAGCTTGTGATCGCGTTATCTGAAGAACCGATTGATGGATTCCTGCCAAATTTTGGTCATGTATGTATCTTGCAAAGCCAATGAACTGATTAGATTTTGGGGTCACGAGGTCAAAGGTCACAGCGCACATTGTGTATGCAAAAACAGCTCGTGATCGCCTTATCTCAAGAACCGATTGATGGATTCCTGCCAAACTTAGGTCATGTATGTTACTTGCAGAGCTGATGAACTGATTAGATTTTGGGGTCATGAGGTAAAGGTCAAGGTCATGCGGCTCATTATGTATGCAAAAATAGCTTGTGATCGTATTATCATTAGAACAGATTGATGGATTCCTGCCAAACTTAGATCATTTATGTATCATGCAGAGCCAATGAATGGTTCATAAGATCAAAGGTCATGGGCTCATTATGTATGCAAAAATAGCTTGTGGACGCATTCTCATTAGAACTGACAGATGGATTACTATTTAACTCAGGAAATCTTGCAGAGCCAATGAACTGAGTATATTTTAGGGTCATGAGGTCAAAGATCAAAGGGTCATATATGTATATGAGAAATTGCTTGTAATCACGATATTCTGAGAACATGTTAATGGATTACAATTGAACTTGAATTTGAAAAATTTCTTCCGTTTCGGTTTGTAAAATTGCTCTATGACGGAGGCATCATTTTCGACTGCGCGCAGTCGAATTCCATCTAGTTTATTTCTACGATGACCAACAGTGTCATATGTTTCACATTTATGTGCTCAGTGAATATGCATGAGTACTTTGTGAGACGCAGTTGCCATTTGTTTACATGTTGTTGTTTTTAACGCTTTTTTGCGGCAGTTTTACGGTGCGATATCTGAACAAACCTTAAAGATACTATGTCCCTTTTACAGCCAACCTCAAATTCTGTAGAACTTTGCAGGAATTATGAATATGTCATGTATGTCCTATCTGTGAAATTTAAACGTTAGCAGTGTCCTAATATTCAAATTATGCAAGCAAACCCGTTTACTTGCTAGACTTCACTGTCAGACACTATTGTCAGTATTGAGTGAGTGACTGACCCTTTTCTTCTTTGGTAATAACATACATAAAATGAGCTGTAAAGGATTTGTCTACATCAATAACCTACTTCTTGTAATGGCCAAAATTAAACTGATTGAATCTTTGCGCAGCATAAAACGTATGACCATGCGGTACAATGGTCTCAAAATCAAGACTATTACTTATTGGCTCTATAGCTCCTAAGTCGATTAGGCAACTAAAAGTCGTTATTTTCCCACTTAAAGACATTTTCAAGCCCCCCTTTTTTAAAGGGGAGTTCTAAATTAGTATTATCTTTCAAATGCCATTGGAATTTAACCTTTTCATTCTTTTGGCCTGCAAATGGGACATAGTACCCCTTTAAAAGATAAAGTATCACCCAATATTGACCTGATTGATTTATTTCAGGGTAACGGGATTACCTTGGTCTACAACCGTGACAGGCAGGGTACCATAGTGTCGTCAAGAATAGAGACTCCATTCAGAGTTCCCTTCCTTGAGGTAAGCAAGCCACCTTTTCAATCCAGTGAGAGGCAAAATCTTCTGAAGAAATTATATTTATTTATCTATAAGTAGTCTACATATATTAATGTACACTGCTCCTAAACCACTTAAGATACAAAGCGTCTGAGCTTTGAAATCTGATCAATGTATGAGTGATTTGGCTGAAAGTTATATTATATTATAAGCACAATTATAAACAGTTTGACATCAAGAAGCTGCCTGTTTCTTAGGTAAAGGTTACATTTTGCCGGCAAGTATTCTAGAGGGAACAAAAAACACTACTTTGCCCAAATTTGTATCGTTAAATTAAATTATTTTGATCGGTATTCAATGCATCTGTGCTGCTCACATTGTATGTGCAGAATGATGAAATATTCCTGCATATCTTCAAAATGTTGATTTTTAGAAAATCCAGATTTTATACTTGTCTAGTAAATACTTTAGTCAATTCAGTTGATAATCCTACACATATGCTAGTCTAGTCGAGTGGTTTAAGCACTTGACTTGAAATTCAAAGGTCGTGGTTCAATCCCCGACACGGCACTAATGTCCTTTGGCAAGGCATTAATCTTCATTTGCCACACTCGACCCAGGTGAGGTAAATGGGTACATGGCAGGAATTAATCCCTTGAAATGCTGAAGCGCTGTAATGGCAGCTAGGCTAAAGCCGGGGTAATAAAAAGTGCGCCTCGGAATATGATTTCTAGGTAGACGGCGCTATAGAAATGCCTATTATTATTTTTATTATACCAATCCTGTGGTTGTTCTTGTGTTCAGCAATATTGGACTCGTGTCGATTTCGAGCCAGCCAACAGGGAGAACCTGATGATGGCACTAGCTGATTTGGATTACATTATCATCAGGGCAACTTACAACTCCTTCACAACTGTTTCAGGGTAAGTATTGGTCCCGTCCCTCAGTAGAGTAGCCATGGTGATCATTGTGATGATAATGATGATGATTATAATGATGATGATAATAGTAATGAGGATGATGATGATGCGTGATATTGCAATGAGAAATTGTAGCCATTGTTACAATAGGGATAACTGAAATATCAGGTAGAGTTGGTAGTGGTATGGTTGTTGGTGGATGTGATGATGATGATGATGATGATGATGATGATGATGATGATGATGATGATAGTTACGATGACAACTGTAATGACTGTGTAGATGATGGCTCAAGTGTATGAACTTGGAGATGGTGACAAACATGCTTCTGCTGCTGCTCACGGTTTGGTGCTTCATGTCGTCCATATCCATTGGACAAGCACTATGTGTCATCAATTCTAGTTTTTGCTATCTATTATAAATAGGTGAATTACATTTATCAACTGAGGTGACTAGTTTGAAGTTTATTTGTTTACATCGAAAAACAATTTAAATTCTTTTAAATTTTTTTGTTTATACAAGTGTATAAGTGTAGATTACAAAATAATTTAAAGATTTCATATCAAGTATAATGTACAGAAAATAAGTATGAAGTTTCAAAATATATTAATATGGCCGGCAAGGTTATACAAATGTTGATATCTTTTCCTCCCTCGTGCAGGATCAGGGATATAAGCATGGACATCGCTGAAGCCAGGGACACCGGCCAGGGTAGAGCATTTGCTGTGGAACAGTGTACATGTCCGTATGGCTACAGGGGACTTTCATGCGAGGTAATGTTCTTAATCCTTAACCAGTCCTAATGGACAAGCAGAGTAAAATGAAATTTAATTCATTTTAGGGTTCATTCTAGAGGAAGGAATTGAAATTCAGCAAATTTAATTCATTCACAATTTTAATTGTATAACTTGCACATATTAACCACAGGAAACTAAATGTTTGTGTACCATCCACCTAGCGATATAATAAAACATCCGATATAAAAAAAAAAAAAAAAAATTGAAAACCATCATATTAGCTCTTTTCTACTGTAACATGAATGTGTGTTCAGCATCACGTACAGTGTATTTGAAAAGGTATGGAGAAAAACTTACTTATTTATATTCTTTTCAACAGCTTAGATTCTGTGGGGTTACATGTTTTGCTTTCCTCACAATGAAAGAAGGATGGGTAGATGATGGGCTAAGACCAATATTGTAAACTAGAAGCTAATTGTCAAATCTAAGCCATATTATGTCATAACTTTGCCCCTCCAGGATTGTGATGTTGGTTTCACCCGTTCAGGGAGTGGTATCTACCTTGGCTTCTGTTCTCGCTGTGAGTGTAACGGGCGTTCCACTGATTGCCACCCAGAAACAGGGGAGTGCAGGGTAAGTACAAATGAGGGGTTTAATCAATTTTATTTCCCCATTATCCCTATTAGATATTTGTTACGTCATGTGAGTGGAATTCTACTGGTTTAATTCATTGTCCTCGATACTGGAGCATAAGCATTAAACTGTATTAGCCTATATTTGCCTGGGGGTGTTTCAAAAAGACTAAGATAGACTTAGGTTGGACTTGAACTATGGCAGGCCATTCATGCCACTGGTTGCTTTCACCGTTTGTCTCTCGATTAAGATCTTTAGACAATATTTTTCCTTCAATAATGAAAAGGTAAATTCTATAGATTTGTGACAAGGATTTGTACGTCCATTGAGAAACCAATGCCAGAAATGGTTAAAGGAACTTGTGGCATGAACGGCCTGCCATAGTTCAAGTCCAACTTAGGTCGATCTTAGTCTTTGTGAAATACCCCCTTGTATTATCCTTTGGACTATGCAGTAGTCAACTAATTTAAAAGGACTGTGTTTGATCCGCAAGTTATGTTTTGTCAGGCACTACAGCAGAACATTACAACTGCATTTTGTGTGGAAATATCTACATTGGTTGATATAATGTGTGAATAATGATGAAAGAGAAATAAGCAAGAAGCATGATCTTACTTATAATGAAGAGCTGACTTTTACTTTTCATAAGAACTGTAATTCATACTAATACACCAAAGTGCAAAGAGTCAGAGTCTTATTCCGAAATGTGTAGATATTCAGGCGGGCCATTTAGGTACATCATTAACATTAATTATGAAATGGTATTTGAAGTGTATTGTGATGCAACAATGACATCAGAATCCATCCACATTTCTTTCTTCTTTAGAACTGTCAAGACAATACCATGGGACGCTTCTGTGACCAGTGTGCACCGGGTTACTATGGCAACCCGACTCAGGGAGGAAGATGTCTGCCTTGTACCTGCCCTCTTGCAATCCCATCCAACCAGTAAGTTTACTTTGTATTCATAAGTGATTTTTGTGCAGTTCTCTTATTCATGGGATATCTGCATGTAAGTTTTAGGAACTCCTTGGGATGCGATAACCTCTTTCTTTTGGTCAGCAATCTCTTGAGTGATTGACAATTTGTGACACTACAATTTGAGAAAAAAATGATGATTGTATTTTGTGTTAATTATGAAGTATAAATGATAAATTTAGCTATGAGTTGATGTGCAATTCATTCAATTCAAAGCGTTTATTTCCAAATTTCAATATCAATTAAAATAATCTGCAAAAATAACTTCATGGGCACATAAAAACATTATAAAAATGTGACATTTCAATCAAACGATTGAGAAGATAAAATACAAAACAAGTACAGCATTCAATGAGAAACAAATTGTAATTCGTCATTGTCAGAGGATAAATTGTGATTTGCTTTACCCTATTTTGAACCTTTCTAGACTTTCTCATTATCATTTGATTTTTTTTTCACTGATGATGATGTTGTCACAACAGTTATAATGTTATTTCATTTTCAAGATGTTCATTGTGAAAGGATTGCCTGTAATATGCTTCGTTTTATTTTAAACTCTTCCAGATTCTCACCGACTTGTTTCCTGGACTATGACAATGATCTGACTTGTGACTCCTGTCCTGAAGGTTACACTGGAAGGAGATGTGAAAGGTCAGTTCAATCTTTCAAATGGATTTCTTTAAAGTAGTAACCTGAAGAATCAAAAGTGTTTTGAATTGATGCCAAATTCATTTCATGGGGAAGCCTTAGTGATCAAATACAACAACTTCCCTCTTCAAAATATGTTTGGGGCCCACAGTAATCATTAATTTGAGACTGATAAGAGTCAGAAAGTTTTGAAGTGTTTTAGGAAGTCAGATACAAATTCACATTTTAAAATCTGTCAAATGAAAAAGTTGCAGTGTTCTGATTTGTGTACAAAAGTTGACAAATATGTGATCTTAATATATATCTACATCTTAATTAATATTTCAATTTTTACACTATTTAGTTATTTTTTGTCATCAAAATGTCCTTGTTCTGTGATTTCTTACTATGAAAATGATGAAATTCTTTTGTTTTAACAGCTTATAATTACCTTGAGTGGCCTTTTTTTTCAATATATGTATGTTTATTATGTTGGTACATGCTTTCATCCATTTTTAAACTATACTCGTAATAAACATATAGAAGTAATAAGCAATATTTGTCTTGTATCTCCCCTGAAGCTGTGCACAAGGTTACATTGGAGATCCAGCCAGAGAAGGAGATTATTGCAGACCTGAAGGTATGGCATCCCCCCTTTTTTTGTTGTACTCATCTCTTTGTTGTTTCACATTGTATAAGAGCTGTTTTAATTCATTCATGGAATTTAGGGTGTTAAATTGTAGTAAGACAGTTAAAGACTGCTGAAATTAATCATTACACTCGAGTTTGTTAGGCAAAGCGTAAAGGGCGCTTTATACTTGTCAACTGTTTTTTGTTACTCTGAGAATCAAATTAGTTAAATTAAGAACAGCCAAATATGCATATACATGTTTATAGCTGTATAGAAATGATAAATTGCCCAAAGAATTACGTGAACACATCATCTTTCCTAGATGTACATGTACATGTATGTACTGTATATTCATGTATTGTCCATGTACTTCTAAAAAAAGTATGAAATCAAGAAGTTCTTGAATCATTGAAATGGAGAATGTACAGGTAATTCATAGGTTTTAACAGAAAATTGAGAGAAACTGAAGCAAAGGAGGACAGAGGTAATTTCTTTACAAAAATGATGAGTTGTGCGGTGAGCTCTATGAGTTACCCAGCAGCAGACAAGTGTAGGAAGATGTCATCAAGTAACACTGTTTTTTGTTGCAGGTGGTTGCCAGTGCGATGGAAGGGGAACCAGATCATCACAGTGCTTTAATGGCCGCTGTGACTGTAAGGTAAGATCACTTAAAGCCTGTCTGAACAGGCACCGATTGAGCATTGTTTGATATATACATGTACAGGGCACAAGTAGCTATAAGGTGTTCAGTGGGGCTTTTAGGCAATTTCGGTTTAAAAGGGCAAGGAATAGTAGATATGATGCAATATATCTTGATTTTTTTTTTGGACAAATAAAATTTGTTACAAACATTATTAATCATAATCAAAGGGTTTCAGCTTTCATCAGATTTGTATTCCATGTAGATGAAGTATATTATTTATACGTACATTCAAGTTATATTGAATTCTTTAAATGCCATTTGTACTAGTGTGGACAGGAGGGATTAGACCACACAGCAAGGTCACTGACAGGTGGCTATGTCATTAACTCAGCTGTCAATTAACATAAGAAAAAGAGGATCATGGGGAACCAACAGGCACTGTTTTCTATATAGAGGGAGCAAGTAGCTACAAGTAGTACGGTAGGGCTTTAATATGTAATATGTGTCACAGAGTACTGTACAACCATTTAAATACCTGGTCTTGTTGAAGGTAGATTTCAAATGTATGTATATTTGACCACAGAAAACTCATTCGTTTAAATTTAGAACTATAGGCAGTGGCACAAAGTATTTTATTCAAAACTACATTTCATTGGATTTGTATCCCCTCTTCCCTTTTGTTTAATGATAAAGGACAATGTTGGAGGAGATAGCTGTAACTTTTGCCAGCCAGGTTTCTTCAATCTTGCATCTAGCAACCAAGAAGGATGTACCAGATGTTTCTGCTCGGGGTTATCGGTCCCATGCTCCAGCTCCAGTTACTTCAGGCAACAAGTAAGAATTCAATCCAGTACACTTTAGTTCAGTTCAGTTTAATTCAGTTCAGTTCAGTTCAGTTCTGTTCAGTTCCATTCTGTCCAGTTCAGTTCAGTTCCATTCTGTCCAGTCCAATTTTGTTAAGTTCAATTCAGTTCAGTTCATCTCAATTTAGGTCGGTCCAGTTTATTCTGTTCAGTTCAGTTTAGCTCAATTTAGTTCAGTTCAATTCAGTTTAGTTCAATTTAGTTCAGTTTAATTTAGTTTAGTTCAATTTAGTCCAGTTCAATTCCGTTTAGTTCAATTTAGTACAGTTTATTTCAGTTTAGCTCAGATCAGTGCAGGTAAGTTCAGTCCTAGTGAGTGCATTTCAATTGGGTTCAGTTTACATTTTAGGTCACTTTAGTTCAGTTAAGTTTAGTGTACATATAACTTAGACCCGTCAAGTTAATTTACCTACATTAAGGTTCTGTCATTTGCTGAAGTGCTTTGGAGTTCATTTTAATTCTGGTAAGTTTATTTCAGTTCAGTTATTTCTTCACTTCAGTTCTGTTCAGTTAATATAATTTCAGTTAGATTCAGTGTAAGTTGATTCATTATCAGATGGAAACATCTAGAATTATTAAAAGTGAAACTTTTTCTAGGAATTAAAAAACTATACCCAACAAACTATTATGCAATTTACACATCAAGCTCTTTGCAGACTACTTTGAAATGTTAATCTTTATCTCCATTTTTCCAGCTCCGTGTCACGCTCCAGTCTCCGTCTGATCCGCGTGACGTAGCTCTCGTCAACCGAGCGCAGACGCAGAGGATCACAACAGGGTTCGGGATTAACGTACCTTCCAACAGCATCGCCTTCTCTCAGTTCAACCAGCTACCCGGTGATGTGTATTTCTGGGAGATGCCCCCAAAGTACAGGGGTAACCAGGTAACCCCCCTCTCCCACCCCCATACCAATCTGCCCTCACTCCCCAGTGTACAGTGTTGACACCTGCTTGGAATTCTTTTGACTTTGTATAACAAGATACCAGATGGATGGTGTATGGAGAGAAGCATTTTGCAGGTTGCATCAACATATGATTGTGCTTCTTGACAAAAGTTATTAATAATAATAATAATATGGATATTTATATAGCGTCGGTATCCGCCAGGCTCTGACGCTCATGGCGCTGTACATATTGCTATCACAAAAAAATAAGCTGGTTACTTTTGAATGTATATGTAAAAGTAATTAGCTAACATTGTTGACAATTGGATAAAGAACAGACTGCATTTTGTTGCGTAGATGTGTGCTTACATAATGGTCAAAATATATAATGTATTTTTGCGCTGAGCACAGAATGACTTTTGTACAAGCATTTTCTCCCTCTTTGGTTTTCGTAATCACTGGCATTTTTGTTTCCTTTGTTCCTTTCATCTCCTACACATGTAGATCACAGCGTATGGTGGCTACCTGAGGTATACCGTAAGCTACTCCACCTCCCAGGCTAGGGGAAACCCCATCTCCGATAACGACGTAGAGATCACCGTAAGTATTTGAAAGGTTTCAACTTTACAAAGTCATTGTTACAAGGTCCATTCCTGTACCACTAAGTTTAACAACTCATTGGGAATGAGCTTTTCGATGTTAACTTTCATATTCAGAATCATAAACTGCCTGTTGTCTCAGTTATTAGAAAGTCTTTAAGTCATTCAAAACATGACTGGAATACTTTAGGGTAAAAAATCATTAACTCTTCCTCAAATTGGCAGCACTAGAAGTGTTTTAATGGTGCTTTATTTTCAAATTTTAATCTACATATACTGTATACTCTTCCTTGTTATGATAATTTAATGGTATTGACTTCCTCATGAAATTTGCATGATCATACAGTGAGCATTTATGTTTGTTGTTTGCATATATCTCTATGCAATCTGAAGGGAGTAGCACAAATAAACATAATTTAGAAAATGTGTTTTCTCTTTTTTTCTTAGGGTAATGATATTGTCTTGGTGTACAGACAGCCAACAAACCTGGAGCCAGATGAAGCACGTCCTGTAGCATTCCAGATTGTTGAGGTATGGTCACTCTTCATGTCAGATTTTTCCCCCTTTCTTTTCTGTTTACCTCTGTTCCTTCCTTCTACCTTTTATCTACTTTTATGATATTCCTCTTTTTGGTGTTGCAGTTTTTCACCTGGTGATGATGGTAATATTTGTGATGATGATGATCCTTATTCTTTTGATCTTCTTTTCATGATCTTTCTTTTTTCTTCTGCCTTCTATCTTCTTTCATGCTATTCCTCTTGTTGGTGTTGCAGTTCTTCACCATCATCATCTTGTTCCTCTTCTCCTCCATCTTGATTTGTTAAACTTCTTCTGGTGATGATATTTGTGATGAAGGTGATCCTCATTTTTCTGATCCTCTTTCCCTTCCTTCTTCTCCTTCAGTTTTTTCTCTCCTTTTCTTCCTTTTCCTCCTTATAGCCTTTATCACCTCCTTCTTTCCTTCTTCTTCCTTGTCTTTTATTTCCATACCATAATATGTATAATATAATAATATCCCGCTTTTATACAGCGCTTAACACAAATGTCTCTAAGCTCTTTACAGATATACTATTACTCCGGTCATTGGATTCAATACTTGCCCGCACACATTGTGTGCACTTGACGCTTAATTTTTTTTGACCAACAATAATGTATATCTTAACCTGTTAAGCATGCACTCCTTCATCCATCTCTCTTCGTGTTGTCACTGCAGGATAACTTTGTTCGTCCAGACGGTAACCCGGCAACCAGAGAGCATCTTCTGATGGCCCTTGCTGACCTGAGTAACATCCTCATCCGTGCATCCTACCACAGTGACATGCAGGAGAGCAGCATCAGGGATGTCGCCCTCGACATTGCGAGTAAGAATTACCTTATCTCTACATAAGGCCTAACAAGTATTGCCCTTAAGGTGCTGAAACATGGGTCGGTCGGTCGGAAATCTTTTCTTTTTTTACTTTAAAAAAACAAAACTCCCTCTTTGTGCTAATATTTCTCAGTTTTGAATGCTTTATTACATTTATTTATTTATATATTTTTTTTAATTGTTAAAGCCGACCATAGGTTTCAAGATTTTTGGGTCGGTCACAAAATGCAATACAATATCTTTTTTTTAGGCCTTAGGGTCCATTTTGACTTCCATCAGAGTATACTGGAATATTACAGTAAAGCTTCTCTTTGATAGAGTGGTAGAGACTGACTGTGTGCATTTTATATTTCATGTAAGGCTTGTTCAGATATGAGGGGGTATCTTGCCAAACCCTCACCCAAAACAACTCTTTATGTGTTAATGAATGGAAACTGCACATAACGAAGGTCCTTTGTGTATTCACTTAGCTCTGGGTTACACGATACAGTAATGTGAAGTATATTAAGCTTATGTCATCATGAAAACCCCATCATAGTCTACCTGGTCATTTCTATACATCAGAGCGAAAGGGATAATACAATATAACTTCCAATGTTGAGACAAATTAAGCCGCTGGCTCAACTCCTGGTGGTGCCCTTCTGAAAATTCCTTTCAGTTTCAGCTTTGCAACCATTCCTTATTTGATTGTTTCTTTTATTCTTTTCCCCCCTTTTTTTTACACTTTAACATGCCTTACGGATACGAAAAAGGTTTGTTTACCTTTTGCTAACATGATTCACGAATTCTCTTATATGCAGTTTCTCAGAACACAGGCCAGAATGTGGCGTTGGAAGTGGAGAGATGTGACTGTCCACAAGGTTACAATGGTCTTTCTTGTGAGGTGAGATACAAAAGTTTTGTAACTTGAGCAGTGATTGTGAATATGGTAATAGTGATGATGATGGTGATGATGATGATAGTGATGGTGATAATGATGGTGAAGATGATGATGATGATGGTGATGGTGATGGTGATGATGGTGGTGGTGATAATGATGAAGATGGTGATGATGGTCGTGGTGGTGATAACCTAACCCGACATTTTTGAAGAAAAATGCCCAGAGCAATCACCAATAATCATAAAGGTGATGCTTCTGATTAGCTAACTCTTTAAATAAAAATAAAACCATGACAAAGGCCCTACTGACCTTCTGCTCTTAAAGACGGTATCCAATGTCGTAAATAACAGAAGATGAAATCTTGTTGTCTTGTCAGGACTGCGCTCCAGGTTTCACCCGATCGGGAGGCGGTCTCTACCTAGGAACCTGTGTGCCCTGCGAGTGCAACGGACATTCCAACCAGTGTGACCCAGAAACAGGAGTCTGCTATGTAAGTATACTGCATAACTCATTACAAAGAGTTGCGATTGATCCAAATCAATCGCAAGTTTGTGATCTCTTATCTCTTATGTACATAGTTGCGATTGATAACAATCGCAAATAAGTTGCTATTAATATCAACTCTTTGTAAGACAGGGCCATGTTTGACGATTGAAGTAATTGTTTCTTTGGGGGCTGTGCTAATGAAAATTTCCAGTCTTCTGAATGATCTGAAATTGATAGGACTTCATCAAAAACGTGTTTCCTCACAATCAGGGATATTAACGTCAAACTCAACTTGTGACACAATGTGAAAGCATACAGGATTGATATTGGTGCCTATACTTTTAGAATCAGTACTCTTGCATTAATATAGTTACATAGTTAAGTATCCTTTCACTTATATTTATATGTTTATGTAATATTATTGATCTTTGAATCACTTTTTTTCTGAAGATTGTGAAGGTGAATTATTGGATTTTACACTCCCTATTAAAACATAGTTCTTGACATTCATGTAACATGAGAGATCCTGTTCATCAATTTGTTAGCAAGTCACAAAGGTTTATGTTTCACAGAGAACTCTCTGGTTTGAAATTTGATGTAATCGGTTGAAATTTTCATGGATATAACTTTTATTATTTCCAAATCCTTAGAACTGCGTCCACAACACCTTTGGTCCATACTGTGACCAGTGCGGAGGCGGTTTCTATGGTGATGCAACATCCGGTACTCCTGGTGATTGTCGCCAGTGTGCCTGCCCCCTCTCCATCCCTTCAAACCAGTGAGTTTAAAGGCATCGTTTAACAATGTTAAACCTGAGATGCATGTGTCTGTGATATGGTGTTATATTGAAGCCCTTAAAAAATTGCGCTTCAAAATGATCATGAAGTGCCTCAAAAAAATAAAAATCTTTGAGCGACCAGTTTTACCACACTCATTATCCCCAATAGACTGTAGCGTTATAAAAACCATGAGGAAAACGAAAAATGAAATTTCAATTTCCAATCATAACTATCTTGATAGTCAGACAGGCAACCGCTTGTAAAAGTCATGGGATTCCTGACTGACCTAAAGGTTTATAATTATGATTGCAGCATGAGCTAAATCCAGGATTTTATCAAAGATTTTTTTTCTCATTATTCTGGGATGGTCATCACTGTTTTTTGTTGGTAATATTCCTGTAGATTCTCTCCCACCTGCATCTTGGACACTGATAGCCGCCTGACCTGTACAGCCTGTCAACAAGGATACACTGGGAGGAGGTGTGAAAGGTCAGAGAAAAAAAAACTTTTCAAAATGCAATTTTATTCAATTCTATTCAATTAAATTCAATTTATTTGTGTTTCCAACAAACAAAACATTACAAATCAATTATAAACATTTACAACAATTTAGGAATACATTTTTGGAAACAAAGGGGTCCACTAAAAAGCAATGCTTGTACAATTGTGGAGGATTTTGCCTTATCAAAAGGGTTAATATTAGATAATAAATACAAAAAATTGTTTTAGGTTTTGTTTTTAGTGCCCATGTTCAGCGCTCATCGTGTGCTCAAGGCATTTCAATATTATACCAACTTTTTGAAATTTAAGAAATAACTATGACAAAAAGAAATATTCTTGTTTTTAGTTATTGTCATATCTCTGCTGGGTTAATGATTTAAAAAGAGTATGAAAATACCAGAAAATGCTAAGTCGTAGATATAGCATTGGTAAGACTTTTCTGTATTCCCTAATACTGCTAGAGACTACTGTACATGCTGAAGTTGATCAAAAGCATCCACAAATGTTAATATTGGTGTCTTGTGCAGCAGCACCCATATGAAGCAGTCATGAAGTAATCAAGGCTTAATGCACTCCAATGTTACTCTAGCTTATAAAGATTGAACATTCAAATGGTATTTGGTGCTTCTTTGCCAATGTGCTTTGCCTAAGGTAAGCATACACATACCTGAATGCATTTTCAATGTTCATATAGTTAATTTAAATGTTTTGCTTGAAACCAACAGATGTGCTTCTGGATATGATGGGAACCCAACTCAACCTGGACTGTCATGTAACCCTGCTAGCACAGGTAAGATTTCAAAACTTATAAAATCATTCATGCGAAAAAAAATGTTATTATTCTAGACCTGGGCCCGTGTTATAAAGAGGTGCTCTTGATCCTAATCAAACGCAAGTCCTCCGATCAATCACAAGTCCCCCAATAAATTGCAAGTTTGCAGTCTCCTATCTCTCATGTACATAGCTGCGATTGATTGCGATTAATATCAAATTTTTATAAGACGTGGCCCTGTTGTATAGGGATTGGAAGAAGTGTTTAAGGTGTACAATTTTCCTTTGTAGTAAAAGCTTGAAAAACTGCTAGTCTTCAAGTTCAAAATCCAATATCTTTTTTTGATTAACATTAAAACGCACACAGAGAAATTATAAAGTGCTTGTGCTGACTTTCCTTTTTGATACATATTCCTTCTGTACACATGTACCATACTTTTCTACACAGGTGGTTCTGCATATCATTAACATCATAGATACATGTGGTTATTAAATGCCAGAAATGAACAAAGTCACACTTGTACATTAAATGAAATTATATTGGACATAGCTAGCATATATAAATGTTCCTGTAAACTCTGCCATGCATGAGACAGAGCTGATATTCATCTTGGGCAGGCCCTACGCAAACCTGCCAACCAGTAGGTCTACGATTGAATCGTATTTGGTACGATTTTTAGAAGTAAATACGATGGTACAATTTTCCTCAAGAAAATATGATTTTCCATCCAAACAAAAAATTATAATAACTGAAATTGGATTTTGTGTACAAAACGCCCATTCTGTCTACAAGCATCGCACATCAGCAATTTGGAGATGTTCATTGGTTCATTAAACACACCAGTCATGACAAAATACAATTTTTGTCAGTAAAATACAACTTTTGGGATTAAAGAATACATTTTTTGAACCCCAGAGGTTGGCAGGTATGCCTACGGTAATTATATCTCTTGTGGCTCCCTTCCTATCACTCACTCCTTTCTGCTTTCTTCTGCAGGAGACCGTATTCCTACCATCATCGCCTCACCGACGGAGGCCTCGTCTGTCTTGGGTGGGACGATCGTCTTCCAAGTGAGGATAACTGGTAACTACACCAGTGCACAGTGGAGGAGGGCCGATGGACAGCCTCTCTCTCCCAGCGCCTACGTGGAACCCGGAACTTACAGGCTACAGGTGATTATTAAAGAGAAGAGCGATTTGCCAAAAAGATTTGGTTTTCCTTTCATTTCATCTTCATTTACCACATCTTAGTAAATCAAACATGCAAAATACAAATGATAATAAACATTTCTTAGATAACAAAGGGAATAAAAGAGAAATAAACAGAGAAGAAAAAAAAAGTAATTGGTAAAATGAGGAAAGTAATGAGTAAATTAGTATGTAGATTGCAAAAATAAAAGCACAAAGTTTAATTTTATCTATTATTTTAAATGCTCATGTACCCTTTACAACTCATTTTATGTATGTCATTATTAAAGAAAAAATGTCAGTCAGTCACTCAAAAGTGTGTGACAGTGAAATCTAGAAAGTAAACAGGTTACCGTGCATAAATTAAATACTAGGACACTGCTAATCTTTAAATTTCACAGATGGGACTTACGTGACATATTCATAACTCCTGCAAAGTTCTACATAAATTGATATTGGCTACAAATGGAACATAGTACCTTTAAGCCTGTGGGAATGAGAGAATTAAGTAGTCAACAGGTTCATTTCTGTTTATCATTCTTTCTGCAATCCAGATCCGTAATCTTCGAGCTAATGATGCTGGAATCTTCATCTTCACTGCATCTAATCGATTTGGTTCTGGAACCGTAGAAGTCAGGCTTGAGGTTGTTGGTAAGTTTTTGAACAGAAGATTGTATGATGCATTGACTGTTAACAATGGCTTCGCTATAAATGTGTGATTTTTAAAATGCTTTTTTTGAAATTTATTTATTATTATTATTTTTTTTAAAGTAAATTTATTTTACAAACAAAAACACTTTGGTTCATTAATTTTTCTTGGGGATAAACATTGTACGCATTTTCTTACAGTAAAGTGTTTCTTTTTGTGTGTTTTTCATTGTTGTAAATAATTTTATTATCATAATTGTATTTTCTGTAGGTCAAGCTATGAGAGTTGTTATCAATGATCCACAGACTGTTGAAGTGCCTGAAGGAGAAACAGTTCAGTTTGTTTGCCGAGGTATCAGTCAGGTAAGAGAAACATACACAGACAGACCTTGGGCCCAGTTTCATAAAACTTGTTATCAATAACAAGTTACAGTAACTGTTTTATAAAGCTACTACAATTTTGGCATTTGATTAATTGGTATCCAATTTTTGGTTTTCAACTTTTATGGTGTCCAGGCTATGACCGATCATCATTGAAAAAAACTTGCTCATCAGTCTTTTTATGCAAGTGCTGAGACTAAAGTTCAGTAAAAGCTTAAAGCTCTCATTTTTGATAAACAGTTTAATTGAGAGACCTTCATTACTCTATTTAATCAAAGATATAGGGTTAGGGATTCAATTATGTTTTAGTTTTTTATTAGAATTAGGGTTAGGGTTATTAAAGAGCATTTGGTTTAGAGTTGAAATTGGGAAAATATGTTTTGTGAAATATGTCGACCACAGAGCAATTGTGGCAAACAACCACATGTTTTTAGTGTTTTTAAAGGTAAATATATTACAGTCTGAAGCATGTTTAATTTAAACTTTGCAATAAATGTCAACTTTTATCACTTCTTTTGGTGCTAAACGTTTGATTCTGTGTCCGACAATTTTGGATAATTTTACTCACCACAAGTCTACAGTCCCATCTACTCTATATTTTGTCAGTACTGAAACTATTTGTGCATAAGCCTTGTCAACTTTTTGTATATTTTCTTCTTGCGTAGACACCGGCCTACACTATTGCCTGGAGTCGATCAGATGGCACTCTGCCGTCGAACGCCAGGGACTTTATGGGCATTCTGACCATAGACACGGTCAGGCTATCGGATGCTGGACAGTACGTCTGCATGGGGTCAAACCAACGGGACACCGCCGATGCTTATGCTACTCTTATCGTCACATGTGAGTGATTCCTCACATTTTCCATCCATCTCAAAGAATCAGCGGGAGTTGTTGGAAATCTTTTGAGATGATAATTTAGAGGAAAATTGAATGTAGATATGTATGCCCATCATAACATGGATTAAATTGACCTTGTCATAGCAGTCCTCCTTAATAAAGCACTTCATTTTGGTAAGCATGTTAAGCACTGTAGTACATATATCAAGCAGAGATTTCACCAATCATTTTCTCCAGAATTGATCATTGGATGTACAGCGATCACAAGAAGCAGTGATGTTGTATTGAATTTATTGTGCCCTTGCTTGCTTCTTCAAAAGAAATAAAAACTTTACCCTCTTCCAAGGCCCTCTCACTGGCTTCATACACCCCTTAGCTCAATGAATTTTGAACCGTCATCCAGGGGGTGTTTCACAAAGACTAAGATCGACTTTAAGTCAGACTTAACTATGGCAGGTCGTTCACGCCACTGTTTGCTATCAACATTTACTGGCATTGGTCTTTCAAGGGACGTACATCATGGTCACAAATCTACAGAATTTTGTAATAATTAATTATTAAAGGAAATGATATTATCTAAAGATCATAATGATGAGAGCAACCAGTGGCATGAATGGCCTGACATAGTTAAGTCCAACTTAAAGTCGGTCTTAGTCTTTGTGAAACACTCCTCATGTCGTTTACTTGATTAGAAACGGTATATATTAGACTGCCTATGTTTTGAGTGTCTTTGGAGGTATGGGTGCACGAATCTTTACATTTCGCAATTTCTTTACAGCATCCGTGCAAGAACCCACTGTCCGCATTGAGCCTCGTTTCATCCGTATCACCGAGGGAGACCGTGTTGAGTTCCGATGTATCGCCACGGGCAACCCGACCCCCACTCTGCGCTGGTCAGGTGGTCAAGGAGGGGTATTGAACTCTGAGTCTACCTTTGAGAACGGTCTGTTTGTCATCCCAAAGGCCAGGGCCTCCGACGAGGCGGAGTACTTCTGCGAGGGCACCAACTCTGCAGGCATGGCAACCATCAGGACAGTGCTCTATGTCAGCCGTAAGTAGCCTGAATTCGTCACCGGACTTGATGGATATCCTTTGATGTTTGCCTTGGCATGTCTTTTCTATGGACAGTAGCCGAGTTATCTCTTGTTTAGTATTAAACTGCTTGAAACAGAAATTGTTGCTGAGTTCATTGAACAAATCAGGATTAAATGTATACAGTTTGGTGGTACTATAGGCCAAGCTTGCAATAGAAATACAACTGATCATTTATGCTGTAAAGGGGAGTGTACAGAATTTAATCAGGATTTATTTAATCATTAAATATGTCTGATTGGCAATTGTAGCAGTAAATTTGTTAGTGTGTTCTTTCACTACTCCAAAGCCCCTGCAGTAATGTCAAACATGAGAAATTAATGATAGCCAAACTTGAATGATGTACCTTTATGATCTAAAGATTCCTCCTAGTTAGCACCTCTTTTTATTGTTTTGCTGCATTCCATCTCTAAACTGATTTTTCTCATGTTTTGGGGGGTCATTCTTAAATTTCAGGTACTGTCGAACAAGTGATAAATTATTTCTTATACATCTGTTTTCAGCTTCTCGCGTTCCTTCAGTAACCATCAGCCCTGCCTCCGAGTCGGTCAGCGAGGGAGAGCGAGTCATCTTCTACTGCCAGGCGACCGGCGATCCTGCTCCCGAGAGAACATGGTCCCGTATAGATGGAGACATGCCGTCCAGCGCGAGGGAAGAGAACGGCTATCTTGTCATCTCAGCGGTGACCTACGAGGTGGAGGGAGTGTACAGGTGTACGGCAACCAACAGCCATGGCACGGACTACAGTGATGCACAAATCACCATAAGTACAGGTAAGCGGGGTAGAATATCTCGCCCTTAAAGCATGCAAATGCAACATATTTGTATATCACTGACTCCATCGAACTTCATATTGTCAGGTAGCCCCTAAAAATCTTCTTTAGAAAATTTATCTTTTGTGCAAAGATTTGAAGTAATGATGCTTACAAATAGTCATTCCTAAGAAGAGCAATAGCATTGTGTCTAGAGATTCACATTTAACTGATTCTTAATGTATTTTAATCATCAAATTATATTTTTGAGAATATTATTTTGTTAATTTATGATTTTTGTTGTTTGCATCCCACCGCTGCCACCAGGAAAATTGATTTTAATTTTTGTTTTGTAGTTTTTTTATCCCAACGTTCAAATACTGTATTAATATAACAATTATAATAATAATAGGGACCAGAAAATATCAAAGAATGCCAATCATCAGAAAAAATCGCTAGTGATATGTATGTATGGTCAACAAGGGATCTAAAAGATCATGACGTTTCTTGCACTGCTGCAACACTTCGTCAGGTGATAAAATATAATGTAAGCAAGCGTGTTTTATCATCTACAGGCGGACCGTTGGTCAAATAATTTGATCACTAATTAGAACAATAACGGACAAGGCCTATTGGTACCTTAAGTACAGTATCATAACTAATACAAATATATAATATATACCGTACATATAATAATTATTGAATACAGGCATATTCTGTAATAAGCTACATACTATTCTACAAAACTTATTTTGTGTCCTGCTGCTACAATAACAGGAACAGGACGAAAGTATAGTTATTATTCAGACATAAGCTTACAGCCCAGATAGCAATCAAGCACTGTATAATGGAGTAGAATACAATGACTACAGACTGGAGACCGTATAGTGCTTAGTTCCCACATGGTGGTAGAATAGCATTACTGTGACCAACTGATGATAATTGCTCCTCATTACAGACAGCCGCAGAAGCCCGACTGCCCGCATCGATCCCGCGGAAATAACGGTAACACAGGGTGCCACCCAGGTCCTTCGTTGCTTGACCACTGGTGTACCTACACCCACCATCACCTGGACAAGGGGCAGTGGACCCCTGTCTGCCAATCAGCAGGTCAGTTGATAAAAATTAAGCCTGTCTGTACTAGTTTGGCCAGGAGGGATTAGACCACCCAGCGTGGTCACTGACAGGTGGCTATCTCATCAACCCAGCTCTCAATTAACATAAGAAATAGAGGATCGTGGGGGACCAATGGGCACTGCTTAAGCATTGTTTTCTATATAGAAGGAGCAAGTAGCTACAAGTATTACAGTTGGGCTTTAACCCATTAAAAAAATCATCGTGCAATTCAGCCTTTGGGCAGCAATGTGATTTTTTTTAATACATAAACCATTACCGTATTTTCCGGCGTAAAGGCCGCAGTATTTTCGGGTGAGAAAAAATCAAAATGTCGGGGTGCGGCGTATACGCAACAACAACAAAATTCAGCGGTCAAAACATCACGTCCATTTGCACGTATGGGACTATAGGAACGGTAGCATGACTAGACAATGGTCCAGGACAATTCTAGAATAACTCCACACAACTTACCGACAATTTTATGTTGCATAGTTGACATGAAGACGAAAAAACTTATTTTTCTAATAAAATCTGCCAATAGATCTAGATCTAAGTCCGTACCATTGCATCGCCAAAAAGTAAACAAAGGGACAGGCCGTTACTTACGGAGCTAGCTGCCGCGCAACGCAACTGCGCAGGTCGAAAAATGCTATTTCGGATTACACCGCACATCGAGGAAGGGGTATTGTAGGATACCAAATCTGCGTACGATACAGTACTAGCTTAAAAGTCGATGAAGATCTGCTAAATTATGATCATTTTTTAGGTTAACTTCTTGTTGATTTATAATATTGATGAATTTGGAATAGTTTGTAAAAAAAAAAGAGTGTTCTACAAGAAAACTACGATCATTTTGTTTGGTCCGTTTTTTTTTTCTCTCTCTTTTTTTAAAATTTTTTTAAAAAAAAGTTTTTGTTTTTCCTCTACGAAATGTCAAAGTTGGGGGTGCAGCCTATATGGGCGGAAAGGGCGGGGGTTTGATGTTGTCCAATTTTTGTGAAAAAAAATGGATATGTGTTTTGATTGATGGATAAGATGGATCAATATTTTAAATCTAAATGTATATATCGACAGATGAGAATTGGGGGGGGGGTATGAATTTGTTGTTGTTGATAAGTTGATCAATAAACTGACCGATGTATTTACCTGTGAGTGATTACCCAATGAAGGACATATGGACAGATGCATAGATAGAAGAAGCAATAGTAGGTAGTAGTGCTTGATGAATGGTTGGCTTTTTTGATTAAGCAATTATGTTATGGATGGTCCGACCAAAGTTTCTGATTGATCAATTTAATGATTGACTGATTCAGATTTATTGAATGATTGCCTTCTCCCCTATTTATAAACCTTGATCCTTGAAGGCTTGCCATTAAAGATACCGCTTTTTTCATGTAGATTATTTGTTACAAAATTCATTGATGTGAGCCATTATGGCTTTCAATATTTGTTTCTCTCTTAGGCTTTGAACGGAGTGCTTCGCATCATAAATGCAGATGTTACTGATAGAGACATGTACAGCTGCACTGCTACAAACATTGCTGGTTCATACACTGCTACTGCCTACGTTGAGATAGAGAGTAAGTAAAACTCTCCTTTAAAATGAAATCTGTCTTTCAATCTCTCTCTCTATTCACCATTTTCTTCTGCTTCCTTGGTTGTATCAAAATAATTTCTTTTTAGCTTGAGATTATACCAACAAGCTGACATGCTGGATATAGTATGACATGATACAGAAATATTAGATGTAAAACTGTCGTCCAGAAGGGAAAATTGGCAAATGAACACTTTTTTTTAATCCTTGAGTCTTCCAAATGACCATGATTTCTGCACACTACAATGCGGTGTAGTTTGTAGCATTTTCCGCAATACTCTTGCATGTCTATATTTCTTCTCATAGTATTACATTATAGAAATAGAGTGATTATTTTTGTTTTATCTTATTCCAAATACTTATAAACAGAAACTATGTATAGCCCAATTTGACATTGAATTGTTGAGACAAAGCTAAAATACTGACTCCTACAATTATTGTTTTGTCATAACTCAACTATGTATACATTATTTAAAATGAAGATAAATTATAGCTCATCCAAACTTTGTTTTCTTTTTTATTATTGATTTGTAGGGAGAGAGTCTCCTGTGATTGAGATCCTCCCATATTCCACCTACATAGCCATAGATGGGGACAACATCCAGATCCAGTGTCGCATCCTTTCCGGTATTCCCACGCCAACTGTCTCATGGAGCAGAGCCAATGGCGCTCCCCTGTCATCTAACACAAATGTGAGCTTTAGAACTCAGAATTAATCCATGTTTGTATAATATAGTAGTATATCCTCTAGAGTTGAAATTTGCATGTATTTTTATGTCTATTGTAAATTGTTATAGGGAAAGATGTATTTGAAGGTTTATTTGATGAATCTGAGCTTAGTTTAGTATCAAACCAACTTTGGGGACTTTTTTATTTTCTGCGCTAAAATTGTGTTTTCTCAGTAACAGCAAATCTTTTCCATCAGTACAAATGAAGTATCACTAACGTAGACAAAGTAGACTTTGAAACAGAAAATGGAGATTCACTGTTTGACATATATATATATTGGGATCCATTTTGCATCAATCCATTTTGATTTAAGATCTCAGCTGCTGTTTAGCTGTATTGTAACTCTCCACCCAGGCACTTCTAAATTACAATGAATTAGACATAATTACTTAGGAAATGAACAGGCTTTTCAATTATAGCAATATGAGAGATTTACAACTAGATCAAATATATATTTCTGAACTTTACATAGGTTCATTCACAGACATTTAATGTATGCCAATCACTTAAAAAAATATTGTGTGCACAGTTAGAATCTCTAAAATCAACCTCAAAATATTTTACCTGGCAATAAGTGGGTCTATGGTCAAGGAGTATGCACAGAAAAAAAAAAAAACCTACAATGGAATCCAAGTTAGACTTTTGTGCGGGGCATGTTCTATTTAAGCACATATTGGTGTGTGGACTAGTCTACCCATAAGTCGCTTTTATGTTCATTGAGAGTTTAGTCAAACTTTCACTATATTGTTCTAGAAGCACTATTCGGAGCTCATATGTTACAGAATTGCAACATGGAACCTTTGATATGAAAAGCAAAATATTTTGAAGATTGGTACACTTTAAAGCCCCACTTCACTATTTATAGCTACTTGCGCCCTCTATATTGCAATTAATGCCTAAGCGGTGATCCTTGGTCCCCCATGGTCCCATTTTTCTTATGTTAATTGAGAGCTGAATTGTCCGGTGACCATGCATGGAGGTTTAATCCCTCCTGGCCAAACTAGTGCAGATGGGTTAAGGCAACATTACAAATCGCTCGGGTAGAATGTTGCCGTACAACTGTCATGATCCAATATATTTTTGGTTTTAGGATGAGATGGGAGTACTGACCATCATGGGGGTAACAGCCGAGAACCAAGGAGCTTATATTTGTACTGGAATGAACAGTGCAGGATCTGCTACTGCTACAGCCACTATCAGGGTACAAGGTATGTATCTTTGTATTTTTGTTTGTTTGTGTTACCTGACTGCTAAAAAAGTATGCGTATGCTTTCAAGTAGGCTTCCAGGATTCTTTTTTAGGATATTCAATTTAGTTTTTCAGTTTTTTGTGTCAAGGGGTTGGCTCTCTGTCTTCCCTTATGGGTCTTCCCTTATGAGAGAGCTGTGTATGACATAACACCAGGGCCCAACTTATCAATTTCAATTTCAATTTATTCAACCATTTAAACACCGTACATAAAAAGTAATAACATACAAAGTAATAAAGGTTAGGAGCCCTAAAGAAGCAAAAGCTTGTAAACAGGTCCCCTCGAGCAAATTATACATACATGAAATAAATGTTATAATAATACAAATATTCAATCATCAACACACATAGAGAGTTAATATTAATCACAACTGTGTACATAAGAGACAGGAAACTGTAAACTTAAGATAGATTGGAGGACTTGCGATTGATTTGGATCAATGGCAACTCTTTAAAAGACAGGGCCCAGATGGTCGTATCGAAGGTCACTTCTGGAGATCGATAACATTCTTGTCAATTTCCCATGATAACGTGTCTTTAACTGATTCTTTTTGTCACTTTCCAGGTCTGCCTCAGATATCGATCACACCAACCAATCCTGCTGAGTTCCGGGTGGGCGAGACGGCCGTCCTGGAGTGCGTTGCCACAGGAGAACCTCTTCCAACCGTCCAGTGGATGGTTATGAATAATGAACGGGTATGGAAAATTAATGAGAAAATCAATGAGAAAATCATATAATATTGAGTCAAAATTATTCCCTTTTTTAGTGTTCAAGATCGAGAGAGGGCACACCTATCATAAAGCAAACCCCATTTTTTTGTAATTTCATTTTGACCAATTTACACGGTTCATGAACTTTTGCCTCATTGATGATTAATGTAAAATCAAAGTAATTTACAGTCTTTGCCATATTGTTGATAGCTATGACTCTTTATGTCAGGTATGCTCTGTCCAGATATACATGTACATGTACATTGTCATTGGTAAAGTTGCTTTGTAGTCATACAGATTTTGATAGTTCAACAAAAACAACAAATATTTCTATGCTTCTTCAGATCCCTTTCACATTATCTTATCCCATTTTAAGAAACAATTTTTGCATTTGCTTGAAGGTTAATAGTATAAAGACTTCAGCTTTTTGAAAATACAACATTATCACCAATTACAGTCAAACCTGTCTACAGCGACCGCCCAAGGGAAACACAAAAAGTGGTCTTTGTAGACGGGTTCCTTCAGTACATGTTTCAAGGAGGAACCATTTTCAAGGGAAACAAAAAATGTGCTTGTTGTAGACAGGTGGTCTTTGTAGACAGGTGATCACTAAAGCAGGTTTGACTGTATTTTGAATCGGAGTACTGATACTCTTCTCAAATTCATGCACTTCTTTTTTTTTTAATTGAATCATTAATTTTTAATTCTTATACACACTGTAGGTATACCAGCCCATTGCTGCTGCATTCAACATGGAGGAGGAATCGAGCGCTATGCATTACATCCAAAGTGTGTCGATGAACGACGCTGGAAGCTACATGTGTCGAGCGGAGAATGGGGCAGGATATGTGGAACAGGAACTGCTTCTGAGAGGTGAGTGCTGAGGGGCGTGGGAGAGAGGATGGGACGAAGATGTGGAGTAAGAGGAGGAGGAGGATGATGGTTTGAAGATAAGGGAGATATTAAAGGGGAAGTCCACCCTGAAATTAAGTTAGTTTTAATAGGAGTAGAAAAATGAGAGAAACAAGTCAGTGAAAGTTTGAGCAAATTCCGATTAAAAATAAGGAAGTTAGGATTTTTTAAGTTGTGATCAATCAAACACAAATTGGCAACTCTATGACGTAAAATGCAAGCTCAACTTCCATTTGCTTAGTACTAAAAATATCTAAAATTTTCATTTTCCCTCAAGAAAAATTTCAACCATACATGCACCCTAAATATAATAATTGCAAATATGTTTCTATACTCCCCCTGCAAGGAACAAATATATATTCCGTCATCAATAACAAAGAAAACATGATTTTATGGAATATTATGCACAAAGCAAATGAAGGAGAGCTCGTATAATAAGTCACAGAGTTGCCAATTTGTATTTGATTGATCACAACTTCAATAATTCATAACTTTCTTATTTTCATTCAGAATTTGCTCAAACTTTCACTCACCTGATTTTCTTATTATTCTGCCTCTATCGAAACAAACTTAATTTGGGGGTGGACTTTCCCTTTAAGATGGTTGTGCGGTTTTTGGTGGTTTCTAAAGGAACATGATATTGAGTTTTTATAGATTAATGATAACATATATCTGAGAGAAGGAGAAGGGGAGGAGAAGGGGAAGCAGGAAGAGGAGGAAATGTCTTAGAATGAAAACACATTTCTATTGATTCTGATGATGAGAAAGATTATATGAAGGGGATCATGATGATGTTGTTGAAGATATTGATGGTTGTTAGAATAATGACTGCGGTGAAGGTTTTTATTTATGATGGTCATAAGTGTGGAATAGTAATGAGATTCAGATCTTGGTTATAAAAATGTTTATGATAACAATGGCAATGAGAAGGAAGTATATCAGGAAGAGATTGATTACGATGATGATAAAAGATACCGGTAGTTAGAGAAGGATGTTCGTGGTGGGGTTACAGGGAACATAAGAATAGTGAATACAATTAATCTGCATACCGGTATCTTCTCCACTCTGTAGTCACCGACACCAGCGTGCCCCACCCTCCTTCCTGTGAAGTTTCCCCAAGAGAGTTGGAAGTCATCGAAGGAGAGACGGCCGTCTTCAGCTGTGCCTCACCCGGAACCCCGGCCGGTTACACCATCACCTGGAGACGAGTCAGCCAGAGGATGCCCTCCACCGTCTCCATTAGCAACGGCCTGTTGACCATCCCTCAGGCGCGGTCTCAGTACGCCGGACAGTACTATTGCATAGTGGGAAATGAGCATGGATATCAGCAGGATCTTGTGACCCTTTATGTTTTAGGTGAGACAATGATTTAAATGAAAAATATTGGTGTTTGAAAATAGTTTTAAAGATGATTGCTGTCATACATCAGTTATTACTCTTAATAAAGACCAAAACCCGGAATGTCAACAATTTAATGATAATATACAATGCTCTAGCGTTTTCTAAATATCAATTGATTGATTTCTTTTAATGCATCAGTTATTTTTCTTAATAAAGATTGAAACCCAGAATGTCAACAATTTAAAAATAAAAGATAATGTGGTAGGGTCTTCTCAAGTTCTTAAAAAGGACATTTGTTGATTTCTTTGTAATATACAGTATCAAGGAATATTGAAAGAAAAGGAAAAATAATGAAAATAAAACAGGAATTAACTATAGGGCTCTTTTCACGCATACCATACCCGTACCCTAGGGCCCAGCAGAGCGCCTGAACGCTTGCAAAACAAACTACCTGGCACTGTTCACATTAGAGCTGCATGGGTTGGTACGATACGGTCAGCTTAAACACATCCTATGAGATGGATGAATCAAGAAATAGTAAGGTCTAAATCATTGTAAAGACGTATAGGATTGTAAACTATAACATTGTTCGAGCATCTTCTGTTTCCATGACGGTCATGATTGGTTATACACTGTATGATACTCAGGTAGGGGACTTGATCGGGCAAAGCTTATAACATATGTGACCCGGCACCACAAAACCACCAAAAAGTCGCAAAAAATTATTTTCCTGATTTCATCTGATTATGAAAGAAGAAGTTCTCCTCATTAAAATGGTATATTACTTGTCCAAATTGAAGCTTCCTAACCCTTTCAATTTAGTGAATGAAAAGAGCTGGTGAGGGAGGTTACTGGTATTAAATTGTGAGAAAGAGAGCTTTAAAGTTTGGGGCTATTCAAGCATGCGGAGCAAGCAAACCACAGGGAAATCAATAGAAGGGTGAATCAAAGGGCCATAGCAACCATTATGAAGAGATTTTCAGATTAGGCTGAAATTTGGCCTGATGGTCAAACATAGTCTGTTCATTATGTTTCTGAGGTTTCAATGTGTGGACTTAAGTCTTTCAAAAGTTATTATGTTGTAAATGTATAGAGTTGTAATTGGACAGATTAAGTGAACTGCAACATAGTGCCGAGACACCTGCACTAGACAATGCCTATTCATGGTGGAACCGGAGTCTTTTTGTTCCCCCTTACATAACACTGCTTGTCAGCTATCTTGTTTTGTATACATCTGTGCAATTATTTGTAACCACATTATCAGGAATTCTCTCGTCGCTGTCTTGCCCGAAGTGTTCAGTAAGCAAAGCTGTAAGGTTGGCCTGATCCCCCGCAGCTAGCCCCCGCATCATCGCTTCGTTGACCGCCCGAGCTACCCGGGCATCTGCGTTGGTGCACCCCGGTACCATCCCACGGCTCTGCTCACGTACAAAACCTGGCATTGTAACGACGTTGTAGACTTTTTCGCAACTTGTCACTCTCAAATGTATAAAATATAATAATGTTCTTAGGTCTACTCTTGATCAACAAATTCTGGATATGTGATGTACAATCAAGCTACTCGAAGTCGTTAACGGAGAATATAAGACGAACGCAAATCTGGAACTCGGATGTGAAAGCGGATACAAACAAAATGGCGCGCCGCACTGATGCTATAACGGACCAATCACAGCCCGCGTAGCACGACCCGTTGGCAACGACTGACCATTTCCGGACTACGATAATTTCGCTCGGGAAAAGTAATCAAATTTTGGAAGAGACCGAAGGCTGTGCGAAAAAAACTGATCTAGAAAAACCGTTTAAAACACATCTTCTACTATGTTTTAGACTTCCAAATTTTGATACTAGGTACAGAAAAGACCACTCTTTCAGAAAATGCAAAAAAACTAAAATCTATTTTTTTCACCTAAATTGACATTTTAGCTGATTACGGAGAATCGCTGGTTGCGACTTTTTGTTGGTTTTGTGGTGCCGGGTCACATATGTTCTGGAAGTTCCTTTCAAGAAGAATGCCCTGAGAAAAAAAAAATAGAATTTCATCAATTCACTTCTTCTTGTTCTGTCTACAGTTCTTCCTAGTCTTAGCATCAGCCCTACCACTCAGACAGTTACTGCTGGGGAGATCATCCGCATATCCTGTATTGCCGAAGGCACCCAGCCCATTACCTGTGAATGGTCCAAGGTAATGATAACAATAGTAATAATAATGATCATCAATAGTGATCTGTCAATTTATGACAGGTCCAGTGACCCAACCAGAATTCTATATCAATTGTCTCTCCAGGTACCTCCGTCTTGAGCCATCCGCTTCAGCATTTCATATCCTGTTGCTCCACAGTCTGTGATCGAATCATCTAGAAAGCCTTAACGAGGTCTTCCCCATTTCTTCTTTCCATGTAGACGACCTTTTATGAATCTGATTATCAAGCCATCATCATGCCACATTATGTGCCCGAGCCATTTCTTCTTATTGATAATAATATTAATAATAATGATAATAATGATAATGATGATAATGATAAAGAAGATTAATTCATATAATAAACATGAAATGTACTATCTCTATACATCCCACATACACACACCCCCCAAAGTCCCAACTGCCTTCCTCTAATGAATGTTCCTCACTTTCTTTTCTTCCCAGTATGGCGGATCCCTTCCTCCGACTGCCATCCAGTCCGGCGGTATCCTCCAGATCTCACCAGCCACCGCCACGGATGCAGGCCAGTACCGATGTGTGTGCAGCAACACGGCTGGTTTCAGGGACTCCTACATGACCGTCAGGGTACAAGGTAAGCGATAGATGGGGATGATTAAAGAGAAGATTGAGTTCTGGGACGAGGTGAAAAATAATTTGTGAGCGTTATCATTGTATTATACAGTGTGGAAGAACATCAGAGAAAAAAATGTTTTTTGAAAAGCATGGCCCTTTAAATGCCTAAATATTCTAAATATTGCATGTAACATCATAAAAATTGGGACAGATTTTTTATGCCACATGTTTGTGTAGTCCCATATACAACTTTCTGTGTACAGTGCTTGTACCTTTACCAAGACTGGGCCAAATTTCTTTTTATTTTGATGTTTCCAGAACCTTGCAGTATACTTACAATGTATATACATGATTAACCTTTTCTGATCGAATCCACAATGTTTCTTTCACGATGCAATTGCATGACCAGAACTCAACTTTATCTTTAACTTGTTAGTTACAAGTGATCTCAGGAACAGTATTTAACAGTGTCTTTGTAGTGTCAATGATACAGGGTTAAAGTTTTTATAGCTCTTCTGAGCAAGTCAATCACTGACATTGGTGTGATAAGGGGCTTGGTTTCAAAGAGTGGTATACACTGTAGAGGAAAGAGAAAGGCTCTCTGAAATTGGTACAGTGAGGAGGTTGCGGGCCATATGTAAGTTAATCGGAGATGTGACTTTGATTTGTTACTTGGCACACCAGTTTCTTGCTTTATCTTGTATTTGAGGGGGTGGAGGGGCAGAGGAATAAGAGTGACAATTTTTTTTCAAGTTCAGTGTGCCAAAATTGAACCATTTCCTGCTCAGAAACTTGAGGAAATGCTATCTCATTTTAGATTTTATGGATGTGCAGGGGACCAACTGGAGATGAACTACATGTTCAATGTACATTTCAATGTCCAATGTACATTTCCATGTCCCATGTACATTTCCATGTTCTTGTCCAAAGTACATTTCCATGTCCCATGTACATTTCCATGTACCTGTCTTCAAAATGGTGTTCATTGTTGTGATGGTTATAATTTTGTTGTGTCTCTTTCTTCCAGTCATACCAACTGTGACAGCTATCCCAGCCCGTGAGACGAGGGCCATTGGTGGGTCCGTGGAGTTCTCCTGCCAAGCCACTGGCACTCCTCCTCCTCAGATCACCTGGGAGAAGGAGGATGGTGTTCTACCAGCCCAGCACCGTATCACTAATGGTGTTCTCAGGTAAGGATGTGATATGATGATGGTAATTATGAGGATGCATGATGATGGTGGTGGTGATGATGGCGATGATGATGATGGTAGTGGTGTTTGTGATGATGATGATGATAATGGTGATTGTTATGATGTAATGAAAGTGATGATGGTGATGACTATAATGATGGTCATGGTCATGGTAACGATGATGAATGATGACCACTGAAGATGACAATGATGATGAGGATGGTAATAGTGTTTGTGATGATGATAATGATGATAGTGATGGTGATGGTGGTGATGGCGATGATGATGATGGTATGACAGTGTTGATGATGATGATAATGATAATGGTGATTGTTATGATTGTGATGAAAGCGATGATGGTGATGACTGTAATGATGATGATGCATGATGGTGGTAATAATGGCGATGGTGATGGTGATGATGATTGTAGTGGTGTTTGTGATGATGATAATGATGGTGATGATGGTGATGGTGGTGATGGGGATGATGATGACACATGATGATGGTAAAAACAGTGATGGTGGTGGTGATGATGATGTTAGTGTTGTTTGTGATGATGATAATGATGGTCATGATGGTGATGATGCATGATGATAGTAATAATGGCGATGGTGGTGGTGATGATGATGGTGGTATGACAGTACTGATGATGATGATGATGATGATGATGGTGATGATGACCGTATGACAGTGTTGATGATGATGATGATAATGGTGATTGTTATGATTGTGATGAAAGCGATGATGGTGATGACTATGATCATGGTGTTGATGATGAATGATGACCACTAAAGATGACAATGGCAAGAGGAGGATCGAGATGATGAGCAGGATATTCTGATATCATTTCATGTCCTTTATTCTTCTGACGTTTTGGTGTAATGGATATTAATCGGAGGATAACACTTGTTTCCTTTTTCCTACCAACAGTTTAATTTCCTTACGAGATGGTGATGAAGGTCGCTATGTATGCACAGCTACCAACCAGGCTGGGTCATCTAAGGCATATGCCAGGCTCTTCCTACATGGTGAGAACAACATTAATCCGTTATTGGAAATAGAAGCCCTCTTTATGATTCAAACTTTATATACAAAATAATAAAGAAGAGAGTGCTATTAAAGATCTATGCACAAGTTGATTGTGTATTTGTTTCAGTACATGGGTGGCAAATCCTGCTTGAGAATGGTAGTGCTGAAGAATGGGTTGCCCTAAGAATTTCTAGATTCTACATGTGGTTTTTTTAAACAGAAGGTGTTTCATTGTAAAGCTAATACACTCATGTAATAAACATTATTTTATCTGCGATTTATCAATTAAAACATTCTGAATCAAAACATCTTTGACAAGACTTCATTTATGACAATTTTCTAATTCTCTTGCTGGCTTAGGAGGGGTTAAGTGAAATAGAGAATATTTCAATTAACAGTCTTACAACAAGGCTGAAATATGAATCGTTCAGATAAATAATTTTTCTTCAAGTTTTCTGATTAAACCTACTTTCATGTGAAAATATCTTAATTCCTTTTGTCTACATGAAATTGAAATAAAAATCTTTTGAATTGTCCATTTTCAGCCGCCCCAACTGTCCAGATCACTGTCAACACGACTGTCCACTACATCCGTGTGGGTGAAACCACGACCTTTGAGTGTCTGGCCAAGGGTGACCCGACCCCAGTGGTCACTTGGACCAAAGTGAACAGTGAGATGCCGATCAGCGTGGTCCTACAGGGGGCCCGATTGACCATTCCGCAGGTATCGCTGTCCGATGTTGGTTTCTACCGATGCACGGCTACCAACATCGTTGGGTCTAGGACCTCACAGGTCTTCCTTTATGTTCAAGGTGAGAAATAGTTGATAAGGGAGACATCTGCTCTGGGGTTGAATTGAATTGAACTTTATGTGATTCTAATCACAGTAAAATGCCATTATACATTGTTGTAAGACATAGGCAAAGAAAAATACATTGAAATATATGAACATACATTTTATAAAAAGAGAGAAAAAGAAGACATGATCAAATCTACTAAGAGTATAGGACGGAAAAAGGTGCATCCATAAAAGCCATAGGGGCTTGATGTTTGGTGTTGCAATAGAGTTTCAGATGAGGGATAAGGTTATTAAGGTTGGATGTAGTGTTGCTTTGAAGTTGATGACATTGACCACATAGGTATTGTTGCCACTGTATGTGACTAAGGAATGAGAAATGTATGATGGTTCCTCTCCTTCCATTTTTCAATTGTTTTGTAAACTGATACATGGACAGCTATTGTACGTTTTGACCTTCCCTAGACTACATGTACGTGTACACAAATATTTCATCTTTTAACACATGATAGAGTAGGACACAAACAAAACGATGGAAGCTTCCTGCCATTCTTCAAATAAATAACTAAATAAATAATAATCATGATATGGATATTTATATAAGGCCAGTATCCGCCAGGCTCTGACGCTCATGGCGCTGTACACATGTTTAATACCCGGGTTGTAGCGGAGCTGTCAAAGTAACTAGCACTCAATCATATCAGGTACCCATTTACACCTAGGTGGAGAGTGGCAAATGTAGATTAACGTCTTTCCTAAGGATAGAGCAACGTCGATCTGG
This sequence comes from Strongylocentrotus droebachiensis, assembly GCA_035222895.1. Taxonomy (NCBI): domain Eukaryota; kingdom Metazoa; phylum Echinodermata; class Echinoidea; order Camarodonta; family Strongylocentrotidae; genus Strongylocentrotus; species Strongylocentrotus droebachiensis. Next base: position 189,141 of record JAVYIG010002284.1, read on the forward strand.
TGCTGCTCAGTGGCTGCCGGGCTCACGATCAATTGGGCAAAAAGAATTTCCATTTTCGGTTAAATAAAATTTGGAGTGGACTAAAAAGATTATTATTATTATTATTATTATTATTATTATTATTATTATTATTATTATTATTAATGCCGCGACGGGACTTGAACCTGTACCTCATGATCTGCATTTTGGTGATCTTGAAATATCCAGTAGACCACAACACCTCTACAATGATATTATCAATTCCAAATGTCACCTTGTTCCTAACCTTACCATTATCTCTTCCGATCCTGATACAGCTGCTCCACAGCTGACCGTGGTTCCAGCGACGCGCACTGCCCCGGTGGGTGCCACGCTGGAGTTCAGCTGCCTCGCCGGGGGATTCCCCACGCCAGAGATCACCTGGCACAAGGACGATGGGGACCTCCCCGACAACTACCAGATCGACAATGGCCTCCTGACGATCACCAATGTGAAGGAGGCTGACGAGGGAACCTACGTCTGCATCGCCACCAACCAAGGAGGGTCGACGGAACACCGTGCAAGACTTGTTGTTGGAGGTAGGAGGATGTTATTATGATTAAACGTCTGAATAACGGTCACCCATGGAAATCAGAAAAATGGTGAACCTTAAAGCTTATTTGCACTAGTTTGGCCAGCAGGGATTAGACCACACAGCAAGGTCACTGACACGTGGCTTTCTCATCAACTCAGCTCTCAAATAACATAAGAAATAGAGGATCATGGGGGACCAACAGGCACCCATTGGGGAAGTTTTCTATAGAAGAGGGAGCAAGTAGCTACAAGTACGACAGTGGGGCTCTAAAGACCACATATAATTGTTCAATAAGATCAGTATCGATTAATATACCAGCTGAAATATTTGATCATTATTCATGGGAAATTTATATGTCTTTATTGTTCATGTACATGGATGTTCTACTATATATGTATATGATTTTGTGTCAATCATTCTTCGTCACATGTTTGTGAAAAAGAAAGGAATGTGAATTTGTGCCTTTTGTCAGGGAGGTTATACAAAAAATGAATTAATTAACAAGTCAATGTCAAGTTGTTCTGCTATTGCATCCATTTATAACATATCTGTTAAAAATGTTGATTTCATCTGAATATGAACAGGTACATGTATATCCCAACTCATCGGATCATCTGCATGTAATTAACTGACCCATCTTGTCTCTATTTTCCAGAGCTGATTCCATACTTTGTTCAGATGCCCCAGTCCTACATTGGTTATCCTCGACTCACCAACGCCTACAGAGAGTTTGAGATTCAAGTTTCCATCAAACCTGAAAGCCCTGAAGGTAGATATGATGATTGAATGATATTTGATACTTCTTTCATATTTATCTCGTTTTATATATGTATGTATTCTGTTTCTGCATTTTCCTTTCCTGCATTTTCAGTAATTTTTTTAATGACAATAAACAATATTATGCCAATCTAATAACTTATAAACCAATATATAACCTTAATCATCTTCTTAGTTGTTTAAATTGTCTCTTTTTCTAGTGTTTTCGATCAAGACTGTACAGTATCTAGGAGAAGTGTTCCTTTGTCCAAATTCAGAATCAACTGCATATAGGAAATTCATGTAAAATTAAACAAACTCAATTTAATGTAATTGTACCTTGTGGAGGATAAGCCTGTAGATAGAAATGTTACGTGAGTAGAATCTGGTCTCAGTCCAGTCAAGTCCTTGATGACACATTTTATTTCACCCCTATTTATTTGGCAGCCTAGCAGTAGCTACAGTCGTGTGATAATATTAGAGTGCCTTGAGCACTTTGCGGATATGAGCACTATAACAATCTCCATTACTATATCATTATTACTATTATTATTATTTTCTACTTCTTCTTCTTCCCGCAGGTCTGATTTTATACAACGGTCAGAGCGTTGACGGGACTGGGGACTTCTTCTCCTTTGGTCTCCATCGAGGGTACGCTGAGTTCAGGTATGAGCTCGGAGCTGGAACCACGCTCATTAGGAGCGATCGCCCTCTGGAGCTAGGCCAGTGGCACACGATCGGCATCAGGAGGAACATGACCAGAGGATACCTACAGGTAAGATGCAACAGTTAATGTGGTTGGATGAGCAAGTGGTACTTGTAAAATGGTGACTGGGAATGGGAATGCTCCCCAGGGAGTGGAAAATGTGCATACGTTGTGTTGCAGGTAAGCCTGAATCCGATGACTGGGGTAATAATATGTGCTGCAAATAGAAAAAAGTATTAGGCGTAGTAAAATGTGAGCTATTATTATTAGCTGTCTAGGAATTTGAGGAAAACTGGAAAATTTGTTCCTTTTTTTTTCCAGTCAAGGTTATAAGAGGGAATTCAGAAAAATGATCCAAAGCAGGAAAACAAAATTGAGCAGGTTAATTAATCAAAATGTAGATCGTTAGTCTCTCCGGTTTTGTCTCAATGTCCAAATGATATACTCTCTAGAAGACTGAAATGGTGGCATTTTAAAACTGAGTGAATAGTCATGGGATTTCAAATACTAACTTAGATGGAGCCCCCTCCCCCTGTTTACCGGTATTCAAATGAGAATTGATGAGTAATTGGCCAATTGTGTAACTATGGTGCAATTGAATTTCATTTGATATCTCTGTTCTTATCAGGTGGATGATCTGCAAGAGGTAGAAGGTAGAGCCCAAGGGAACTTCCAAGGCCTGGATCTAGTCCAGGACCTGTATCTCGGTGGTGTTCCTAACTTTGATGAGATCCCAAGCACGGCAGGCTTCACAACAGGATTCATCGGTAAGAAGAATATTGCCTGAAACAAAATTAATATGAAGGACCCTAATTATTTCAAATTTCCTACAAACACTATAATGCTGTGGCAAATCTTTAAAAAAAAATGGAAGGAGGTATTAAAAGAAGATACTAGAGGAAAATATTGGAGTAAGATATTAGAGTTTTTTTTTTTTTTAGTAGATTCCTCACTTATTATATTATTATATTATATACTTATGATTGTATCTTTTGTCATAACTATTACCATATACATAATGTTTCTATATTTAATTTTTAGTTATAATTATTACCATGTATATTTTGTTCAATTGTGTTTTCTTTGACAAAGTGGAAATAAATAAAAACTTGAAACTTGAGAGTATCTAGCTTCACCCAGGTGGATGCTATGACAAGTAGGCTTGGAGACGAGCCATAAAGGAAATGAAAAAATCCAACTCCACAGTGTTGTGGAAAAACAGACCTTAAACATTGATGATGATGATTTTAATAACTCAAATCAATCTCCCTGCTTCTCCCTAACAGGTTGTGTCAGTCAGCTGATAGTGGACAGAAGAGAGTTGGTCCTTGACAGTGCCCGTACCAGGGTCGGCGTGGAGCAGTGTCCTACGTGCGAGGTCAACCCCTGTGCTAATGGAGGGGTGTGTGAGGAGGCGAGGGCCGAGCAGGGGTACCGCTGCCGTTGCCCCTTTGGCTTCACTGGCACCAACTGCGAAGAGGTGGCTAATTACAGATGTGTACCAGGTGGGTAGCTGTAAAACAAACTATTTATTTATTCACTGATGCTTTGAAATATCTCTGATTGATATACATATATTCAAATTCAAATTCAAATTTAAGGAAATTTGTTGCATTTACATGCATTATTCACAGAGACAAAAAAGTACATGTGACATGATACATACAACATAAAACGACTATATAGGGAGAATAAACAAATAGCACTTAAACATTTACATTATATAAAATATATGTAAATGTACATGTATGATTTGCATTATATTCTGCCAAGTAAGTGTACACGTATTGTCACTTGGATAACCTTTTGAGATTTATTTTTCATGTTCATTTATTAATAACAGAGATTTAGTGAAGATGTAAAACATCCTTTTTGCATCAATATTGAAGTGAAGAAGGTTTAGCTGAGTTTATTTCACATTCATTGTGACTACACAAATTACAGTGATCGCCTGGAATAAATGCATGAACTTCAGAATGTTCACTAATTTTCTTACCCACAGGCAATTTAAGGTCCTCATGGTGACTAAGTTTAGAAATGGTAAAGGTGTACATAGATGTTCACTATAATTCAGATACAGTTTTCCAACAGTACATTGAAGCATATAATATGCAAACTCAACCTTCGACCTTTGATCTTTGACATCTGTGTTTGACCTCGTGTAGGAATCTGTGGTGAAGGCCAGTGTGTGGAAAGATCTGGACTCCCAGGCTACATCTGCCTCTGTCCTGTAGGAAGAACAGGAACCAGGTGTGAGCTAGGTAAGAACGCTTGACCGCTGCATGTTTCTAGTGGTGTGATCCATCGTAGCTTATACCAACCCAAAGTAGTCTTAGAACAATTTTTACAGGTGCATGATTACTTCTTTCCATGAAACAAGGCCCTGTTTCACAAAACTTGTTATCAATAACAAGTTACAATATCTGTTATAAGCTACTGAAATACTGGCATTTGATTGGCTGACGGCAAATTTGCCATAGAAATTTAGCATTTGTTATTGATAATAAGTTCTATGAAACAGGGCCTAGTTATGTGTGGCAACCATGTGATACGGTCACCTTTACTACCTGTCGATCCAGGCCACCATGCTCTTACAAATAGATGTAATAAATGAATGTTTTAAAGAAGGATTTTTCCCCACTTAATGTATGAGTTGTTTGTTTTCTTGATAAATTGGGCATGTATCCATCTTCCATGGGATGGGAACTTGATGATAGAACTAGCTTTTCCTTTTTCTTAAATGTTTGGTCCAAGCTGTACAACATTCAAATTTGGGGGCAGGATTTGATGCTAATGGTGTGAGCAGGAGTAAATGTTGTTTTTATTTATTTGGTCAAATGACTTCCATTACCATTATAAACTTTGGAATAAACAAGCCATTTGAAAATAGAATGGTATTCAACTTTTTTTTTTTGGGGGGGGGGGTCTCTACAATAACTGTTAATGTTGGGAACCTTTCAGATGTATTTCATCATTAGGTACTGCATGATTATATTTGCATGCTTATTCAAAGTTCCATTTGTTGGAAGATATATATATCTTGTATGAATATGTAATTGATGTAATCATTTACTGTTTAAAAACAAAAAATAAAGAATGGGAAAGGATCATTAGTAGATTGAGTGTGTTGCCTTACAAACAACTTTTCCAAACTTGTTCTACAGTTTAGTCGTTCAAGTATATGAACGTGTAGTATGTTAGCAAGTGTTGTATATCATTTTATGTTGATACTCATTTAAATATCACTGAATATTCATGTTTATCCCACCAACCAGCGAGCGACACTAGAGGCTCATCAGACAACAACAACGACAGGCTTCTTGCCGATCATGGTATAACTTACCTTCTCTTTCTGACGAATGAATCAAATAAAATAAAACCAAACTTATATGATTTTATTTGCACCTCTTCTTGACAGAATTTTTTCCTTTGCTGCAAGCAAACTGATGCGTTTTGTATCCTGCACTGTGTTCCAATAACTTGTTATGTTGCTCTCCTTGTTAAACATGTACTGAAAACGGCTTTTCCCATTCGTGTCTCAACCACTGATCTCTGTCAATGAGAATGGATAGCTCGCAGCTCCATGCACATGAGGCCCCTCCACCTCCATTTTGCTACTCCCACTGAATATGATGAACAGTCTTTGGTTGCTGAAGTGTCATTCTGCCAACGTGCAGTTTCGTTAACTCTGGTCATGCATAAATTGGGAGTAGCAAAATAGCTGTGTGGTGATTTCATCTGTGTGTATAGACTGATGAGCAATCCATGCTTGAGAGATCAGTGGTATCAACTGAGTGTTCATTACTTCTCTATTCCCTCATTCATTTCAAACACTTCTTCACCTGAATCACAAATACATTTCTTTTCCTCATTTGATTATTTCTCCAGTCGTGAACAAACATGCATTCATAGACTCAAAATAAACATATGTTAAAAAAAAAAATATTGAACAAAGTTTCAAGGAACATGAAATCTTGGAACAATTTACAATCATTGATTCTAAACGTAAAACAATCAATACAACCCTTTTAGAAATATAAATACTACTAATTGGATGATGGTATCATTTCATGTTAAAAATAGTTTTAAAAAAACAAACTTTTGAACAAGGAAGGCAACATATATTCCATCGATGTTGGGATTCTGGTAGTCCAGGGCATTCATCCTTTAACAAACTTTCTAACAATTCATAGGTTCCACTGTGTATTTAATCCACAATCAACTCATATCATAATGGTCCATGGTTCTAGTTTATTGTTGTATTTTTATTGATCATTTTGCTGATCATCATTTCAAACATCTGTACAAAACACAAATTTCTCTTACAGTTTTGGACAGTATGAGACACACATCGATAATTCCCTGATTTTTTGTTGTTGCAATTTTTATAAATTTACTTTAGTGTTTTGGCTATATTTGTATTATTTCGTATTAGTCCTTAATATTTGCCTTAATCTGTGACTTCTTGTTTTGAAAAAGAAACAGACTCACACATGTACTGTACACTAATTGTACGCTAATTGTATCATAGGCCTAATGTACCCCCAGCAGTAACTTGATTAATTGATGATATTAATTTGTAGACATAACATTCCCCTTTTTTTACTCAAATGAACTTGTGAAATCCTAAAAACTGAGCAACATATATACTCACAAATATAACAACCCTGTGATAAAACACTAAATTTTATATGTTCATGAAATGTAATTGAGCTTTTGTTATCATTAATTGTGCTGTTTTATCATGTTTTATTGTTTTATTTCTAATAATGTTTATTTTGGTTGTTAAATCATAGTATTTACTCTTTGATTTGTTTTTGTTGGTGTGCTTTTGTTGCTGTTGCCTATATTCAGTCTTATATGTGGAAGTATAATTCAGGGAGAGTGTAGGTGTTTAATTTTGGTTTGTTTGCATGACTTATTTTTTGAATTTTGAAATGGTTTCCTAAAAAATTCGCTCAACGGAGGGAAACTTTATTTTTCTTTGTCGGTATATGCATATATATCCCTCATTCATTTATCCTTATTGCAGTGTTGTTTTTAATACTAAGTTTGGGTTTGTTCTTTTGTTTAAATACTTCCACATACATTTTATTTTGTTATACATGATTCCTATTAGTATTTTAAATTGTTATTGGTTTACCATATTTTCATTTTCAGTGGGAAAATGAGCCATAAATAAGAAACACAATGTTTTTAAATGAAGGCCCTTTAAACAAAAATAAGAATGAAAAAGAATTGTGATGCATTATCAGTTTTAGGTACAATAATGACATAGTTATATTAGATATGTAGGATACTTATTTAAAATGTAATATATCTAATTGTTGTGTCCCTAATAATGCACTAAATCAGCATGAATAACAAAACAACAAAAATAATATATCTATTTCTGATAATTTTTTTTTAACCTGCTCCCTATTCTAAAATGCTCCCTAAATGCCTCAAATTGATATACTTTGTAATTCCAGAGCAAAAAATAAATAAAAAGAAAGAAGATAATGGCTGTTTTAACTGAAAAACCTGTAATACTTTATTTCCAAAAGCTATTGGTGTATACATAACTTAAGTCAACTTTACAAGTTTAGAGTGTAAAAAGCCTTTTTGATAACCAGCATATATATTTTTGTAGTTTAAGTTGGCTGTGTAGGTAAAGAAAATATAATTGTTTTGCGTAGCAGCAAGGCATTTGTTTGTGCTGTTCACCAACTAAATTGTTTGAGAATGTTATGTTTTATTGAGTTATTTGTGATCATCTTATCCCACAACCCCAAGAATTGCTTTTGAAAAAAAAATTATAAAAAAAAATATATAAATAAAGAAACAATTGCTACATGTATGTGACTGCAGTACGTCTATCCAAAATTAAGAAAAATAGATAATTTTGATATCTGTTTTTTTTTAAATATTAAAGGTAATACAAAGTTTTGGTATGGGGTCATGAATTTGGTTCAAATGAACATATTGGAAGCATATACGATCCTACAATATTCAGTGATCGTTGTCGCGGTCGAAATCGACTCTAAAGTTATGAATATGAATAGCTCCCTCTCAAGGTCAAGATATTAATTAAGCTATAAAACAATGTTTATTGACTAAAATTGACTGATTAGCTATTCTCGTTCGGAAATTATATACCACAACTACATACTCTGAGATTTTCATGGTCGCAGCTACCATTGTACGGCCGTAGGAGCTATTTGAAATTTTTCAAAATTTACCGGGAGCACCGGTAAATCTTTATATTTAATTTTTCTCGGAAGCAGAAGATTTTTAGGGGCTAAAATTTCTGGTGTTTTGAATACATCCACAGGGGCATCCAAATATATTAAAATGTTAAAGAATCACTATCCACCCATTTTTCAAAATTTCCCAAAACTTTGTAATACCTTTAAAACAGTTATATCAAAAGTATAGAGAGTTTCTCCAATTCTCCATCTATTAGGGTGCAAAATAGGAAAAATGTCAGGGATTTAATTTGTTTTCATATATCTATGTTTGCCATATTTGTAAGGCAACTTCTTTGTGTTTATGGAAGGATGATCACATTGTTTCTGTTGCCATTGTTTCATATTCTTTTATCCAACTTATGTTCTTATGTTTTAGTTTGTTTTAAGCATCCCATCCTTCAAATACGTTTTTACATCCTTGTTTTGTTTTTGTAGTACATTTACATGTACTCCATAATTTCCCCCAAACTTTGTGTAGCTGAGGCCAGCCGCAGAGTGCATGCCCGCCTAGCCCATCCAACGCAGCTCTAATATCTTATTATTTTCTTGTTTTCAAATATCAAATGCAGATTCTTCTCTTAGTTTTTTCTTCACATACATGTACTGCTTTCACTTGTCAAAAATGGGATGGACACCATTTTATCTCCATATATTTTGTTATGACTTAAGATTGTACAATATTATTTATGCATCTAAAGGCTTAAACACGCATGGGCTGTAAACTGCTTTAAAATGAAAACTGCCGCAAAAGAAGATAAGAGTGCGCTTCTTATTCTTTATCTCATCTGATAACCCATGATCAGGGTTACAGCTCTTGCACACTTCTTTTATACCTTCACAACATTACCTCTTGCAGTACAACTGCACGCTGAGTTATACCGCTGCAGTTTGTTTAAAGCAGTTTACAGCGCCCTGTCTGAATGGGCCTTGATTTTAAAAGTATTCACAATATAAATTATGTTTTTCTTCTTATTGCTCATCTTGGGTCATTCACATTGGGTGGTATCATCCTTGGTTTTTTCTTTCTTTCCTCAAATCTTCATCAGCTGGTTTGGGATGTTGTATCAATGGTTTCATAATGTCTATTTTCCATATCAAGTGAAGCCCAGTTCAGACTAATAATATAACTTCGGGTGCAGGGGTATACTCCCCATGAAGAGGAGGTTACATGTATTTTCAAGTACACGTATATTCCACGTTAACAAGTTTCAAGGAAAATTTCAAGAAATTATATTAATGAAAAATAATTCACCACGTTTAAATAAAAATGTAAGTGCACTTTGATAAAAACAAATTTCATTGATAGAAAATATAATCTTCAAAACAAGGGTAAAATTGAGACACATTCTCCTTCCTTGCAGATTTCTTTTTTTGTTCATTATTATAAAGTGATATTTTTGTCTTGTATATTGCTAAATGAAGAACAAGGTCAAGAGTCTGAACTGGGTTTCATTTTCATTAAACTTTGGGAAGTTGGCTTCTGGCGTTATCACACATTCATGCAACTTTTTTCAAACTCTGTGCAGGAAATTGTTTCAGTCGCATTTTCCAAAAAACTTCTGTTACAAAGAAAAGGCAGAAATAGTGCAAACAGTTTTATTCCTTACTTTCATTTAAAAAGAAAATCATATATTTATTGCACATTTTTACTTTCAAACATTGTTTTCTTCATTATACACTTCTACAGAATATATTGGCCAAGCACCTGTTTAAAACTTTCTTATTTACTTTTTGAAATTAAAATTGTTAGAACTTTAGTAGAATCAATTATTGAAATTGAAAAAGATTGCCTAATTTTTCACCGTCTGAATGCATTTGATCAAAATATGACATTATTCCTTTTGTTGTTGTTCTAATCTGCCTTTAAGTCATTTTGGTTGCTGTCTAAAAGTAAATTCAGCGGTATCATAACTCTTAATATCGTTTATTTGGCAAATCAAAATAGAGAGATATACAACAAAAGAACATACAATCCATATGTGTCCATATGAATATGTTTTCGAATAATTTAATCTGTCACTAAATTAAAATGAAAGGTAATGACATAATTAATAAACAACAATATAACTATGATATAATGATGTTTTCATGGGAATTTAGGGACATATCAAATTATTCAAAAATATATTCATGTGGACACTTGGTTTTTCATACTTAGTCGATGGATTAAACCATGGACTAAAGTTAGTCCGCTTTCGAGAATACCACCCTTAAAGTGCTGCATACCATTCCAATTCTTATCCTAATTCCCCAAAACAAATAATTTGATTTTGAAGGTATACCAATTGAAGACCCATCGTTCCTGGGAGACTCCTACCTCTCCTATCCTGGACTGACGTCCAACCATCGTCAGGTCCAGATCGCTATGATGTTCAAGGCCAGGTCTATCGAGGACAGTCTGCTCCTCTTCAACGGACAGGGTCTGAGGGGTAAAGGCGATTACATCTCGCTCTTCATGAAAGACGGAAAGCTCGTCTTCCAGTATGATAGCGGAAGCGGTATGTCACTGTTCTAATTTTTTCTTGAGAGCTGGTAGTTGATGCTGAATCTTTTGACTGTACACATTTGAGAACAGAGAGCTTTTTTGTAAGATATTAGTCACTCACAGGAGACATTGATATCTGCAGATGTCGAAAAAATAAAGAGTTTGATTTTTTCATCGGCATCATCAGCTGTTTTAAATCGGACGTATACCCACAGATGACTAGGATAGTTATATAAGAATACAAGGTAATAGAATGGAAAATGGGGCATTGATTATATGTAGGTGCTTGTACATCGTAGTAGAGGTGGAAATTTTGATTGCATTGACGTTAATCGATGTCGAAACCTCCCCACCCAACAGGTGCAGCAATTATTGAAAGCACCAAGACAATGGAAGCTGAGCGATGGTATACCATCGTGGCCGAACGCAACCTCCAGGACGGTTCCCTCCAGGTGGACGACACTGAGGCGGTCAAGGGACGATCGCCAGGCAGCAGCCGAGGCTTGAACCTTAGACTGCCTCTCTACCTGGGAGGCATTGACAAATTTGAAGAGGTGCCGCAGAGGCTTGGAGTCACCAAAGGTTTTGATGGTTGCATTACAGAGGTAAGCTCTTCTTCTTCTTCCATGGAGTACAGTCCTCTTTGTAGAGTATAGTCGTACTTGATTGCTTGATTGCAATCACAAAAACACATGACATTGAGTGCAGTGACAAAGAACTAAGCTACAGTGCGAGGAAAACCATGCACATGAGAAGTTGTTTTGCATTTGGGAACTAAAAAATGTAGAAATACGGTGGAAGCACTTCAAATCCCTATTGAAAAACGCATATGTATATCATTGTTTGGCTCTTACCTAGAAAAACGTCATTACTATAATGCAAATGTTGGCTATTACATTGTGCTTTGGTTCTGACAGCCCAGAGGCCTGTTCTTTGACTTCTTGCCGAGGCATCCCTTCATCCAAAATGGACTTTAGCAGATTGTCATTTATTTGCTGCCTTCGCTGCTCTGTGAAAGTTTCATTAGGCTCTGAATGAGAACGTCATTACCAGTTTTTGTCACTTCTAAACCTAACAAATATTTCAAATTACAACATGAAAACTAACTTGGATGAAACAACAGTCAATTTTACAGTGTACCTTTTAGCTAATATGTAGGCCTATGTAGTCTTTTTGGAGCCAGAAGATACAAATTAGTCCCCTTTTGGCTTCAGCAGATGACGCGTTCAAAGACCACCTGTCTACAAAGACCATTTTTTATGTTTCCCTTGGGCAGTCGCTATAGACAGGTTTGACTGTATTGACTAATTATTCTCTAATAATTTTAATGAATGTCTTTCAGGTGGAGATTGATGGTGAACCGTTGGATCTGGTAGAAGGAGCCAGTGCCAGTAATAACATAGAGGACTGTGGAGAGAATCTGCTGTGTCAGAAGGGAGAGTGTCTGAATGGAGCGACTTGTACCCCTACTCCTGACAACCTGGAGTACGACTGTACCTGTGCTCCTGGATTTACAGGTAAGAATGCTGAATTCAGTTCATCATGGTTTGGCTTTGAATGGTTCAGTTCAGCTCAGCTCAGTTCAGTTCAGTACATTTCAGTTCAGTACAGTTCGGTTCAGTTCGGTTCGGTTAAGTTCAGTTCAGTACAGTTCAGTTCAGTACATTTCAGTTCAGTTCAGTTCAGTACAGTTCAGTTCAGTACATTTCAGTTCAGTTCAGTACAGTTCAGTTCAGTTTGGTTCAGTTCAGTTCAGTACAGATCAGTAGAGTTCATTTCAGTATGGTTCAGTTCCGTTCAGTCTAGTTTTGATCTGGACTGGGAGGTTACAGTACACTGAACCATTGATTCAGTTCCAATCTTGTTCATTCAGTTTGTTTAATTCAACACAGTTAAGTTAAGTACCTGGGAGGTCAGATGTGTTCACTTCAGTTCCAGTCAGTTCAGTTAAGGTCTTTTTTCCATTCAGAACAGTTCATCAGTTCATTTTAATTGTAGGACAGTTCAGTAGTTCAGTTCAGTTCTGTTGAATTCAGTTCAATTCAGTCCAGTTTAACTCAGTTAACTTAACTTAATTCCAGACCAGTTCAGATCGTCAGTTCAGTTCAGGACAGGTCACTTTACTCAGTTCAATTCAATTCAGTTAAGTTCAGTTCAGTTTAATGCAGTTCATTTCAGTGCACTTCAGGTCAGTTCACTTAATTTTATTTAAGTTCATTTCAAGTTACTGTAGTTCAGATCCCTTCATTTTTGTTTACTTCACTGAACTACATGTACATTTTAGTACAGTGTAGTTACAATTTAATATAGTTAAGTTCATAGGTAATTCAGTTCAATTAAATGATCTCCTGCTTGATTACAAAATAGAATACTAAGTTGTCCATTTTCTTCCTCTCTATTCATCTCAGGTCGTCATTGTGAATCCGAGGTTGGTTCATGTAATGTTGAGCAACCATGCAAGAATGGAGGTCGCTGTGAACCCGTTGATGGGGGTTACATCTGCCTCTGTACCCTAGGCTTCTCAGGAAATATGTGTGAAAATGGTGAGTGCTACAGAGTTTATCTTTTAAGGCTACCAATCACCATAATTATTTTGTTTTGTATGTTAGAGGTTCCATGTGGCTATACAAGTCTGAGCTTCAAATATTACTTCTATACAGAGATACTGCACATATGAATACACTCTTAATGAACATAAAAGCGATTTGTCAGTGCACTACTCGACACATTGGTACGCAATTGCTTTGATTAGGGCCCCCATGGAACCCAAGTCGGGCTTCCATCCCCGCAATTTTATGTTATTCCTAATTTTCTTTACAACTCCTTCTCGGCTGGCCTATAAAATGCCGGGTAAAGTTTTCTAAAAGTTGATTTTATACACTCTAGCTTTACACAAATTATATTTTTTTAAATGATTGGGACACTTTTTAAATTTAGCCACCAGTAATGATGATCTGTTGCAGATTTGATTCAAGCACATATGAGTCGCATTATCTAGTGCTGTAGTCAAACGTTTAACCGTCCGGTATCCGACCGCCCATGGCGGATTCCGTTTTCAATTGGACGGTTTCGTTTTCCCGTTTTTTTTTTTTTTTTTTTTTTTTTTTTTAGTTTCGATTTATGCCCTTCCACCTGGCACTATGCCTGGCAATGTTTCCAAGCTCAGTAATCTGTGTGTTGACTCACCACTCCGAAACTAGAACAACACTCCAATTTATCTGTCATCTTGGTTTGAAAGTAATCTTTGTAATAGATCTCAATATGTAGTTTATAATAATAATTCATCCAACTTTTACACACGGCGTACCACAAGGTTCTATCCTAGGTCCTCTACTGTTTTTAATTTACATTTACACGTTTTCTAAAAACGACATTGTTACTATTATTTGTGACAAGTTCACTAGCAAAAATCAGCGCCTTCAAATGCACCTCGCAATTAAATGAATGTCATTCCCGCTTTTTCACACGGACCTGGCTTGCTGCCGACAGAGTCGGTAAAAAAAATATATTTTAAAAAAAAAAAAAAAAAAAAAAAAAAACGATTTTTTTTTTTTTTTTTTTTTTTTTTTTTTTAAATTCTTTTTAATTTTTTTTTTAAAATCGTTTAACCGAAAACCGTCCGGTTTCGACTGGCAGTTAAACGGAATTGGAGATATCCGTGATGTTACAGCTTATAACAGCTTTGAAAATATTTAGAATCCTTGTGATTGAATAATTTTTGTCAGCAGCTCCATGACTTTCATGGGAAACAATGATACTCTGTGCGAACATATTTTGTCATTCATACTTGTGCTTTATGTTTTACTGGCATACTGTCTTTACATGTACCTCTCTCTTCGACGTAACCTTTTCTTCTCCTGTCTTTTTCTTGTATCCATCTTTCTTAATGCTTTATTTGTATAATCTGCACTTTCTTCTGTCCATCTCTCTCTCTCTCTTTTTCTTCCCCCTCCCACTCTCCTTTTCCTCTCTGTCTGCACACCCCCTCTCTCTGTATCTTTCTAATGTTTATGTTCATATATCTCTCTCCCTCACACAGTTGAGCGGTTTAGCTACAGTGTTGCTCTAGGTCAAGCTAGCTACCTCAAGCTTCCCAAGACAGTCGTACCAAGAGGAAGGGGGTAAGTGATGACCTGCGAGCATCTCAGATGGGGGATGACACTTAGAATCGCTAAACATTCCTCACTAGTAATAATAATTGGTCCATTTATACAGCGCAGCTATTATATGAATACAAAAACAAAAGAAGATCACGGCGGGAGACTGTTCTTACCTGTATCCCTCCCAATGGCACCCATAAATCAGTCGTTGAGAAGTGTCAAGATAAAATGCACATCCCTTCTGCTGACAGGAAAGTAGGAGAAGTTTGCAATTTATTAATGAGATAGAGAATTCTCACTCAAATTATGCCTCCTGAAAGCTGATTCACGATTGCTTGTAAGTTTGATGGCACAGAATGGGTAATAATAACAGTATTAATGAAAATAATATGTCTTGCTTACCCAGGGTAGCAACATCAGTATTAATACTGTTCTCCATGTGGGCCCTGCAATCATATTAATACCCTGGCTTTTTAGCCATGCGAAAAGGTACCCAATCATTCAAGGAATTTCTTCCTCCCCGGGTACCCATTTACCTCAACTGGATGGAGAGTGGCAAACATAGATTAATATTTTGCCAAAATTGCAGTCAAGATACATTTGAAAGAAGTTGTCATCATTCGGTCTCTTTTAATTTTCTGATTTTCATTTATTTTATTTTTTAACAGGAGCAGTGCCATAACAGAGATCTTTAGCTTTAGCATAGCAACCGATTCAACAGATGGTCTCCTCCTGTGGCAGGGAGTGGTAAGTTTCATTTTCTCTTTTGATTGTAAAAAAATAAAGCAGTTATACAGACTCAATAGTGAATGAGTCTTTTGATGCAAAATAGTAAAAATGTAGAGCCACTAAACAATGCAATAAAATGACAGAAAACATCAGTTCTGAAATTCATGTGTGATGTTTGGAATCCTCCAGGAAACTTAAATTCTGCACAAGGGACTATTATTACCTGTTATTTTATTGTTCTGCCTTGTTTCTGATTTGGTTATTAATCACAATTTATCACTGTATTTAACAGTCAAACCTGGAGTGTGTTAGTGGCCACCTATTTATAAAGGCCACCTATCTATAGTGGCCCATGCATTTTTTTTCCTACTAGAGAGGAACTTGTGTTGTAAAACCTGTCTAGAAAGTCAACCTGTCTACAGTGTCCACTTTGTCTGTTTCCCTTGGGTGGCATTAACAGACAGGTTTGACTGTACTAAAAATGTGTTTGTTCATCTATTTATACATGGGCTTTCATCATACACAAACTTTCGGATGTATCATGAGATAATAAAGAGATGTAACTATTTAAAGCATTTTCCTTTTTTTTTTGTAGCCTGAAGGATCTGCTGGTGAGAGGCAAGATTTCATTGCTGTTGGTCTTCAAGATGGATACATTGTATTCAGGTAAGATCTGCTTTTCAACACCAAAATGGATTACAATATAAGGAGGAGGAGGAAGAGGAAGAGAAAAGAAGAAGGAAGGGAAAGGGAGAGAAAGAGGATCGAAGCGGAAGTAGAAGTAGAAGTAGAAGTAGAAGAAGAAGAAAATGCATAAGAGGAAGGAAAATAAAGAGGAAGTGGAATATAAAGAGGAAGATGGAGAAAGGGAGGAGGAGATGGAGATGGATGGGAAAGGGAGAGGAAGAAGAAGTAGAAAAGGAAGCAAATGTGAAAGAGGAAGTTACAAGAGGACAGGGAGAAAAAAAAGGATGTACCGGTAGTTGGAGGAGATGACATTCGTTTTCAAAATATCTAAAAGTATAGAGAAATCTGTTTCTTGTACCACTGAACATTGTCAAATTGTTTGACATGTACATTTACTTGTCTGTATTATAATGCCTCATAATTATTACTACCTTTTGATATAGCTATCAGCTTGGAAGTGGAGAAGCCAACATCGCATCAACTGTCAGGATTGATGATGGAGTAGAACATAACATCACTATCACAAGGTAAGAACTGGCTTAACACTATTGAAATTTCTCTGTTTGTAATACCAGTGTGCCTAATATATTCGGAGATAGATGTCATCACAAAATCATGAGAGACTTTACTAAATAAAGTGCGTAAGACTATTGTTTAAATATCTTTTAAAACTATATTTTCAATATTTTTGAGGTGTAGTAAATGGGTCATTTCACGTTAAGTGTACACTTTTTTTCTCACTGGGGGTCAAAAATGAAAATTGTTGTTAGAGCAAAAGATGCACAGATTCTGAAAGTTTGGGGTATATGTCAGAAATGTGTAAAATTATAGAGCGTCAAGTCCATGTTTACATATAGAAATATTCGATTGAAATACAGTAACAAAAATAGGCGTTTGGAGAGGACATTTTGTTTAACAAAGAACACATCAGCTTTATTATACCTGTAAATGGTATACACATAGTTTTCTGTACTTTTATGTGCCTTTTTATACTTATCAGATGTTGATGCACTTATTTCCTATTCACTTAAGCCATATTTTGCCATAAAATTAGTGTATTTTATAGGAAACTGAATTATGGGGAGGTTGAATTTATTTAATGACATGAGAATTTCTTGTCCTTCTTCTTATAGACTTCAAATTTGGTATACAGTGTTGCATTTATGTCTAAATTATTTGATGCTGTGTAAAAAAAAACAAGTGAATGCAAGTTTTAATCAAATATGAGCTTCCAAACTTAATTCATTGACGTGTTTTGGAGAGGACATTTGTTTAACAACAAATCTTAGCAATATGAACTCTTATTATATTAGTTGATATGTAAATTGCTATGCATCATTCATTTCTAACATTTCTGTAAGAACATGGCAATAGATTATTGGAACATTATATGAGCCAAGTGACATACATGTATATTGGAGAGGATAAACTTCAAATTATTCACCATCATTACAACTCCAACTTTATCTCAGAATATAT
Organism: Strongylocentrotus droebachiensis; assembly: GCA_035222895.1. Classification (NCBI taxonomy): domain Eukaryota; kingdom Metazoa; phylum Echinodermata; class Echinoidea; order Camarodonta; family Strongylocentrotidae; genus Strongylocentrotus; species Strongylocentrotus droebachiensis. The sequence continues at coordinate 206,866 of JAVYIG010002284.1, forward strand.
GGCATGAAAGTTTTGTTATTCATACATTGTTTCATGTTATTTAAACAGTATTTTACAATAAAAACAATACTGATATTGTCTATTGATACACCAGTTTTTATATACAAGTCTTATTATTTATTTTTTCTATAATCCAAACTCTCAAAGAGTGACTCGTTGATATACATGTACATTGTATGTTATGGAGAGGACACTTTGTTTAACAGTGACATCTGAATGTTTAAATGCAATTTACTTTTTTTGTAATCAATACATTCACCAGTCTTTATTTTTGATTTTCATATACCAAGTTAGATAACGCAATATAAGGTAGGAAATGTCCCGATACCATGCATATTGTCAATTAAACTAGTATTTATAGTGAGTAATAAGCAAAAAAAAACATCTTACTTTAAATTCCTGCAAAAACAATATGAGAATATAGGTTTCCATAATTGTTGGTATAACTGATCAGAAAGTCCTAACTGATAAATGAATAACAGGTACTGTAACAAGTTACTTGCTTGTCTTTAAAACCGTTCTATTTCTCAACAGTAACAAGACACTTCTTGTCTTTAACAACTTTTTTTTTCTTAACAGATAACAAGGCACTTGCTTGTCTTTAACACAGTTCTTTTTTAAACAGATAACAAAACAATTGTCTTTAACAACTTTTTTTTCTTCACAGATAACAAGGCACTTGCTTGCAGCAAGTGAAAACGATTTCGTTTAATAACATTATGGAAATGCAAGCATTTAATTAAACAAACAGAACTTTTTTTTTATTCCTGGCTCATTTTTCCTGATTAAGGTTTCATATAAAGAGGTAGAAAATGAAATTTCTAGAAATGTGATTTTCTCTTTGAAATTCAGATACAGTTCGCCAAATGATTTTTTTTTGGTAACCCTTTCTTCAAATTGTTTTAAAGCGCTCGTGTGTTAAATTTGCAACATGTGAATCAAATGAAAGAAGGGGATCTCAGCTTTACAAATATGTGTCATTTATTAATTATAATTGAGATTAAGATATGATAAAACATCGACAATTCAAAGTTTCGTTTTTTCTCGAACGCACTTTATTTGTAAAGGTTGAGAACTGATTTTTCTATAAACAATTGTTCGTGATGCGAAACGGTTACCATGCGAAACGGTGCGAAGCTCTACACACAGACAGCGTATTGCTCTGATTGGCTGTATGCAAATGAGTGCATACTGTACTGGGATCTGGGACTCTCGATCGTGGACCTGGGAAAACAAATTACTGTAGTTGTAGTTTGATAATTCCAATCAGAATAGTGAGACGTATAAATAGTCCTCTCCCACATTCACCTAAAATTACGTTCGCCTCAAATCTAAATCGGTCCTTGTGAATTAATATTAGTACTCAAGGACAACAAGACGGTACTTCAACGGGGGAATGAAATTCAAAATCATCATTCCGTTCACGATTTCATTTGATATTTCTTCCTTTTATTAATGCCGTACCATAAATTCTGCCATTTCGTTTTCCCTTCGTTCTTTCTATACAACAGTGCAGTTCGAGGGGCAAGGCAGGTGCGCTAGTAGGTTAGTAGACTCTATCGAAGCTAGCGCAGAGGTGCAACAAGAGGGCCGGCAATAAGCCCTATCGGACCCAGGCGCAGGTGCGATAAGTGCAATAAGTGCAATAAGCCCTATCGGACCCAGGCGCAGCTATCGCACTAGCCTTTTGACAAGGCCTCGTGACTCTAAGCGGCTGAGATGAGTCTAGATACCCGGAGTGAACGCGCGACCGAGTGACGGAACGTCACGAGGCCTTTTTGAAAGTGGGTTTCACTGCTCCGCATGAATTATTCATAGATACATATTAGCATGCCAATACGCCTACTTTGGATTTATTGACCAATCAGAACGGCGATCTCCCAGTTGGCTTCGTTCGTGATTCGTTCCATGTAGAGGTCAGTGGTCTTAGCACGTACGTAATAGTTCATAGCATGTAGGTCCATGTTCGCACTACGTAGAGTTTACTGTGTGTGTGTGTGTGTGTGTGATGGATATGCTGACGTCGTGCGAGGATACGTTCGCTGATTGAACGCTCCATTTTCTGGAGCGAATTCCAGTCGGAAACAAGGGTTAACATAAGAAATCCAAATCAGATTGATAAAGGCCACTAGGATGGGCTCCTCGCTCTCGCGTTCACTTGGGTTTTCGCGATTAGTCTCGTTTTAGTCGCTCGGCGTCTATCAGACAAGTGGCCTTGTTTAAAGGCTACTATCGCACCTGTGTGCGATAAGTGCAATAATGGGCCTTTTAACGCGCACCTGCGTTTACTGCGCTAAACGTTACAGCGAACGTATAGTTTATTTTGATGGATACTGTATATGGGGCAAAGGTCAGAGGATTTGTTTTCCCTACTTGAAGTGCCTGGTTAAAAAAATGTGTCCTCTCCTTAACAACCTAATGGCATACATTATATTGCTACCAGGGTGGTAAATGATTGCAATGATCAGTAGATTTTGTCAGTTACACACTTACAAATATTGCACTTTAAAATGTATTTAATATCAGACTATGTTGTGAGAATATTTCTGTCTTTGCATTCAGAAATTACCCAATTACATAGAGGAATTAATGAAAATCAATACCAAAATAAAATTATAGCTGTTGACATGATATTTAATGAATTCTTATACTGAGTGGAACAACATATCAATGTTTTCTTACATGAAGGAAGTGATTATACTATAAAAAAATAATTGTTTCTGTACATTGTTAACAATGGGTAACTCTGTTATGGAGAGGACATTCAGTTTAACATTGCATTAGTGTGAGATACTGACCATCTATAGATATGTAGATGGAAAATCACATTTCATGATATTAAATGGAGGCATATTATTATTGTATACCAGTGCCATAGATAGTGCAAGCCTCAGTGCTTTAATATATGAAGAAAATACCTGTTATGGAGAGGACACACTTTTAACAGAAAATAAAGTCATCAAATTAACCAAGCAATAAAATATATATCACATATTTTGTTCATTGATTTGAGACATGTCCTCATTTTCAAACATTCTGAAGATTATTTAAATAGAGTTTAGGCCCATATATATCATTTTAAGTCACTGCTGCTGGCCTCAATGTTATGGAGAGGACATGTTTTTTAATTTTAACGGAAAAGATGCCTTTTACAAAAATATTCATCATTTTCACATTTATTGGTCAAATTTGGTCAAATAAGTTTTATGATGTTACATAGTGGCTGTGCTGACACTAAAACATTAAAATTTTACACAACTCTCAATAGATTCATGTAAGATATCAATGAACATTATCAAAATTATGAAATGAGAATCCCTTTTCCGTTAAAAATGCACTAAAAATGCTGAAATTAACAGAAATAATGTTTGCAGTGTTATGAAAATTGAACTGTAGGTTGCTGTTGATAAGGTCCATCAAATAAAATGGCCAACATAAAATAATAATTGTTTAAAAGATGCCAAAATGGGGAAAACCCCATTTTTCAAAAAGTGTACACTTAACGTGAAATGACCCAAATCCTATGTCATCTATCTTTGTCACATGCAGATTTGAAGCTGAACTCTGCCTTTACATACAAATGTGTTTATTCTGGAATAATGTATGGAAATAATCATAAGTTTGTAAATCGTATTCCTGTAACCTGTAACCTGTAACCTTCACATTTATGGGATATCATGGGATTGAAGTACATATTAGGATCTACTTTGCTTTGTTTGTTTGTTGGTTGGTTTGTTTTACCTAACTGCTTAGAAAGAATGTGTATGATTGTGAGTTTTAAAACAGCCAGGAGCCGATGGCTTCAAGTCCTCTCACGATAGAACTTGGTAATGAGGATTAATGCCTTACCAAAGGACACTAGCGCATCGGCCTGGTTTCGAACTTGGGGCCTCTCAGTTACGAGGGTACTGCCCTTTAAAGGCTAAGGCATCGTACCTTATATGAATAGAGTGGTGATCATTTCTTTCCCTCCTCCTTACAGGCAAGGGCGTGATGGTACTCTGCTAGTAGATGAAGATGATGTGGTGACCGGCCAGTCTGCAGGTGTTCTTAGGATGCTGAATGTCAAGGGAGCTCTATTCTTAGGTAAGAAACCAAAGATTTACTGGTAGATTGTAGCGATAGTGAAAAGAATCAAAATTATCCCAGCAATCTGCATGTCTGACTTTCTGCAATGTTATCATGCTTTTAGCCACTTGATGCATGTTGGTCATAAAAATGAAGGCTAAATCGAAAGGTGTCAAATTCCCCATGAGAGCCCATTCCTATGCTTCTTTAAAGTAGTCACTCAAAGAATCAAAAGTGTTTTGAATTGATGCAAAATTCATATCATTGCGAAGGGGAAGCCTTACTGATCAAATATAACAACTTCCCTCTTCAAAATATGTTTGGGGCCTGCAGTAATTATCTTTCAAAAATGTGAATTTTGAGATCCAGATTTTCTGTCTTCAGCGGTCCTCTGTAGAGCGACAAGAATTGTGACATCACATGCGAGACACAGCTAGCCATGAAGCATTTTATGCCTTTCCATGATATCTATATGAATTTTAAGCAAATTATCCATCCATCCTTAATTTGTCCGTAATTATCAGTTGTCGTGAATTTTCTTCGGGTGACTCCTTAAAGTTCAGTTCAACAAGATTAATATTGTTATAATGGACTCCCTACTAATTTTATCATGTTTTTATTTTTTCTATCAATCTATTCACCCAATACAGGTACACCACCAGATATTGAGATCCTAACTGGAACCAAATACAGCAAAGGAATCGAAGCTTGCATCCAAGACCTAGAGATACAAATTGATGAAAACCCATCAGCTGTTATAAACCTATATCAAGAAGCAATAGATGGTATCAATGTAGAAAACTGTGAATTTTGATGATATCTTTTTTATACTCCTCTTTCCAAGCGTTTCCCCCACCTTTTAAAATCAAAACCTCTTCAAAAGCAAACATATATCCCTTTTTTATTGAGCAACGAACAGTCATGATGTACTTATGAACATGGGAAAACTATATTTCAGTTTTTACATGTCATAATAGCTATTTTTGTTCTTTTAATGAGTGTGTTGGAAAGATTCTGGCAGAGTATTACTGTTCAAAGGTGTGATATAAACTATATATTGAGAGGGTGCCTCATTTTTGGTGTATTTAAGCATTTCTTTTTTCTTTCCTTTATTTTAAACAACATTTTTATAGTAAATCAGATGGTATAGATTTGATTAACCTAGTATTTCCTCTTAATTAATAATTAATCTTAAGAATGTAAGAAACTGCCAAACATTTTATTCTTTTAATGAAAAGCTCTGAAAACAAGGGCGTTGCTGTTATTTTTATATGACCAGAATATTAGCTTTGATTATAAAAGCAATACAACTGTTATTTTTTAATTAATTATTCTTTTTTATCATCCTTATCAGTATGGAAATATTTTTGTAATAGCAATTCTGATAGGATCAGCATTTTTTAAATTTTGCATCAAAGAAATTTGATATCAGCATTTTATATATTTCCCTGACCTTGATTGAAATGTACTAATAATGTACATTCAAATATCTCAGCATTACATTCAATAATTTTTGACCTTTTTCAATGATTGTTAAAACACCATCTTTAACTGATTTTTTAAGAAAGAGATGTTGCATGATTGTGCAGGTATACTTCTTCAACCATTTAGTACCCGATGAGTGGAAGAAAAAATGTTTTATATTATATTTAATATTGTAATTAGTAATTGTAGTCGCCATTTTGGGCCCCAAGTTTCATATAAATGAACTGCATCCAAATTTGAATAAAATATTTGATTTTTGTGGAAATGTCGAGAGAAAAAAAATATGTTATGTTGTTCGCATAAATAGCATCTCCAATTTTCATCTGGATGTATTTTGCACATATGCATGTACATGTAATGAATGTTATGATTCATTATTGGCAAAGATACTATATGGATGTTGATGCCAATCTTAGTATCAGTCGTATCATTCATTCGTTACTGTATTACGAGTCCCCAGAGTCTAGCAGGTAAGCTTTGGGATTTATGCCCATGCCTAATAGACAAATATGCAATAATCAGCTATGAACAACTTTGATCATGGTTTGAATTTGTATTGGGTACTAAATGGTTGATTACAATTAGTTCAAGTAGGTATGAAAAGGTTTTTTAGAATAAAAAGAAAACCTATTACAATCTGGTGCTGTAAAATAATTTATTATTGTAAACCCATCACAATTGAATGGAATTTAGTTATACATCTGGTACATGTTTTTTATACTCTATGTACATGTATATAGCAACTACTACGTTGTTTTTCTTACAAATTTGTAGCAGAAAAAGATTACAAAACATATATACACGTCTGTACGAATCATCTTTTAATATTTGCCTTGTTATTTAATGTATGTATTTTGTATATTCTGTTGTTGTTGAGTACTATGTGTGTGTGTATGCAGGATTTATTATTATTCCGAAGCATTTAAGAAATCTTGGCATCTTCATGCCAATACTTTGAAGGGGGCTCAAAGCATTTCAAAATCAGATAACAAGTACTCTTTGAAAATTGTGTTGAATGCCTCTGTAGTTATTTTTTAAAATATTTTTTCTCCAATTATTACATAAATTCAATGCAATTTACTTGTATATCAATACTAAATACAAAGTTTTGTTTAATCAACGACTTCAGACAAAAACTTTGGAGATAAGGGGAGTTATTTGTGATAAATCAAGTGATAATTATCGTAGATATATTTTTGTGTACAGTTGGAAATAATCGCCAACTTTAGGCTAAATGTGTTATTATTACTGCAAGACTACCGGTACTGCCTTAATTATAAGCCTTTGAAATGACCCGCTTTTATAGCCCAAAGATGCATTTTTCTAATTTGTTTGATTTTTCCCACCTGATCATGTATTTGTAAATTTTGTTTATTACTTTCTAACCCAAGAAAAATACTAGCAGTGTAACATTTCAGTATCATTTTAGCATTATGCAAGTTGTGAGAGCATTTGAATTTGTCTTCCATTACTATTCAGTGCCAGAATTTGCCTGCAATTGGTGCCTTTATTAAAAAGCAATACCTCACCACACAAACTCATTGGGCATTCGAACGGCTCGTTAAAAAAATGAGAGAACAGAAAACCTCAGGTTATTTCACAAATGCTGCATAGTTTTATACAAGAAAAATTTCCTTATCGTCTTTGTATTTGGAATATGCACTCAGTCTAATCATAAATATTTCCTTAGCGAGTCTCTATATGTACATGTAGACTTGTAAAACTGCATGCTGTGTGGTACATGGTTCTATAGCAAAATGTAACGGCCAGATAAAAAAATACTCGTAGAATGCTAAGGGCGTAATTTCTGACGATGTCATTGCACCTAAGAGTTTAATCTTATATATCAGAAAGAGTTTTACTGTTTTTGGCCTCATTAAGGTACATTTAAGCCTGTTAGCATACTATAGCTTAAATGCATGCATTTGTTACCCTCAGTCAGATATGTACTGATGTTAATAGCAATAAATTGAGAGAAAGCAAAATGCAATATAGTTTTGAACACCAGCAGGAGAGAAATGGTTCAAGATTGTGCTATTTTATGTAATTGAAGATCGAGTGTTGATAAATACACCTATTCGTCAACCAAGAAGCGTAATGTGGTCCAAGGTACATCAATTTGGCAACTTCAGTAACACCTTGCTCATATAAAAAGAAGTTGCACATTGCACAGGTAGTTTTTTGTACCTTGTAGGTGCTTTGATCGCTTTGTGGTCGAGTTGCTTTGCAAATGTGTAAATAACAATCTTGATTGTACGCTGTACAATGCTTTCTTCAAATATGTATTACAACTTGCCTATAAGTGCACCTGCATTGAATCGGACATGGTGCATACCACAGCAGAACACATTTATGCTGCACTAGCATTTTTTATAGGGATTTATTTAAAAACGAGAACCAGGTAAGATTAGGAGAAAATCTTCGATGGTGAAATAGTCCCATAATAGGTGCTATACTTTCCACGCCACCAAAAAGTAATCCAAAGCTTTATCATATAGAATGAGAAAAAAAACATCTAGTCATTTGTGTTTTGTGTTAACGATGTACCATACTGTATAGCTATTCGACTATTGCTTAGTACATATGTTCATGTGTATATGTATGACGTAAACTTTGCATTACAAAATTACTCTCGAGTTCATTGATTTTTCATCTGCAAATAACAATCTATGGTGCTGATTTGCCTTGTGGAATATATTTAACCTGTTATTTCGACCACACATGTATTTATAAAGGTTTGTTATGTAGGGTGTATTATTTATATGAATACTCATACATGCATATTAAAGGACTAGTCAAACATACATGTATGATGCAAATATACGTCGTAGATGATTTGGGAGGAGGGGGGCGGGGGTGAACTGCTGGGCTGCAACAACGGTATTTTTTAATTGACAAAAATATCAGTTATCCAACTTACTTATTTGTTAGATTGACTGTCAAACCAGTGTTCTTTCAGCTTAACTTATTTACATTTTAGTGTATACAGGCGTCACCAATTTCTATCATCATACTGTAATGATTTCAGAACATCTACATGCATAAGGATCTTGAGAAAATAAAGATGATTATTATGACGTTGGTAGTGAGTTTGAAGTCGACAACATATATGTACCCGAGGGATCGAGTGTGTATCAATTATTAAACAGGTCGGGGGAAGTAGAAAAATAATGAATATGGTCCTAGCTACTTGCTAGGGTAGAACCGTTACCGCTAGGGTAATGATTTCCCAAAGATTTTTTAAGTCCATTGGAACTTTATTTCACAGACAAGAACAGAATATTACTTTTCCCCTTCTATATCGTGCAAGTATTGAAGTATAATGGTGACTTTGATGGGCCCTGGTACTTAAGGTTACTGATATTATTTTACTTGCGCAATGAGTTTCAAACTTGGAGAAAAGTCACATTATTTCTTCCGAACTCTCATCCTGCATTTGATATTATTCATGTGCACTGCAAAATATGATAGGATAATAATCAATTATGCCAATCAGTTTGGAAGTGCCTTCTTTTGTGTGGTCATGGTACTTTTTTTCTTCTGTTTATCTGTATTGAAGTACTGACTGTGAAATAAAAACTGTACACAACAAAGTGATATTTGGTGTATTCTGGAGTCCTTTATTCTTACATCTGTCATTCTTACATCTGTCATTTTATTTGAACGCTATCATTTACAATAATTTTTTTGCCTGGCCTAGTCCACTTAATAAATGAAGTTGACAACTTGTATGTTTCTAAATACAAAATCTTGCACATTACATGTACATGAGACATGTCCATGCATTGAGGGGCACAGTGTTGAAGCTGTACTGTGTCGCAAGACGAAGTCCGTGGTTTGGTTGTACATGTATAATTAAGTGGAAGGATTGTGTTCACATAAGATTTAATCTCAATCAGTAGCAGCTATGCAAAATACAGCTTCCATTTTTGGTCTAAATCAGATAAAGGGGTGTATGCAGAATGGGGCTTCCATTGGTGTACCAACTGGGAAAGCCTGTGTTCACTTCAGTATTGACAAAAAATGTTAATCAGCACCAGGTATGCGTTCACACAAGATTTAATCCTGAACTAGCTATGCAGAATGCGGCTCCCGTTGGTTTGACGGTGTAGTGACTGGAAATGCTTTTTTCCACCTATGTTTTTAATGTCAATCAGCACAAGGTTTGTGTTCACACAAGATTTAATCTTGAACTGTATCAGCTACCGGTATGCAAGATGTGGTTCCCGTTGGTTTGATGGTGTCGTGACTGGAAATGCATTTTTATAAATACAGTGTGAACGTTTTTAATCTCAACCAGCACCAGGTATGCGTTCACACAAGATTTAATCCTGAACTGTATCAGCTATGCAGAATGTGGCTCCCGTTGGTTTGACGGTGTAGTGACTGGAAATGCATTTTTCCATCTACGCTTTTAATCTCAATATTTTTGCACAGGATAGGGTCAAAGGTTTGTGTTCACACAAGATTTTAATCCTGAACTGTATCAGCTATGCAGAATGTGGCTCCCATTGGTTTGACGGTGTTGTGATTGAGATGGTCTGGTGCTTGCACAGCCAGGGCAGGAATGAAGAGATTCTTGTATGAACAGCTCACAGTCGAGGCAGAATGCGTTGCTGCACTTGGGACATCTATATGCCTATAAAAGGAAAATAAAATGGTTGAAAAATTAACACACATATTTATAAATTGATGAGTAGTAATACAAAATCAAAGGACAGCTTTAACTACTTGCGCCCTCTATACAGCCATCGTTGCCTTTAAGCAGTACCTGTTGTTTCTTATGTTAATTGAGAGCTGATTTGATGAGATAACACCTGTCAGTGACCATGCAGGGATCATGCTGAACAGACTGGTTCAATTTTCAAATTTCATGCATACTTTTTTTCACAAAGGTTGTTCTTGACAACCTGAAGCCTTGCCTGAGACTTGCCCGACATAGTTCATTCATTAATAAGAGGTTAATGGGATACCTCGTCACAAGGTCCCCAGGAAAGAAACATCTATACATTTGAATATGTTAGTAAACCTGTCTATTTCACACACGTTGCAAACTCTTCAGTCACTGACTACAGTGATCATGCACCATTTTAAGCAACGATGGAGACACTTCAGGTTACATGCCATTGTACCAGGAAAGACAAGATCTGTCGAGAAAGGAAATCGCGAGCAAAGTAACGAAATGTTTGTTTACCGTTTTGTCTCTGATGTGAGATTGGCACCCTTGACAGAATCTGAAATTAGAACAAAGAAAATAAAGCATTGTTGTTTCATTATCTGGTTCTCTTCAAGTATCAGAGGCTAGGTTCTATTCACACTGGTGAAAATAAAAGAGAATTTTCATGGACCTTTTAACTGATGGCCAGTTTAATACTGTTTTACAGTTTTAAACAAATGAAAGATTAGTGAGATAACATTGTGGCGATTGTCTTTTTTTTTTTATAACCTAAACATAAGGTACTTATGAATAAAAATTTTGGGGCAAAATCAATGATCTTTGTGTATCTGGAGAAAATGAAAAGTATGATATACATGTAAATCCCCATTTTTAGCACTTTATACATTAGGGGACAAATATATTAATATACATGGCAATTGAGTACCGGTACTACCAAAATAAATCACATTTTTCCCCAAAATGTAATGATTTTCAGGGGTAATAGTATATATATCTGTCAAGCGCTTTGAGAGGGCCTTTGGTCCTGGAAAGCGCTATATAAGAACTAGCTATTTTAAAATATACGACGTAATCAACATTTTTTAGAGCACAGAGATTAATGAAAGAGGCTGTGCTGAACTATAATTGAACATACAAAGAATCTGGATGATCATGGTCTTCTCTCTTGAATTCCTCAAACCTGTCGAGCGGGAAGAGATGATGGAAGGAACGGGCAAGGTGCGGAGCCGAGACGAGTGTCAGACCTGAGGATAAACAGATGGAGAATAGAGTGGAGAGATTGAGAGATGGGAAATATGGAAAAGTAGTAATGGATCAATGCCGTTCTGACGCTACAGGTACATGTATGTCTGTAGAAATTGGAAGCCCATAGGAGTCATAAAGTCAGATTTCAGATTTCTTAGACTTCAGTTGAGAGTTTATTAATATTAATACATGTACTAATACAATTTTCTTTTCTTCATTTAAGACTTATATACACATATAGGATAGTCACAATACAAGTGAGGGTAACAAATTAATTTAGTACAAGGAGGGAAACAAATAAATTCTATCAATTTTTTGAAAATCTATCACAAATGAAAATACAGAGGCAATAAACATAAAATATAGAATGTATATTTCCAAACTTTTGTAGATTTATGAGCAAGAAATACCGTCTCCCACAAGTGAATTATGTTGTAGCATCTCAGAAATGGCACAAGTTACTGCCCATTCTGTTTTGATACTTGCCACATTATCTACACTCCTCCTGTAGGCTAGCTCACAGTACTTACTCTTGATATATCACAGCAAGAACTAGCCTCTTCGCGAATAAACTATTTCTAAAACCCTTACATATGTGAAGAGAGACACAATTTATGGTCCACCCTCTTTATAAGACAACATACTCTACAGTGCAATTCACTATCCATTTTGTTTGGAGACTTACCACATACTCTACATTTGACCTTCGATCTACTATCAAGGGTACAAATATTACAGCAGAAAATAGCCCCATTGCAAAGAGATTAGTTCTAAAACACCTACATTTACACCTACATTTTTAGGAGAGGCACAATTTACAATCCACCCTCTTTATAAGACAACATACTCTACAGTGCAATTTACTATCCATTTTGTTTGTAGACTTACCACATACTCTGCATTCGACCGGTAGCTCACAGTACTTGCTCTGACATTGAGGGCAGAAGTAGCCCCCAGTTCCAAACCCCTCTGAGTTCTTTCCATCGAGGTGACTGAGAGATTAGGGGAAAAAACAGTGACTTTCAATTTCAATTCAATTCAATCTGGTTCATTCAAAATATCAAATAGTAGTCCCGGGAGTAATTGCTATTTGTTAACAATGTAAAAATAGTCATAAAATAGGACAATCGATAACAAACAAAAATAAGAAGAAATTTAAGTACACGATCATTACAAAATCAAAATCACACTTTCGTACAAGTATAAAGCCTTGGAAAGAAAATGTTCATCATTATGTAGATGAGCTTGCTTTAAAGTTAAAGATCACTTGAATATTCTGCATCTGCATCTGCATCTGCATCTGTCCATGACGTACAATCACCAGCATCGAAAATTGGCTGAAAATTAGTTGAATGCATCATTGATGTATTCATACATGTACAGTGTGATTCAATTGAAAGGAAACCCAAATTTCAGCCCTAATATCCCTCAAACAATTGAAATTGCTGCCAGGATGCTCTTCAAAATGTGATCATAGACGGGTAAGTGTTACTAATTTGTATTTGTATTATACATTGATTCAGCTTTCCATTGATACACCTGGTCAATTTGTATTTTCATCAGGTAGGGTCTTTAATTGAATATAACATGATAATGTAGAGAGTCCTAATCCAACTACTCACCACATACACATAGACGGTGCACTGACTTTGCTTTTATCTGTGTGTATCACATGCTGGGGGAAACCTGAAATATGTATTAAAAACAAAATGCAATAGCATCATTACACACAAAATTGCTAATTTGTGATGAAAACTGATTAAAAAATTAAACGATGTATTGCCATTTTGAGGAAAGAATTGACGCTCATTTTCATTTGATTTTTTTTAAAAGAATGACATGAGCTGCATAAGAAATCAATTCAATTGTCAGTGCCTTTTTCTTTTTCTCATGAACTGTGTACTCATGAGACATTTATTTGGGCCATTTTAACTTCCCATTTTTTCTCTTACAGGGACAAGAGAAATTCATACATGTACCTTCTAACCGGTGTAAAAAAAAAAAACACCTTTCTGTTTGCGAGACCTCTTTTAGGATATGTTTTGTAAGTGTGTTTTACTCACAATATTCAAGTATTTTTTTTTTACCAAGGCTCTTTCAAAGCTAACCAAACCTATATACACATAGAAATGATTCATATTGTCTGATTCACAAGTGCACCTGAAAAAGAACACCCCCAAAACACACACTACCAATACTTACCCATTCTTATTGGTGACGGCTCTGTGTTCACCTATTAGAGGAAAGATCAATAATAAAAACACTATTGTATGAGTTTCAAACAATTGAACTCAATGCATTTATATTACATAGCATTACAGATAAAGCCTTTAACATATTTCAAATCTGTATTTTATTATGTATTATCGTTTTTTATCATCATCATATTAAAAGAAAGAAAAACATCAACAAAGCATCGACAACTATAAAATCAGTGGTACATTTTCAAGTGTCAAAGAAAATAGAATCTAAGAAAAACACGTTAAGTTCCATTAACAAATGTGTCATGCGATTATTTTAAAAAATGAGGGCTGAGGGAAGAACTTTATTTCAAAATGTGCTATTTACCCTGGCAGGGGGAGGTATGGTGTGCTCCATCAAGAGTTCTTTGAAATGCGTCTCATCAAGAATCACTCCATATGTACCTAAAATCATCAAGATAAAAGAAAATTTAAGAAATAGATAAATTTGGTTTATTATTGTTGAAGTTTACACGAAATACATTAAAATCTGGATTCTTTTTATTTAAGATGTGGAAAGAGAGATACTTCATTATTATATTTGGAAACACTACTTAAAGAGTCATAACTTTGCCTTGATAGGTTTCATTGAAAAATTAGCAATCCCCATTCCATTTTTAACATTACTTAAAAGAGTTCTCATTTTGGAAAGATAATCAGGATTCCACAAAATGATTGCCCATGACATTATGATGATATATTGGCTACAAAGACATCAGATTGTCGATTCACATTTCAAATTGTCCGACAGATAAATGTCTTGTCATAGGAAATCGTTGTTATACCATACATGTAGCTCAAAGCCCCACAACGTTCGCATCTCTAGGCAAGCGTTTGGAGGTTTAGTGGTTTAGAGAATAAATCACCACATGGCACAAATGTCATTTGGCAAGACATCAATCTAAATTTGCCCCTAACCACCCAGGTGAAGTACATGGATTGGATACCGGGTAGAAGTTATTTCTTGAATGCTTTCAGTGCTTTAGTTCAGCAGGGCAAAAACCAGATAATAATAGCACTACCTAGGCTGTCCTTAAAGGTATCGTTTAATTAAACAATGTTAAATCTGAGATGCATGGCCCTACGTGTTATCAGTGTCTGTGATATGATGTAATATTTAAGTCCTACAAAAAATTGCGCTTCAAAATGATCATGAAGTGGATCAAAAAAATAAAAATCTTTGAGTGACCGGTTTTACCATACTCATTTCCCCCAGTAGACTGTAGTGTTATAAAAACGTTTTTTGAAATTTTGATTTCCAATCATAAATATCTTGAAAATCAGACAGGCGATCGGCTTGTAAAAGTCATGGGGTTCCTGACTGACCATAAGGTTTATAATTATGATTGCAGCATGAGTTAAATCCAGGATTTTGTTTAGAATCTAAGGCAAAGATACCTAATCCCTTGCATCCTTTGAGATGGATGTATGTGTGCATTTTGAATGTAGCTATTATTGTTATCATTATTAAACCACTAGATCCACAACACGTTCAGTAATGGTTTTGTAGTAAGAGGTAGGGATAAATGTAAAGTTTGTAAAATGCAGCTTACCATGGGTCACTGTAGCTAACTTCCGACACACTCTCACGTCAGCTGCTAGACCGATGACACAACAACGTATGCTATGGTCTTTCATGGCCTGTATGTGAACGATAAATAGCAAACAATTTAGTGTATTTAGAAAATAAGACCATATAACCGAGCATTGAAAAATTCTGACAAAATTCCTATAACAATGAATCCATCCATGACCTATACAAGTTGTAGGTAAATATGTAAATGAGACCGATGACAGAGCAACGTATGCTATGATCTTTCATGGCCTGTGTGTGAATGCAATTTAAAAGACATGTTTTAGTGGAAAATGCATTTATCAATACAGGATAGCATACAGCATTTGCGGTTTATGACAAAATCTTGTATAAAAATGACTCAATTTGATTGCAAATGTATGCATGAATATGACTATTTTATTTCTGTGTTCATATAGAGAGCAAACGATGTCTTGACAAATTTGCCAATTTGTGACATATCATGATAAACTGTCTTAAAAATCAAATTCTTTTTCTTTTCAGACACAAATGGATTTAGTGCTTCAAACTTCATAGTTGGTTCATAAACCTTGAATGCCAATCTTAAAAACCGGAGCCGTTACTAATGTTCGTAAATCTTATGCTCTTTACAGCCAAAAAGTATCCTTTCGTGAACAAGAGTGGATTTCATTCATACAAATGCTACAAGTTTGATACATACAGATGAACTACACAAACGGATTTTGTTTGGTTGTGTATAGGTGCCCTCCAGGTTTTTTTTTCCAAGTTATGATACTGCCAAGCACAAGTGCATTAAAAATGCACAAATAGATATGTACCTGATGTGAAGGCAACATGCACAAAACCTTAGATAGTAAAAATTAAAAAAGAGCCAATGGCAGAGAGAGGGAGGGAGATGAAGAGAGAGAGTATAAGTACTTATCATGTTAAGTTTGACTTCTTTTTGAAAATATATGTATGGCTAAAGAGTCCTGTTACCTGTATTGTATCATGGATGTTGCCTGGATCACACGTAGTCAAACTCCCCATGATGACAAGAATCTCTCGACTCGCATGGCCAGGCATGTGTCTGAAACATAGATAACATTACAAAGTCAGATAACAAGCAGAGATAAAGAGACAGAGGAGCACTAAGAGAAAGGGAGAGAGAGAGAGAGAGGTAGAAAAGAGGAGGGGAAGGGGAAGAGGGGAAGATAGGGAGAGGGAGGAGAGGGGGAGGGAAAAGGTGAGAGAGGAAGGAGAGGGGGAGGGAAAAGGTGAGAGAGGAAGGAGAGGGGGAGACAAAGATGAGCTGAAGGAGAAAGCGAAGACAAAATATCTATACAGTGTACATGCACTCTTTGAGTATTTAAAGCATATACGGTAGTAGATTTTTTTCCAAAATGTCTCCTACAATAGTTTATAACCTACCTAAGAGTTGCAGCTGCCAGTTCCAATGCATTCTGTAAAGAAGGCTCTTTTACACAAGGTTTATCATTACACTTCTCCAAAGCTGTGATATGTCTCTGAGGATTACCTGAACAAATTATTAAACAAAAAAAATGTATATATATTAATCATCTTTGGTACCAAAGGCAGCAAATCTTACCCATATTCAATCTTGCAAATATTAATATTACATATGGGAGTGTCCTGGTCGAGTGGTTTAAGGCGCCTGACACTGTAAATATGACGGACAAAGAAAGAGGACAAAATATACGGTTCCTATTCTACCCTCAATGATTGCTGTGGTAGACAAAGGAACATCCCTTCACTGTTATTATGTAAAAATGTGTAGAACAGGTGTCACATGCATATTCACCTGTTCTACTTATTTTACATAGTAGCAGTGAAGGGATATTCCTTTGTCTACCACAGCAATTGTTGAGGGTAGAATAGGAACCATATATTTTGTCCTCTTTCTTTGTCCGTCATATTCACAGTGTGAGTGGAGATACAAAGGTAGAGGGTTTGAATCATGACATGGCACTAATATCCTTTGGCAAGATATTAACCTGCACTTGCTACTCTCCACCCAGGTGTTAAATGGGTACTTGTTAGGATGCAACCATCATTGTTGGTCAAAAACTTTTTGAGCATCAAGTAACGCCTGGCTGGAATGCTCTCCAGGGAGTGGAGATTGTGCACACATTGTGTGCGGGCAAGTATTGAATCCAATGACCGGGGTAATAGTATATCTGTAAAGCGCTTAGAGACATTTGTATTACTGGTAAGCGCTATATAAAAGTGGAATATTATTATTATTATTATTATTATATTCATCAAGGTTTTATACAAGACACTTCAAATTTTTAAGCTTTACAGCAACATAAAATTAAACTGATAGATATATTTCCATCTATAAAAAATCAAACAAATATGAGAGATTACATTTAGGGTACTTACAAATACCAAAAAAGCTTTTACAATCTTTCAAGTGAAAGTGAAATTCAAAGGTATTGGCCACTTTTTTGTCCGAATGAAGAACTGTATAATTATTACTTGTTAATAAAAAAAATTATTTGAGTCATAAAGACACCAACGCTGAACGAGAGAAGGCATTAATTTCTTACCTCCAAGTTCAGTCAATTTCTCTGCTCTCATATTACTGGATGTTATGATCCCAACCTAAAGAGAGAGAGAGAGAGAGAGAGGGAGGGAGAGAGAGAGAGAGAGAGAGAGAGAGAGAGAGAGAGAGAGAGAGAGAGAGAGAGAGGAAAAGCAACGAGTCAATCAAACCATACTCTATACTTTCTGAAAAACTAAGCTAAACAAATAGTCAATGTTTCATGAAAGAAATTTCAAGAGCAGTCAAACAAAATCTTTGAGTGACCGGTTTTACCATACCAATAGACTGTAATGTTTTTTGAAATTTCGAATTCCAATCATAAATATATTTGTATCTAACTTACAAATTCCATTGCTTTATTTTGGCTCAAATATCTTTCATGGGAACAATTTTCGCATGTACATAAGTATGTATTACTGTATCGAGAAGAATAAACCACCTGTGTACAAACTTATAGAACATGATTAATTACATTTGCATTTTGTTCTATCTTTGTTCAGCCTACAGTATAGCATAGAAGTGGTTCAAATAACATCAAGTAATTCCAGGGATCATTTGATTTTTAGCTCCAGTTAGGTAATAGGTGGCACATAAAAATTATTGTATATCAAATATATCACACATAACATCTGTTTGGAACCAGAAGGGCATCTATTCATATACTTTATCACTTTATGATAGTTAATGCCCTTTTAGCTCTGAACAGATCAATGTTTTCATTCTCTACATGTCAGTATTTGACATTTTACCCACTTTAATACAAAATATTCCAGGATGACACTTTGGAAACTATGGACTGTTTCGTTGGGGAATTAATAATCCTGGTTCACGTTGATTTTAATAATTGTTCATGAATCAGAAAGTATGTAATGTTAGTGTAGCATTTCTTACCTGGCTTATTGGGTTCTGATCAAAGTATTCCTCAATAAAATGTTCAAGCAACTGAAAGATAAACAGCATTTCCAAGAGAGACAATTAAATAAAGCTGCAAAAGTAAGGGTAGAAGAGCACATGTATTTGACATTTAAAAAGTATTATAAGTTGATTTTAAAAAATTGACACACTGTGCAGAAATCTTAGCTCTTTTCACTTATAGGTGTGTGCAAATTGTATTCATTTTTAAGGCTTGACATCCAAATTTATCGAGCCAAACCAAAAAAATGTGGGTAATTTGTACAAAAGGCCTCTAGCAGATGAAAGTGTATGGGTGGTTTCAAAGAGGATATATAAAGGGCTGTTTTGTGCTTTTAAGGGCTACAGGATATCAACCCTTCAGTATTATAAGTAGACCCAATGTCCTTTGGAACAGCATGCATGTCTGTTAGGTATAGGGGCCCAATCCTCCATAGAGTTAGAGTGTATGGGTGGTTTCAATGAGCGTTACCTACCTTGGTACAGCAAGCCAGTCTATTGGGTTTGAGGTCCTGGTCTTCCATCGAACGTGAACAGTCCAACAGGATGAACAGATGCCGCATCTGAAACAAACACATTATAAACAAATTACCAGAACCTGTATTGCGAATTTGTACAGCATTGTACATAAATTAGGTACATTATATGCCATCGCTTGAGCGCAGTTAAAGAAAAATCTCTTTATGTGTTTAGCACTCTGGTACCTTTTTATACATTTGGGGGTTATTTTCTCTCAGAAAACCTTGGACCATGAATTGTTTCCTAATAAACAGACACAGATGTTTAGATATCAATCTCATACTTTATACTCCATGTACAGGGTGATGCATACTTACATGTACATAAGGATGATCACACACTGAAACAGAGACACTAAAACCACAAAAAATATGTATGAAAAACACAAAGGGGGGAAGTCCCTACTACATGACTTGCGGTATAACCTCTGACCTTACCATGCCAAGCCTGACATTGTTGGGTCTATCCTCCAATCTTCTTCTCTTCGCTCTCTGGATGATATCATCCACAGTGGCCTGAAGGGAGCCTTCTTCATCCTCTTGGAGAGCCTCCCTAAAATGGAGAAGAAAAGCAGAGAATTAAAATTTGAAGTTCATAGTTAGGTTCCAGATCCTCATTTAAAAGAAATATGTGATTTACACATATTCACAATAAATTGTTTATACTTTACTGTCATTACATTACAAAGAGAATGTAAAACCCATCAAAATGAAGCAGCACGAATGAAAACAAAAGCCCTGATTCACAGAGGAACCCATGGTTTAAACATTAGCGCAAATTAAGCGTACCTTGCCTTGCGCAGGTCTAATATTGGACCTCTTGACTGTGTCACGCTTATTTTGCGTTAATTTTTAGACCACAGGGTTATGTAAATGAAGATTTAAACCACAGATTAACTTTAAACCTCCTATGTGAATTTGGGCCAAAGAGTTCAAAACAATGAAAATAATAAAGTTGTAAAATATGAGCCCTGAGAATTCTGAAAAAAAATCAATAACATTGAGGCATACCTTAACTCATATTCTGGCAGAGAGATGAGGGAATGTGCTATTTTTCAATCTAGTGTACCGGTATATTGATGACAAAATAAAGCTTCCATCATAGTAAACTTTTTTTTTGCTTGATTGCTAGAAAAATTAAAAAACTGGAAAGTTGATGTCCAGGCAAGCGGCATTATATATTTTTACTTGAAAATAATCCAAAAAATCTGCACTCTAAGTTGGCAAATAGGTAACACATAACACATATTACAAAATAAACCATTGAATTCAAAACATTACAGAAATGAAGAAACAGACCAATACTCACTTTACATCATTATTTTCAAAACAATTTAAAAAAAACACTTCAGACAGAATGTCTACATTTCTTCTAATTTGGAATTTCTTATGTTTACATCAGATTTCAATTATGCTTACCAGGTCCTTTCATAATCTCCTTCCCACGTATAGCCCTTCTCAGGTTCATCATCTGCCATTGTTTCAATCAACTCTTCCCTTCCAGTTTGAGAGACCTAAGAATATTCACCTCTGTGGAATAAAACATCATGGTAAATGTAGGTAAGTAAAAACTGTCTTATGGGGCGTTGCAAGAAAGTTGCGATTGATTGCAAGAACTGACATTTGCAATCGATTGCAACTCAACTTTCTTGTATAGCCTCACAGTTTTAACAATTAAATTAAGTTAACTACATCTAGCTTTTATTCTCTATCTCTCCCTTACTAATGGGGCGTTGCAAGAGAGTTGAGTTGCGATCAATTGCAAATTTGCAATTAATCGCAAGACTTACGCTTGATTTAGGGGATTTGCAATTGATTGCAACTTTCTTGCAACGCTCCATAAGTGGCCACCTCTCTATAAAGGTCACCTGTCTGGAGAGGTTACCTATATTGGCTCCCTCCAAGAAGAAAAGTGTGATAAAGAACCTGTCTAGAAAGGCTACCTGTCTACAGTAGCTGATTGTCCCCGTTTCCCTCCGGTCTTTATAGGCCTGGCCACGATTTATTTTGTCAAACTATCAAATTCATGGATAGACCAAAAGCTTCAGTCAACGTCTGGCTCCACTGACAGCCTCTTTACATAGACTGTAGTACAACGTACCGATTAGTGAGGAAAGATTACGCAATGCAGTTTCTCAACTTTCTGTGTGATTGCTAATCTCATCATGCGCATGCCAGTAGCTTCAAGAAAACTGACAGAGTAGCTTGAAAGCAAGTCTTTATATTTTGATGTTTTACAATGATTTTCAATAGTTTTTTATAGTATAAGAAAATTAGACATATTCTTGTTCTTTTTTTCTAAATCAACTGTTAAGTCTAAATAAAGAAAAACCCTAGGGCAAACTTTATGACCGGATCCCATTGAATATCGGCTAATGAATACCCCTTCCCCCTTGACTTGTGCATGCAGCAAGGGTTACCATGACGTTTGTGTAGGGGGAAAGTTAATAAATGTCAGTGTCATTAAAGAACTTATGTCTATTTTATGCAGAGAATGTTTCCACTAGTCTGTAGTGTATCACGATTGCCCCTTCCCCGTCCAAGTCAATGGATCTCTGCTGCCACCTATGAAGCACGCATAGCAGCACTACAATCCTGGCTGTGTATAAAGTTGGGCAATGCTATACTGCAGTACTTTTATGCAGCATTTTGTAAAACTTGCTGTATGATACTTTCAAACGGTTTAACAAACAATTAAATAAATCAATGTTGATTAATTATTCGTTCATGAAAATTTACTGTTTTCCAGGTATTTCAGCCTCCTTTTATGGATTGGGGCAACTGTATTCAGCTATGTTCTGCCATTTTCTAATTTCCTGAGGTTTTTTTTTTAAATGAAGGGAGACCTCAACGCCCGATATTATCGTACGTTGTTTGTCGTCACTGTCGAAACGCGATTGGTTGTTAACACAGGTCAGCGGCAGGCTATCTCAGCATAAGTCAGCCACCCGTTGGATATTGCGCAACTGTTTTAGATATAGACTAGGCAGTTTCACAGCCTACAATATTGAGGGCATGCTTCACGAGTGCAATTTGAGACCAAAAGCTGTGACCTACTTCAAAAGCAAAACGACATACATGTAAAACAAAGGAATGACCAGCCACTTCGTATTCATCCTGTGCAATTTTTTTGGTCGCAGCGCACACGCGCGAGTCTATTGAATCTCCATGTAAAATCGTATACACAAATTCTGTCGTATAAATGCGTAGCTAAACACGATGGTGGAAAATCAGCGGTAGTTTCTTCAGACTTTCTACATAATTTTGAGCTGGAAATCAGTCATTTAGATCTAGTCTAGATAATCTAGTCTAGATAGGCATGTTCATGGGGCACTAGAGGGCGCCCCGCGCACATACTTTATAATAATAATAATAATAATAATTAACCGTTCTTGTATAGCGCATAACACATAGTATTAAAACATGTCCCTAAGCGCTCAAGGGTGATTTTATCTGCGGTGGGTCGGCACTAATCAGCCCAAAACTTGGATATGGGAGGGTGGAATGATATCTTTTTTATAATGTTATCCGGTCTTACCCCTAACCATTCTGTGTTAAATCTAAGTGGAAATAACATGCGAGTACGATAAGAGAAACACCGGGCCCAATACTGATGCAAATTTTTAAATATTAGCCTAGAAATGACCACCAAACGGGAAAAAATGACATTTTTTTCTGACAAATCTACCAAAAATCTGGGTTATAGATAAATCACATCTAGGCACAGTAATACAAATACGATTTTCTGAAAATTCAGGTATGATTTTTTAAGTTTCTTTCAAGTGTATTTCTGCGCATCGCAGCGCAAATATTCTTCACTGCTTCAAAATCACCCTTGAAATTTGTTTTTGCAACGAATTTGATACGAGGTCCGCGAGTGTTCCCCGTTCCTTGTGTGTTAAAAGTTAGGTAATACATACTTTGCATTGACTCGCGCACGGAAAAAAGGCTCAAAAACAAAATGTCAAATGGAGAAATAAACAAGCTTTTGTATAGTTATTAGTGATCTACCGAGGTTTTTTTGTCGGTTTAATTTATTATATAGTCACAATTAGAATTCAGAATTATCTCACTGAAAAGTTAAGAAACCGACGATGTTCTCGATCGTAGTTATTTTCATTTTGCCAGCAGCCGATCTAGCGTTGTTTTGGCAAAAAGCTAGGCCGCTGCCTTCCCATCGCAAAACCTTTCAAGTCCCGCTAAAATTGCGTGCAGCGAATCTCCGAAGGTGCATTGGTCTCGCTGGCAAACTCCCAGCCCGCTAGCTTCCCACGACGGACCATTCGTGGTATGGTGAGAGTGTGTGTGCGAGGTACGATTTTTGTTTCAAGAACGCACGCAACGCAACCGTGCGCGTCACTTTTAGCTGTCGAATGTCTAGAGTAGTGGCTCCGATGTGCGGCCGATCGGCGGGAACTGCCGATTCTATTTTTATGCAAATACTCACAGAATACTTCAATATCCTCAATATAGAGTCCATATACTTACTTATTAAATAGAAGTCCCAAATAACCTAACTGACCCACAGCGTGGTCAGCATTGACCACGTTTCGAAATGCTTTGAGTTTCCCGGTTTGCGGCACGCGTACGTCACAAAGCTTTATGCGCTACGTCACGATCAAAGCATGTACCAAATTACTACGGGTAACCCAAATTCTCATGTTTATCTGTTGCTACAGTAAATTTGTCAAGTTTTAAACAATTTCACCTTTTCCTTGAATGGATCATCCCATACGGGGGTACATACTACTAGAAACTATCGGGTCATAGCGGGTACACACATCAGCACACATACCATCATACATGATCCCGCATGTTATGTGTGTATTGACGTGCCGGTTTGCGGCCACCCCATGCAACTGGCCATGCGGTGTCATAATCAAAATATCTGCGATAGGAGACAGACCACAGCCATCATACTTCCACAAAAACATCAAATTTCACCTCCAATCGGACAAATAGAGCTACAATATTGATCTAGTCATGCCTCGATCTCTAACTTAAAAGTTAGCACCTGCTGGAATTTTCATCGGCGACTGGTGCCGTAGATTTCCCACATCGCTGACGGATACTCCGTACCGACAGGAGCATCTGCTACGGACTTTTTCGGCAAAGCAGAACTTACCGGGGAATCCACGGTAGGTTTCAATGATTATTAGACCCTGGCCTTGAGTCATATTTATTTAATTTGGAAAAACGATACCCCTGGCCGCAAACCGGGCTATGCCGCAAACCGGAGCCTCTACTCTAAGGACATTTTTAGTAAGAATAGACCTAACGTTACTTCTAGATCTAGTTATAGATCTATCTTTGGTTGTACAACAATTAAAAAGCTAATTTCTTCAAATTTGCTCCTGACGTGGTTCAGACTAATTGTCTGATGTGTTTTCAAGTCAATTTGGTGAATATAGACTCTAGATCTAGAGTCTATTTGTTTGTATGAATTTGCCTTAGATCTAGATCTAGTCTAGAGTAGATTTTGTTATTTTCTCCCATTTATTTTGAAGACGTGTGTACAAAATTGATGCCTCTCACTTTCAGCACGTAAACAGCACTAGAGTCTAGAGGTCAATTAGACAGCAATAACCATCTGATTTGGGTCATTTCTTTAATAAAACTGACATTTGTTGTCATTCCCCAATACAGATGGCAACCCAGAGATCTCGTACCATGGGGATGGCTATGTACATATTTTCGTCCACGACATTTTCTCCCCGATTTTCTTTATTTAGATCTAATTTTCTGATTTCTAAATCAGATGTAAATTAGGTCGGTATGTCATTTGTCCTAATTACAGTTATCAAAATTTGATAACTTAATATTAAATGTATAATTTATGGACTTACTTATATGAATTATCCAATTTGTATTTCCGAACTGTGAAACGGTACGTTCATGCATTCGAAATATTACCCAGCGGCCGATATATTTCCGGGTCCACCTACCAAAACATAGCCAAATGGCCAATCAGAGCACTCGTTTCGTGGGAGTTCGTTGGTCAAGCTGGGCCGACTCGTACGTAGCTACGGTAGCTATTGGACGTTCGAAAAGAAAAAATGAATATTCATCAACTAAAACCAAGACGGATAATGTTGACGACGAGACTTTCTCGGATTAATCATTTATGTAGGATCTAAATGAGCAAGATATCGTAAGTCAAATAAGCTATATATATGTTATTTTTAATTTGTGTTGTAATTCCAGCAGTTATGAGGATGTAAAGAGTGAAAATCTCGTTGCATATCTCATTCATCGCGGTCCGGTCGAACCGAACCATTTGTTCCGTACAGTGCCTCACAGAAAGAGGTCCCCAGACTTCAGTCTCTATAATCGGAGGTCTAGTGGAGCCAGACGTAGTCTCAGTGGAACAACCGACGATTAGAGAGACTGAAGCTTTCGGTCTAGAGGTCAATATGCATTAGCATTGACTACTAATGGAATGCCTACGGAGGCGCCGCGGCGTTGCCTGGTTGGTTGTTGGCGTGCGCCTGACCTCGCTCTCCCGTCTCGGGACATTACACGAAACTCAGTTAATGGGACAGTTGTGATGAATTTACGGACAAACCCAGTCAAGTTCCCCTGGAAATCTAGGCGGCATATTCATGATATTATTATATAAAGAACGAACACGAATCACAATCACTAAAATCTCTATCCACAGAACCAGTTTTTACCTGTTTATCGCTTACTCAAAGATTCTCTCTGCCTATCAATGATCACATAGATCTAGAAAAATACAGATTATGGTGTTGCCAACAGAACAAATTAATATGATAAGGGTTCACCATCAGGCGCGTACGCAGGGGGGGTGTTTGGGGGGTTAAACCCCCCCCTTTGGTATTTTTATGTGTATAAACCCCCCCTAAAAAACCCTAAAACCCCCCCCCTTTGGGATTTTTTTTTTTTTTTTTTTTTTTTTTTTAATTATTATTAAAAAAAAAAAAAAAAAAAAATCCCATGGATGACCTAAACAAGTGACACCTCACCCCCCCCCCCAACGGAGCAACATGTCAAATTTTCAAATTTCGAGACAAAAAAAAAAAAAAAAGTGTCCTCTTACCCCCCCCCCCCCCCCCCCCCCCCCCCCCCCCCCCCCCGCTTATTCAGCGGTCGGCTGAGTCGTTGCGATTTTTTGGGGACCAAAAAAAAAAAAAAAAAGTGTCCTCTTACCCCCCCCCCCCCCCCCCGCTTATTCAGCGGCTGGCTGAGTCGTTGCGAAATTTTCGGCCCGATTTATAAATGTTAAAACCCCCCCCCTTGAAAAAATCCTGCGTACGCGCCTGTTCACCATAGAGATATATACAATAGTGTTAGTAGTATATATCTCTATGGGGTTCACATAGAGTCTACCCGGATTTTTCTTACGAGTCCTTACTACTGATCATTCACGGATCTTTACGATTTGGCCACTTTTACGACCGATTTAGGAGTTGTTACGAGTAATTACGAGCTATTTATGAGTTATAACGATGTATTTACAGCAAAATTCCATAAGCACGTAGCTAGGGTTTCATTTTAGGGGGGGGGGGGCGGTATGCAAGAGCACGCTCGGGGGCGGGGAGTTTGAATCAAGTTCCCGGCCCTTCCTCCGCGCGTAGCGCGGAAGCTTTGAGAAAGGAGACGATATTCGTTGTACCATTCTCGATCAACTTTTAATCCTTGTCTGAATTCAGTTTTCCCCCTCCCGCGCGAAGCGCCGAAGCTTTGACGTTTCATTAATTATAAGAGAAAGAAGACGATTCGTTGGGCCGTTCTCGACTCTTAATCCTTATCTAAATTCAGTTTCTTTTGACGGTTCATTAGAGAAAGAAGACGATTCGTTGTACGGTTCTCGACCCTTAATCCTTTTTCTCCTATACGTCCTCTTCATTTCTTCTTTTTTTCTCTTTTTTTTTGGCCGGCGTTTTTTTTTTTTTTTTTTTTTTTTTTTGGGGGGGGGGGACGACCGCCCCCACCGCCCCCTGGCTACGTGCCTGAAATTCCATGATTTGTTACGAGTTAATTGTCATGGACAACTACGAACAACTAACGGACATTTTACGATCGCCCCGTTTACGTGTTGTTACAAATAGTTACGAGTTAGATACGAGTATTTGCGAGACCTTACGATTTTGCAGCTTTTATACCTTTCCCCAAATCATAAACAATACGTAAGAATACGTAAAGTAAACGTATCTATTCGTAAAGTGCTCGTAACAACACGTAAGCACTCGTAATCGATCCTACATAGTTCGTAAACAAATCGTAAAATAACCGCAACAATCGTGACGCGTTATTTACGGATGTTTGCAATTGACTACGAGGTGGATCGGACTCGTGTAGGCCTATGTGAAGGGGTTATTAAAGATCAAGATTAATTTAAATCGCATCTCTCATCACTTTCCTCTCAATAAATATTGAGTTGAGTGGTGATAGTTATTCTACCTGACTGCTAAAAAACATAAATGATTGTTAGTAAGCAACCAGACAGCCGACGGATTTAGGTCCTCTCCGAGGGACCTAGTTATGAGGATGAATGCCTTACCAAAGGGCACTAGCGCATCGATTTGGTTTCGAACCCGGGTACGGTCATCGGATTACGTACGAGACCACTGCTCATCTACCAACTGCTATCGCGCCTCTCTCAATACCTACTGATGTACATGTATTACATCCTGCTTGAGTTGAGGAAAATGAAGAAGAAACATAATTCGATAAAAGTTATTTTCTGCGCAGATAGGTATAGAAATTAAATCACAATAGAGGTATATTCTTCTTCTATGTTTTAAAGAATAGGCTACATAAGTGGTTGGTATATTTCACAATGTTTTTTTTCCGAATGGGAAACAACAGAAAATTTAACAAAAACCTTCCTGACAGGCTGACAACACCACAATGAGTCGAGGGGGGAGATGGAGAGAGAGAGAGAGAGAGAGAGAAGAAGAAAGAGAGAGAGAGAGAGAGACAGAGACAGAGACCAATTCGAGATCATCATTCGTTGTGTGGGGATTTCAAAAAGTCGTAATTCGTTCTAAAACAGTCCTCAATACGTTCTACACGTCTGAAACCCGTCCCCAGTCAGTTCTTATCAAGTTCAGATGGGGTAAAATAATATGCCATTTTCAGGCAGTCCAAGCCAGTCCGTAGTTGGTTTAAACTCATTATTGACTAGTTTTACCACGTCCACACCCATTTCAACTTGTTCGCCACTTGTTCCAAATAGTTTGTAACCCGACCAACCCGTTCAAAGACAGTTTAACTCATCTCATCTCCTCATCTCGTTCTTATTAGTGCGTTCGAACGGACTCTTAGGCCCGAATTCACAAAGGAGGTTTGTCGACAAACCGTGGTTTATGTGCGTCATACGACGCGTTTTGACGCGTTTTTACAAACCTTGGTTTGTAAAAAAACAAAACGAGGTTTGTCGAAACAAAAGGAGGTTTAAACCTCCTTTGTGAATTCGGGCCTTAGAGCGTGTGTAATCCTGTCCTGGCTCGGGCGCTATACAAACCCAGCGGGTACTCGCCATTCCTCATTCCCGTTCAACAGATCAAAACATTTAAGAGAAGCCCCCCATCTCACAAAACTAGTTCTCACTACGTTCTGGAAAAAATTGCCAAATGGGCTCAAACGGCCCCCACTGTTATTTAGGGTACACATATGCGTGTTCCCAGCGACCCCCCCCCCCTTTCAGCTTATTACGATCCTCGAAATTGATATCACATGACGAGCTCTGGACCAATCACATCTGTCTAAGCTATCTAATATATATAACAATATATGTTGTTATGATAACAGGCGTCTTGTAGGCAAAAAATAGTCATCCATTAAAGGGTGGAGCTTCTTATTGAGCTTCTTGTTTCGCCACGTTGCCAGCACCGTAGCAAATAGTGCCTTATTTGCCTTATTGCATCGAGCACATCTCTATAGTTCACTGTAAAAGGAACATTCGGAGCGACGATACGCGATAAAACTGGTAAATAGTTATTTGTTAACGCCTTCTTTTCTCTTTCTTTTTATATTCTTCACGGTATTTTATTGAATTTTACGCAATGCCTTGTTAACTGGTCACCTGGGAAATGATATATTGATTTTTAATATGATTCATAGTTCCTCGCTGCTCATCATAGTTTCAAACGTCTTAGATGTAATTTTTGTTATTACAATAAACGGTCTTTTGTAAGATGTCTCTATTAAAAATTAAAACTTGGTGGGTGGGTAATTTGTTGTCTATTGAAGATGTAAATATGTACAGTGTTTCCACTCAAAATGCGTATCGTCTAAAATGACATAAATTAATTTTAATAATAATAATAATAATAATAATCTTTTTAGTCCACTCCAAATTTTATTAAACCGAAAATGAAAAACAAAATGACTTATCCTTCAGATAATCTGATCATTTCTTTTATGCGTATTACATAACAAAATATATCACATGTTAACTTAATAAAAAGTGTTCCATTGTACAAATTTATGGCGTTTTAAAAACCTCGAAATATGATTAATTTGTTAACAAACCCGATATTCGGAGTACGTCACACTTTTATGTTTCATTGCACCATAAATATATGTGTAATATCCAAATTTCAAATATATACTAAACAGGTTCTTTGCTTCAAACTAATAATGAAAATTATATCAATTGAAAGATTTTTATCATACCGTGTGAGTCAAAAAAAAAGTTTACACCTAGAAAATTGCTAATTATTTTAAAAATCATCAATGAACAGTAAGTTATTATACATCATATGAAAGAGTGTTTTATCCCAAATCATTTGGTATCATTTTCGTGTGGTATGTGTTCACGCTTGGATGAACAGGAGATATTGTTTGCGAGAGTGCAAACATCGACTTGCGCCAAAGTGATGCCTACAGTTGCATTATGATGGGATTAGCGGAGTGAGAGAATGCATTGAATGTATCAAATGAAATGCATTGCATATGCTTTTTGCAGAAGCAAAGCACACACAAATGATGGGTAATATTTGATATTCGATATTTGATATGTGTGGCTTGATTTAATTCTTTTTAGGGATGTTATTTGGATCTGCAAAGACCGAATTAATACCCAAATCCCAATTGTTTTATTCAAACATCACATAAGCAACTTTGGCGCACGTCGAGTTTTGCACTCTCGCAAACAATACCTCCTGCTCGTCCAAGCGTGAAAACATACCACACGAAAATGATACTAAATGATTCGGGATAAAACACTCTTTCATATGATGTATTATAATTTACTGTTCATAGATGAATTTTCAAATAATTAGCAATTTCTAGGTGTAAACTTTATTTAGACTCACACTGCATAATTTATATTTGGTCAAAAATAACAACAATCATGATTTTTTTACATTCTTTCCAATTAGGAGACAAAATGCCATTCTTAGTATAACAAAAAAAAATTGCGTGGCATGCTCCCCTTGCCTCATTTTCTCCTAGTATTGTTAGCATGGATATCATGCATTACTTCAAAAATGCCATGGGAGATTTTCTAGAGCCTTTTTTTAATGTTTGGCTGGTCTAATACATGTATAAGAAACATAATGCACTATCAATTATTTGTTCTTTAATATCTTTTTCACTTATTTCTGTGCGCAAACTACTTTTGACATCACTCACTTAAAACCTTTCCAATTCATTCATGCATGAAAACATCGTAAAATATTCAAGAAGATGAATTGAATTTGGACACGAATAATAAGACTCCGTCTTAACACAATCGTCTCGTTTTTTAATTGATGGGGAAATCCGGGTTTCCTTTTGACAGAAAACCACTGTACATTTGGTCATTTAGAACAAACTTGAGCGACAAAATTAAATCCAAAAGTTAGCGAATTTGCTCAACTATCTAACTATTCCGTTGGTCCAAAACATGCACATTCATATAACTAAAATGTTGCCACCATACACGATGTCATGATACGAATTAAGGATGACAATCATTTCCCCTGTCAAAATTATAACCTATTTCTTCCATTTTCTTTGTCTCTGGATAACTAACAGAAGTAAGCTACAGCTGTATCACGTGCCTTCAATTGAGAAACTAGAAATGGACCTACTTGTCTTTTTCATATTTGCAGGTAAACACGAATAAGTTTTTACATACAAACAATAATAACAATCTGTTGGAATGTAGAAGATACGAAAACGATCCATCTTTGGGGCTTACATTTCCCGACATTATGAACACGTACCATAATTTGTTTTAAATTATGATAAACCGGAACTACAGCATCAATCGTAAGACATCTGTACATGGATATTTGAAAAACTATTGTTATTGTTATCGTTATTGCTTGGATGATTATATATACTTCTTTATTAATTCCTTCCTCACCAACGCACTTATGACGGCTTATCTTTTTTTCTATTACCATTTAATTTTGTGTATATTACTGTTATGGTTGTTTGATCATCCTTCTGAGTATACCTTTTTTTATACCACCACTTGAGAAATTATATTCCTATTTGCTATGCTTGTATGATAATCCTTTTGAAGTTTGATATTTGTACTGTTCGTTCAATTTTGCCCATGCAATACATCATTATTTTCATGGTACCGAAATCATAACATACGCTATAAAAGCTATATGATGTTGATATAATTTCTTTATTCAGGAAAAGTAGAATACGAACAAAGTAAACAAAGTACAAATACATCCAATATGGTTTAAGAAGTGAACCAACAAGAAAAGTAGAGACATAAACATGATAGTCAGAGCATGATAATAAAAATAAATTCTAACATCAGTCATAATAATCATTACTGTATTATTAACGATTATGACTTAAAGAACAAGAAAACTTAAACCCTTGGCATAATTTGAGTTCGGCATATAATCTTGCTTGAGTCAATATGTCAGGTTCAACACTTCTAATTTTATTATTTATAGCTCGAAAATTTATAGTGGCTAAACATGAGAATGAATGGCATTCAATTGGCTCAACATCAAAAAACAAAAAGGACTTGTTATGAAATATTACCCTCTTTTTGGTCATAGGATGTGTGACCGTGTCCATTGCTGTCACATGCTATACCTGCCAAGAAAACGTCCCCTTCAACCAAGAAAAAGGTGTTTTCGACTTGACCGACTGCTCTGCACCAAGCCCAAACAACGTCGATACAGACACGGAATGTACTGGGACTTGTCTTGTAAGTTGAGTTGATAAGGTGCATAGTTACAAAAATAGTTATTTTAGCTAATACGAATGTTTGTCTGTCGTATAAATACAATTACTGTATGTAATATCCATTTTGACGATTTAAAAGCAATTATACGTAACTTGTGGAAAATAATATAAAAGGTACTTAACAAAGGGTTTTTGCATATTACGAAAATGGTCTAGTGCCACGAAATATTTCAACTGCTTGTAGTATAGATATGGCTCTAGTGACATAGTGTAAAAATATTCGTTAGATATCCAGATGGTTGAAAGTGTTGCAATGTACCCTAAACTGAGTTGGGCACATCTATTTGTATAATGGGCTTTGGTGATAAGGCCTATCAATTTTACATAAGTATCTCCATTCAGAGCCAACTATAGACATAGATTCGGTTTCAGATGGACACACTTTAAAGTTGCCTCTGTTCCTCTTCTTCAAAAGTATGTGCGTGTCGATACTGAAATTTACTTTCAAAAGAGTACTCAAAGCACTACTTTAAAGTGAATTTTCATTATTATTGATATTATTGATATTATTACCTTGAGTATTATTTTAGTGGGAGAAGAAATATTGTTATTATGTTTAAAAGTATAGCAGTAAGAGGTTTTTTTTTTTTTTTTTTTTTTTTTTTACAACGTCTCATTAAAAATACAGACAATGATTTCGCTGAGAACTTCAACCTACGGGGTCACTCGCGGGATCACTCGATCTTGCCTTGATGAGGAGTCTCCTTCACTTATACCATCACAATGCGATACAGGGTGCACGAATCTATTCGTCGGTCGACTCGATTGCAGACAGTGTTGCGACTCCGACTTTTGTAACAATGCAGCTGTGGATGAGGTCATAAAGGAGAATCGAATGGGCCAAACTTGCTACGAGTGTCGGCACAGCGAGATACCTTACATTGGTAATTACAACCCCAGTTGTGGACTGGCTTTCGACCCAGAGAGCACAAGCTTGAGATACTCCTTCTGCCAGGGTCTGTGTTATGTAAGTATCAAATAGGATACCCGATATCCCGCGGTCACCTTTGAGAGGCTTCTGAACAACAAGGCAAATATGAAGATCCGGCAAGGGGGGGGGGGGGGGGGTCGTCAAGGGACCATAATATTCCATGAAGTGGCAATATATAATTAATGATGGAGGGCTATATTGAGGTTGCCTCTATGTCTAATTTGTGAAAGCCGTTGTGATTGTTTTACATGTATTTCATTATATAATCATCATTATCATCATTATCACTAAATCATTACGACTACTATTAATCATTATTATCATTATGACTACTATTAATCATTTTCATCAGCATTATTATTATCATTATTGTTTTTATTATAATTATTATTATGACTTTTACTATTATTATTATCATCATTATTACTATTATCATTACAATCATTTTTCATTATTACTAAAATATTTTGTATCATTAACATTAATATTGTTATTATTGAAATAATTGATATTGTTATTTTTTCATTTTTTATAACATTACCCATTCCGTAGACTGCAGTCACCTTCATTGAGGGGGTAGAAGACGTTCGGCGTGGATGCGAGAGCACAGGAAGCAGTTGCGATAATGCCAACAATCCCTATCTGGAGGACAAGAGCGTTAGTATCGGCAGTCTGGCATACGATGTGAAGTGTTGTTTGGGTTCCCTTTGCAATGGGGGTCGGTCTGATGGTTCTGCTATGAGCATGAGCGTACTCGCATTTTTCTTGGCTCAGTTCTTGGCCCTAGCACTGTAATAAATAGAGAGAAATCAATTATTATCACCCAATCATTATGACGAGACTGACCCAAATTCGAAACCAAACGACACCAGGGCCCTGTTTTCATAAAAAATATTATCAATAACACGTTGCAAATGCTGTTACAAGCTGAAATCGTCGCATTTGATTGGCTGAACGCAATAAGACACTAGACATTGATAAGGTTTATGAATCGGGGCCCATGACAGCGTTTCACCAAACCGTCATACAATATAAATTTCAAGTACCTAATTTTCGGCCGATAGCCTTTCTCCCCATCTTATCCAAAATAATAGAAAAGGCAGTGAATATGATTCTCCTTGAATATCTGTCAGAAAAAATGACCACTTAAAGTACGAGTCAACTTCAAAAATAACTTACTTTCAATAGAAGCAGAAAAATCAGACAAACCAATCAAAAAAAGTTTGAGTAAAATCGGATAACTAATAAGAAAGTTATGTATTATTGAAAAAGTTTGTAAAACTATGGAACAATGAAAATCACTACACAAATTGCCAATTTAGTTATTAGTTTGTGACGTCAGGTTCTCGCTATTTAACAATTACTTGATATAGTATCATCCCATACATTTCCCTTTTAATCCCTCAAAACTTGATTCCCCTTACATTTGCCCAGGTTATAAGATTTGTATTATATTGCGTGCATCACATTTCACAAAATCTTTTATGAACTTTGAAGAATCGATACTATTTTCTGAATATTGTATATTCATAATTATTGATTTTTATATAAATAGTTTATCATAATTCACATTTTTCATTATTTAACTGGAAAACAATTACTCTATATTAGTGCATCCACACAAAAACATATTTTAATACTAACATTCTAACTTGGACGCTGGTGTGAAGAAATAAGATTCTTAGGGGACAAATAGAAAATTTATATTATCAATATAAAGAAAATAATGAGTGGATAGTGAGTACATGACGTCACAGACTGATAAATGAGTTCCCAATTCGTCTTGTGCTTTTAATTGTTCCATAGTTTTACATACTCTTCAAAAATCATAACTTTCTTATTAGTTATCCGATTTTGCTCAAACTTGTTTTGATTGGTTTGTCTGATTTTTCTGCTTCTATTAAGAGAAAGTTATTTTTGGATTGGGCTTGTTCTTTAACCCCAAACATTTCGATTTTCGACCTAATCATTCATGTGAGACCGCCCTAATCACTACATTTAATGTACTTTTCATACCAACAGATTATTATAGCTCTTACATGTTTATCACATTTTTTTCCTTTTCATTATCTATTATGATTAAATTTGTGTCATGTTACTTGACTCTATTACCATACCAAAGAGATTCATAGCTGGTATCTGTTTGACCATACCATGCTTATAATGTAATGTTAGTATACTTATCATTAATTAAATGTTGTTCTTTTGTGTAATATTATATTCAGTTAATGTATTCCCATTATTTTGTTCAACTTATTTTTAAAGTTGATTTTTATCATTTTCTAAAATCATGCATGAATTGTGTTAAATCAATGTTATGATTTGATATTGTACAGTTCTAATTGTAATTCATGTATTTTTCATGTGCAGTTGTTATGATCAGGGCTCTGTGGAAGACCAGGTTTTTATGTTTGTATACTTAACAGACTACCCTGAATAAAGAAGTAAAATAAATAAATACCACAGGTTTACCAGAAACCCATGGAAACAAGCTATTGAACTTTATAAATACTACTCAGAACTTCAAAGTATATTTACTTTTTGTAGCAAATCCGTAGTTTTGTTGATGTATTTACAATTTGAATTGGCTAAATAAATCTTATGGACTTAACCTTCGTGGGGTCTTATAATATTCATATAATAATTGGTAATGGTTCGTTGTACAAGATAATGTTTTATGAGAATTCTAGCTTTTGCACGTTAATTACCAACGTGTGACATACATTTTGTGATGGCTGAAAAGGCCTGAAACAATTAAACAAACAGCACTGCAGAAGATGTATGAATACTGATATTTGCACGTATTCCGTCATTATATGTATACAAATTCCATTAATCTCCCCACTATTCAAACATGTTTGGAATGATTGCATTGAAGTAGTAAATAATATATCTTAGATTTAAAGCTTTCGTTTACTGTAACGGGTAATCTTAACTTTAGAAATGATACTCAGAACTTCAAAGTACGTATACTTTCTGGAGCAAATCCGTAATTTTGTTGGTGTATTTACAATTTGAATTTACCTATTGAATCATGAAGGCTTCACCTTTGTGCGGTTTTATAATCTTCATACAACTATAGGTGCTTGTTCGATGTTCAATATAATGTTATGTGAGAACTCTAGCTTTTGCAGGTTAAATACCAATGTGTGACATATATTTTGTGACGGCTGAAAAGGCCTGAAGCAATTACACAAACAGCAGTGCAGTCTGCAGAAGCTGTATGAATACTGATCTTTGAACATA
Organism: Strongylocentrotus droebachiensis; assembly: GCA_035222895.1. Taxonomy (NCBI): domain Eukaryota; kingdom Metazoa; phylum Echinodermata; class Echinoidea; order Camarodonta; family Strongylocentrotidae; genus Strongylocentrotus; species Strongylocentrotus droebachiensis. The sequence goes on from JAVYIG010002284.1 coordinate 243,468, forward strand.
TTCCGTCTATATATGTATTAAAATTCAATTAATCTCCCCAATATAGTTTTGAATAACTGCATTGAAGCAGTAAATAATATACATGTATCTCAGATTTAAGGTTTCCTGTGAGCGTAAAGAGCAATTTAAACTTTAAAAATATTACTTAGAACTTTAAAAGTATGTTAAGTGATTATCATAGGCAATCAGGATTTGAACATTTTCTGTTATTATATGTATTACTTTTCCATTAATCTCCCCACTAGTAGAGCGTGTATTATATAAATACATTGAAGCAGTGTCTTATTAGTATAACGAGCATTTTAAACTTTAGAAATATTATACTCAGAACTTCAAAGTATGTTTACTTTTTGTAGCAAATCTGTAATGTTGTTGGTTTATTAACAATTTGAATATTTTGTGGTGGCTGAAAAGGTCTGAAGCAATTAAACAAACAGCAGTGCAGAAGCTGAAAGAATACTGATATCATTACTTGTTTCTTTTTAAGCGACGAATGATTTGAACATTTATTACATTAATCTCCCCACTATCCTACAGCCTATATGTGATTCATATCACTGTTTGAAGAACTTATGCAAAGCTTTAAAATTTCATAACTTTCTTATTTGCGTCCGATTTTGATGAAACTTTCGCTGATTTTTTTTCTCTCTCTCCATTCATTTAATTAAGCTTGCGAATGGGTCGGACTTGCCATTTGAGTTACCTGAATTCAGTGGCATACCATCGTAGACAACCTTTTTGATATCGGAGAGGGTAACCTTAGCAAAGCGGAGAGCTGGTATATCAGCATTAAAGACAGTTAAATATTTGTCCTCAGAAAGTTAAATGTGCTGATTAGGACCCTGTTTCATAAAACATGTTGTCGACAACAAATGCTAAACTTCAATGGAAAATTTGCATTTGTTGATGAATTTTATGAAATAGGGCCATGACTTCTATTCTGACAAAAGACAAAAGAAGGAGGATGTGGAGAGCTGATAAGCCGTCTTCGAGAGGAAGGCGTTGGTATAATGTCATCTAATCTCTTGATGGTAGGGCAAGAAAGCATCTGAAACAAGCATCTTAACTAAAAGATCAAGATTAATTTAAATAGTATTTCGTCACTTTCTTCTCAATAAATATGATTAAGTGAACTGCTGATGGACATGACATACACGCATTATTTCGTTGCTAAAATCCGGCTACAGCCGAGGAATAGGAAGAATATTTGTATTTAGATGAAAGTTATTTTTGCATAAATGTATATAGAAAATTAGAAATTGAATCGTATACGATAATTGAGGTATATTGAGGTATATTCTTCTTTTATATTTTAAAGAATAGGGTACATAGCTTTATGATATATTTCACAAGGTGTGTTTTCGTATGGGAAGCAGCAGAATAGAGTAAAAGACCGATTTGTTTTGGTTAATTACGTAAAAAAGAATTCTTGTCAACACCACAATGAGTCGTGGGGATAGAGGTGAAGGACGTATAGGGTAGAGAAAGAGAGAGAAGACCTAAAGCCGTCGGTCCCCTAGTTGCTTACTAACAAGCACTTATGCTTTCTTAGCAGTCAAGTAAAATAACCATCACTACGCTCAGAGGGAGTGAGAAATAGAGGGAGAGAGGGGAAGGAGAGAGAGAGAAAGAGAGAGAGAGAAAGAGAGAGGGGGGAGAGAAAAAGAGAGAGAGAGAGAGGGGGGGGGGAGAGAAAGAGAGAGAGAGAGAGGATGGAAGGGAGGGAGGGAGGGAAAGAAAGAGATACCAATTCGAGATCATCAAACCGCGTCGTGTTGGATTTCAACTCGTAATCACAAATGTAATAAAGGTAAGGCATCTTTATAAGCTCTATATTTAACAAATTAACGTGTAGTATATTGGTCCATTAAGCATTTTGACAAATTTTTAATTTTGACTCACGCGTACGCGTCTGCCATAATGTCACGTTTATGCATATCAATTATGGTTGAGAAATGACAATGAATGACGGAAATAGGGTCAATAATAGATATTAACAAAATGGCGCCCTAATGACGTCACGGATCAGTAATCGAAAAAGTCTCGACGATATGATCAAAAATCACGCATATGGCACGTGTCATGACAATGTCATTCATGAGAAATGAAGCGAAAAAAATCTTTACAGAAAGAAAGGGAAAAAAAAGATTCTGACGAAATCAATTGATGCTCAGCTGCTATGTTTCCGGCCATGCGGCAGATCACCTAATGACAATGCACTGTTTACTGGATTAACACGCGTTCTCAGTGCTCCAAACAACTAAAGTACTCTTTTTAAAACTGTTATGTATAACAAAAAAATCACGTAGCAACGATATGTAATAATAGACGTTGTATTAATTCCAAACTTTTTTATGTAAGTTTACTTTTGGTATTAGCTAGTGTACAATTAAACAATGCATATTTGTGGTTATTGTTTTCCTTGGCTCAGTCAGTAGAGCGTACGCCTCACAACCGGGAGGTCGTGGGTTCGAACCCCGGCCGCGTCATACCAAAAGACGTTAAAAGACGGGAGTTGCTGCTACCTTGTTCGGCGTTCAACCATAAAGGGATAGAGCAACGTCGATCTGGCGCTGCTCAGTGGCTGCCGGGCTCACGATCAATAATTGGGCAAAAAGAATTTCCATTTTCGGTTTAATAAAATTTGGAGTGGACTTTAAAAAAAAAAAAAAAAGAAAGAAAGAATTAGTGTAACCCGAGATATCAAGCTTATCACTTTTTTGCGATCACACTAATTATTGCGCTAAATGCTGTGTGGTTTCTCTATCTTGTCGTTGAGAATTGCTCTTTAGTAAAACCCTATTAGATCATGTGTGTGAAAAGTTTGACCATTTTGTTGTTGTTGTTGATGATTATACTGTGCAATATATATTGACCTGTCATTCAAAGTGAATTTATTTAGGACTGACGATGAATAACAGTTAGAGGAACATTATTTGTCTTTCATTTTACAGTTCATTCATTTGATATTTTCTACAATTCTATCACTTGAAAGATGAACTTACAGTCGAACCCACGATATTTGGTTCGACAGGCCGCCGTTTTAAATCGATCTTAATCAACGCAACCATACTTTGTTTAAACAGCGTCGCTCTAAAGTTGTTGATAGTTTAAAAGCGGGGATTAATCTGTTGCCATGAAAAAAAAATCGGTAGGCCTACTTTCAGTTTTATTCTCGATAATCATAGTTATGATAATAATAGTAATATCGATAATAATTATAACAATGATATTAATTATTATTAAAAAAATACAAAAAATGCTGTATATAATTTTCATACGAGCAAATGCAAACACAAAACCAAACCAAAATTTAAACAAAAGTAAAAAACCAAACAAGATACAAATCAAAATTAGGTTTAGATGTGTTGGTAGGGGGATGGGGCGAGGGTATGCGCCCCATCGATCCGCCACTGGTGTATACTTTAATAAATGTTTATTAAGACCACGAAGGGCATTACCTCTGTATAAGATGAGTTAGCGCCCTTCTGGGTTCAAACAGACGTATATTGGACTCGCCCATCTGAATCCCATGTTAAATACAACAGTAATTTTGAAAGTGTTTTTATATATGTATACATATATATATTTACATATGTAATTCTTGTCAATTCTCGGTAGGGGCGGAGCGGCACTGCATAAACCTTGGTTACATGTTGATATGATTAGGTGTAAATGTATAGAAAGAAATGGATGAATTTATTCGCAAGATAACCGTTCAGATTAGCCAAGACAAACATTGTATCTTACATCTTGTATACAAACACAAGACACACAGTGGGCATAGATCGGATAATAAAGCACAATTTGCTGTAAGTTCTTCCGTTGTATTACATTCCACCTATGTGGGATATGGTGTATTATGTGGTTTGTAGTCGTATACTACAATATTAAAACAAACTAGACATATAATACTTGTTTGGAACAAGTATAGGTGGGCTGGTCAACTTAAATTTGAGACAAAATAGAGCCAAAATAAGCGAGATACTGCATACAAATTCTTAAAAACAATATCATGTAGTTTCATGACGTGAACGAAATTCACCTTCTATAGGGATAAGGCAAATTATGAAGGCCTTTTGACATGAGGCCTTTAATCGAGATTTTCACTATGATGACGTCATCAAAATGAAAAATGATTTAAAGCTTGTAGAGAATTGTCTTAGCTACAACATATCGAAATTTTGAAGAAAATTGATCAATATTTACAGAGATACAATCAATTTTCCATAAATATGCTGACGTCATAATATGCAAATTCGTATTTTGATTTCCAAGGCCATTGTGATGATGTCACGATACACTTAATGGCCAAATGAGACATGAAATCATATCTCCGACTCATACTCTATCTAAATATGAAAAAAAATTAGGATCCCGGTGCATTCCAAAGAGCTATAATGGATTTTGTATAGGCATGTTTTTGCCTATATATGCTATGTATTATAAGAGCTCGCGCGCACGGACATTTATCTTGAATTGACGCTCATCTTGTTATTAATGGTCATAAAGAGATAAACATGGTGTGACGTTAAATTCTGCTGAAGTGACCCCAACAGTAGGCTTAAAGAAAGGACGACGACATCCAAGTTGAGATACGTGCATAAAATGCAGTTCATCTGTAATATCAATAAAACAAACAAGCAATCATAAGCATGTGTACAAATTCACATGAATAAACAAACATCTATATTGTATCGCACAACTAGCTTGCCATAAATGACCTTAATATGCATAACTGAGTAAAGAAAACCTTCAAGAATAAACTATGTGAGTGAAGCTCACTTGTGCAAACACAAACTGTATAACTGCCTCATTTATCTTATTCTAATGAACTGTCTCAAATTCTACCTTTGTTTACAAATATAACCCTTACAAATCATACCTCTCTATCTTGTAGGTTAACGTCATACACAAATAAACCCTCGACCAGCCTTATTTCCTGCCTCTATCTTACACTCTTTACTTGGTTCCTGAACTAAAATTCCTATTTGCTTCTACACCCTTGACATTCTTTATAACCAAGGAAAACAATTCATACTCTTTGTTTCATGTCAATTATCATCACTCATTACACACAAATCTAAATTATCCTCAACACAAACTGGTATATGCACAAATTGTGCATTCACACACGTTATCCTACGTTTGTCTATATGTGGTGCTACATGCACAGACAACATTTTAACGTACTTTTCATTTTAAAATTACAGAAAACTAGATTTATATCTTGTGCCATTTTTGGCCTCATAAAAACAATTAAAGATTGATTTATACAAATAACAGCTTTATAGTACTTACAACATTGGGCTTGTCTCGATTGTCGGGGATTACTGATGGAATCACTGTCCACAAAACATTTCAAATTTCGTGACTTTTAGGCTGGCGAACTACAAACGCCCTCTTACGACCAAATGAAATTATGGTTAATCTGAACCGACGTCATGACAGAAAACTTTCTAAATCTTACACATGGTATCAAATTCCTCGAAAAAATATGAGAAATATCATGAAAGAAAAAAAATGGCGATTCTATGTTGTGTAATGGTGTTACGCGCGAAAACGCGCGCGCATGCTCGTACGCGCGATTTTTTATAAAATGCTTTAAATAACCTGAAACGTATGCAAAATAAATTTGAGACGATTTTGAGCATTTAAAATTTTTGCGCGCGCACTGACGCGCGGACGTACGCGCACGCGCGCGTTTTTTGACCTGAAATTGACCGGACTGATATTGACCTTGATCATGATAAATATGAATGAGAAATGACTTTTGGTTATGAAGATATGATCATGAGTTGATTTTCAGAAAATTTCACAAAATGGCGCCTAGATGACGTCATCAGTCAAGGTCAAGGTTGAAAAAATGTTTGTGTTTTGTTCTAATGCCTATACATATGTGTGCCAAATTTCAAGGTATTTGATTGAACCATTTTCAAGTTATCTTGCTCACAAAAAAGTGGGTCGAAATAAGAAAAATAAATAATAAACTAGACATATAATACTTGTTTGGAACAAGTATAGGTGGGCTGGTCAACTTAAATTTTAAACAAAATAGAGCAAAAATAAGCGAGATACTGCTTTAAAATTCTTAAAAAACAATATCATGTAGTTTCATGACGTAAACGAAATTCACCTTCTATAGGGATAACGCAAATTATGAAATGTTTGACATGAGGCCTTTAATCGAGATTTTCACTATGATGACGTCATCAAAATGAAAAATGGTTATTTTTGAGCTTGTAGAGAATTGTCTTAGCTACAACATATCGAAATTTTGAAGAAAATTGATCAACATTTACAGAGATACAATCAATTTTACATAAATATGCTGACGTCATAATATGAAAATTCGTATTTTGAGTTCCAAGGCCATTGTGATGATGTCACGATACACTTAATGGCCAAATGAGACATGAAATCATATCTCCGACTCATACTCATACTATCTAAATATGAAAAAAGATTGAGGATCCCGGTGCATTCCAAAGATCTATAATAGATTTTGTATAGGCATGTTTTTGCCCATATATGCTATGTATTATAAGAGCTCGCGCGCACGGATATTTATCTTAAATGGACGCTCATCTTGTTATTAATGGTCATAAAGATATGAACGTGGTATCAAATTGTACAAACAAATATATGAAATATCATGAAAGAAAAAAAATGGCGATTTTATGTTATGTAATGGTGTTACGCGCGAAAACGCGCGCGCATGCACGTGTGCGCGATTTTTTATGAAATGCTTAAAATGGCCTGAAACGTATGTAAAATAAATTTGAGACGATTTTGAGCATTTTGAAATTTTGCGCGCGCACTGACGCGCGGACGTACGCGCACGCGCGCGTTTTTTGACCTAATATTGACAGTCAAGGTCAAGGTTGAAAAAATGTCTGTGTTTTGTTCTAATGCCTATACATATGTGTGCCAAATTTCAAGGTATTTGATTGAACCATTTTCAAGTTATCTTGCTCACAAAAAAGTGGGTCGAAATAAGAAAAATAAACTAGACATATAATACTTGTTTGGAACAAGTATAGGTGGGCTGGCAACTAAAATTTGAGACAAAATAGAGCAAAAATAAGCGAGATACTGCTTAAAAATTCTTAAAAAACAATATCGTGTAGATTCATTATGTGACCGAAATTCACCTTTTATGGGCATAACACGCATATTATGAAATTTCTGACATGAGGCCTTTAATCGAAATTCATACTATCATGACGTCATCAAAATGAAAAATGGTAATTATTGAGCTTGTAGAGAATTATCTCAACTACAACATATCGACATTAAGAAGAAAATCGATCAATTTTTACAGACATACAATCAATTTTCCATAAATATGCTGACGTCATAATATGCAAATTCATATTTTGTGTTCCAAGGCCATTAAGGTGATGTCACGATACACTTAATGGCCAAATGAGACATGAAATCATATCTCCAACTCATACTCTTTTCGAATATGAAAACAAAATTGGGGTCCAGGTGCATCCTAAAGAGCTATAATGGATTTTGTATAGGCATGTTTTTGCCCATGTATGTTATGTATTACAAGAGCTCGCGCGCACGGATATTTATGTTAAGGGGACGCTCATTCCGTTAATAATAGTCATAAAGAGATAAACATGGTATCAAATTCCACGAAAAAATATGAGAAATATCATGAAGGAAAAAAAAATGACGATTCTATGTTGTGTAATGGGTTTACGCGCGTGAACGCGCGCGCATGGGCGTGTGCGCGATTTTTTATAAAATGCTTAAAATGACCTGAAACGTATGCAAAATAAATTTGAGACGAATTTGAGCCTTTTAAAATTTTGCGCGCGCATTGACGCGCGGACGTACGCACACGCGCGCGTTTTTTGACCTCAAATTGACCGGACTGATATTGACCTTGATCATGATAAATAGGAATGAGAAATAACGTTCGGTTATGAAGATATGATCATGAGTGTTTTTTCAGAAAATTTCACAAAATGGCGCCTAGATGACGTCATCAGTCAAGGTCAAGGTTGACAAATTTTCTGTGTTTTGTTCTAATGCCTATACATATGTGTGCCAAATTACATGGTATTTGATTGAACCATTTTGAAGTTATCTTGCTCACAAAAAAGTGGGTCGAAATAAGAAAAATAAACTAGACATATAATACTTGTTTGGAACAAGTATAGGTGGGCTGGTCAACTAACATTTGACACAAAATAGAGCAAAAATAAGCGACATACTGCTTACAAATTCTTAAAAGACAATATCATGTAGATTCACAACGTGAACTAAATTCACCTTCTATAGGCATAACACGCAAATTATGAAGTTTTTGACATGAGGCCTTTAATCACAATTTTCACTATGATGACGTCATCAAAATGAAAAATGGTTATAACTGCGCTCGTAGAGAATTGTCTTAGCTACAACATATCGAAATTTTGAAGAAAATTGATCAGTATTTACAGAGATACAATCAATTTTACATAAATATGCTGACGTCATAATATGCAAATTCGTATTTTGAGTTCCAAGGCCATTGTGATGATGTCACGATACACTTAATGGCCAAATGAGACATGGAATCATATTTCCGACTCATACTCTATCTTAATATGAAAAAAAATTGAGGATCCCGGTGCATTCCAAAGAGCTATAACGGATTTTGTATAGGCATGTTTTTGCCCATTTATGCTATGTATTAAAAGACCTCGCGCGCACTGACATTTATCTTGAATTTACGCTCATCTTGTTAATAATGGTCATAAAGAGATAAACAAGGAATCAAATTCCTTGAAAAAATATGAGAAATATCATGAAAGAAAAAAAAATGGCGATTCTATGTTTTTTAATGGTGTTACGCGCGAAAACGCGCGCGCATGCTCGTACGCGCGATTTTTTATAAAATGCTTAAAATGACCTGAAACGTATGCAAAATAAATTTGAGACGATTTTGAGCATTTAAAAATTTTGCGCGCGCACTGACGCGCGGACGTACGCGCACGCGCGCGTTTTAGGACATGAAATTAACCGGACAGATATTGACCTTAATCATGATAAATATGCATGAGAAATGACTTTCCTTTATGAAGATATGATCATGAGTTAATTTTCACAAAATGGCGCCTAGATGACGTCATCAGTCAAGGTCAAGATTGAAAAGGTTATTTTGATTTTTCTATATGCCTATACATATGTGTGTCAAATTTCAAAGCATTTGATTGAACCATTTCAAAGTTATCTTGCTAACAAAAAAGTGGGTCGAAATAAGAAAAATAAATAAATAATAAATAAATAATAATAATAAAGGCAATTTTAACAAAATTATAAGGTGGTCTGTATTAGATACAGCCCACCTGATAAAGGCAATTTTAACAAAATTATAAGGTGGTCTGTATTAGATACAGCCCACCTAATAATAAATAAATAATAATAAAGGCAATTTTAACAAAATTATAAGGTGGTCTGTATTAGATACAGCCCACCTAATAAATAATAATAAAGGCAATTTTAACAAAATTATAAGGTGGTCTGTATTAGATACAGCCCACCTAATAAGCAGATTTCTATTGTTGAAATGAAATGAGGGCCGAAATGGGACAACCATTGGCACCCCTACACCTGCAGACAGCGATCTACATTACGTACACTCGTAGAGTTGACAGCCTAAGACAAAAAACCCTGGATAAATTACATTTCGGATAAGTGCATAGTGATAAAAATGTCCGACAGGATTGTTTGAAGAGGTAGTCATCCGGGGTGATAGTACATGGGTGTCATTGTTCTGATATGAACGAAAGCAAAGGCGAATACACATACGCTGGAAATCGCCCCTCCCCCCCCCCCCCCTCTTGACTGGAACGAATCAATTCTTCATTAACTTATGCATGTTAATGAGTGTTACCTGAAGGGCGTGTCTTCACTTTGACGTAAGTTTCAGAACAAAAAAGATAGGTTCTAAACACCAAAGACATCGAGGATTTTGAGAGAAAACAAAAGCCGAAATACCCTCCGATCTCCCTCCTCAATCCTTATTTCAAACAGTACCGAATCTGCCTCTTTGTTTCCAGCCTGTTATGAAAGAGCAAAGTCCAAGTTTGTAAAAATTATTAAAAAAAAAGATGAATACGGGCCTACAACAAATATTTTGATGATGCCAGGCGGCTTATAGTAAAAAACCAGTCATCCATCAACAGATGGAGCTTATTTTTGAGCCATTTTAACTTCCTCATTCGTTTTGCCACGTTGCCAGCACTGTATGTAGCACTAGACTCTTCGATCAGTGTCTCGTTTGCCTAATATTAATGCATCACGCACATCTCCAGTTCACTGTAAAAGAAAAGTTCTGAGTGACGATACACGATATAACTGGTAAATAGTAAGTTGTAAACACCTTCCTTTCTCTTTCTTTTACATTTAATAAGTTTCTTTATTGAAATTTAAGCAATGCCTTGTAAAGTGGTCAATTGGGACATGATACATCGATTTGTACTATGACTCATAGTTCTTCACTGTTCACAAAACTGGTTTCGGACGTCTTTGATGTAAATTTTGTACAATAAACGGTCTTTTGTGAGATAATGTTGGTGGGTGTGTAATTTATTTTGTTCCAATGAACATATACATGTAATGTGTTTCAACTCAAAATGCGCATCGTCTAAAAGACATAAATTCATTTCGGATAACAAAAATTACTTATTCTTCACATTATCTGATCTTTTTTTTTCCTGCGTGTGGCATAACAATTATGTTCAGTTAAGAAAAGTGTTCCTTGGAAAGATTTATCGGCAGTTAAAAACTTTGAAATATAATTAGTTTTTTATAACCTCGTATTCTGTGTTCATCACACTTTTATGCTTCATTGCACTACACATTATGTGTCTAATATCCAACATTCAAATATATATTAAACAGGTTTATTACTTCAAACTTATAATTAAAATTATATCAATTGAAAGATCTTCATCAAATAATTTATATTTGATCAAAAGAAGAAAAAAAAAAATCTTGATTTTTTTTTAACATTCTTTCAAATTTTGAAACAAAATCCCATTCTTAGTATAACAAAATTCATCGAGTGGCATGCATCCCTTTTCCTTATTGAAACCCTATTTATGCAAGAGTTTTAGCATGGATGCCATGCATTACCCAAATGTCATGCGATATTTTTCTAGAGCCTTTTAAAAAAAATCTTTGGCTGGTCTACTATTTGTTCTTAAGAGTCATTTTGTTTTGGCTCTGTGCGCAAAGTACTTTTGACATCAATCAATTAAAACCCTATCCAATTCATTTAGGCATAATCATCCCTCCTTTTGAAAGAAACTCACCGTACATTTGAGTATTCAGACGAAGTGAGACAAAAAATCTAAATTTAGTCAATTTGTTCACCTATTGAGTCATCCCATCGGTCTGAAACATGCTCCTTCGTAATTATGTTTAATTGCCGCTTTTGACCATATACAAGATGGCACGATACGCACTTAAAGATGCCAATCATTTTCCCTGTACAAATTATAATTGTATTTCTTTCATTTTCTTTATCTCTGGATAACTAACAGAAGTAAGCTACAACTGTACCGCGTGCTTTTCACTGAGAAACTAGAAATGGGCCTACTTGTCTACTTCTTATTTGCAGGTAAACACGCATAAAGTTTTACATACAAACATAAATAACAATCGATTAAAATGTAGAAGATACCAAAAAGATCCATGTTTGGGGCTTACATTTCCCGACATTATGGACACGTTACATCAAGAATTATTCATTATAATAAACCGACGCTACAGCATCAACTGTAGAACATTTGTTCATGAATATTTGAAAAACTATTGTTAATGTTATTGTTATTGCTTGAATGATTTTATGTACTTCCTTATGATTTCCTTCCTCACCTACACAGTTTTGCCGGCATATCTTTTTCTTAATTCATAACTCTTTTGAGTACATTTTTTTATATTACCATTTGAAAACTTTATATCCCCATTTGCTATGCTTGTATGATAATCCCTCTGAAGTTTGATATTTATACTGTTCTTTCAATTTCGCCCATGCAATACATCATTAACTTTCACGATACCGAAATCCCAAAATACGTTAAAAAAGCTATATGTTGTTGATATCATGTCTTTATTAAAGAAAAGTAGAATACAAACAGAGTAAACATAGTACAAATAAATCCAATATCGTTTGAAAAGATGTACTGATAATTTGTTTCCTTTTTTTTCTTCTTCTAAATAACACGTAACAACTCTTTCGGTAAAATCATGTGCTATCTGGTCATATCAATATTTGTTTGACTTTCGTTACTTTCCAATCTTTTTATAATTTCTCTTTGGAAAATTTGTTTGGAAGCATCGTTTCTTTTGTCTATTCCTGTCATTTTTCGTTCAACAATCAATTTGTAAATGGTCCAAAAAGCTATAGTTAGGAATAAAGTACAATGATTTTCACAATCTATTTTGAGCAAATGTTGGATACTGAACGTCAATGTCTTTACTTGTATATATATCTGTTAATATTTCTTTCAGGTGTTTAAAAAAGGGCTCATTTAGTTTGCATTTGATAAATGCGTGATTTTTATATCTTCTTGTATATTACATTTTGGGCATACATCGTCATTGGGTATTCCCCATTTGAAAAGATTACTTTTAAGATTAATTTCAAGTTAAACTCTCGCAATTTGTTTCTCTAATGTTTGTAAGATTACGCTTGAATAACGTAGACCTATCAATATCTACATTAAGTTTTTTTTGTCAATAACGGCAACATGTGTTAGTTATACAGTTCTCGAAGGAATGGGTTTATATAAACGATTGCTACTCATATCAGTAACATGTTTTACCTTATTTGCAACAAACTTATAAGGAACTTTGTTTTCATTAACATGATAAAGATAGAGTCATAACAATCAGTATAATCACTATAGTATATTATTAATGACTGCTGTGAGAGAAATAGTTGTTTTTATACGCTCAAGGGAAGGTTAGAATTGTGCTATTGACCGAGGCGTGCCGAGGGAAATAGCCCAATTGTAACCTTCCGAGATCTATGATTATACTATAGTTATTATAATATGATTATGACTGAGAAAAGGCAAATGTACACCCTTGGCATAATTTGCGTTCGGCATGGGATCTTGCTTGAGTCAATATGTCAAGTCCGACACTTTTAATTTTATTTCCTACAATGTGAAAAAGTTGGGCTATATTTTTTCAACACTTTGCCCACGTTGTGCCAATAGTCAACTCAACCATCTATTGGGCAATATTTTTGCCCAGTGGTATTGGTAAACGTAAATACCCTACCTCACACGTGCATAATTGTTTCGTATTTTGACCAAAATTTGGGCAAAGATATGAACCTTCAACTGCCCGACTCAGTAGCCCACTTGTTGGGAAAATCTTGACCAACTTACTGTTGGGCAAAATACGAAAATATTGCCCATAGATGGTTGGGTTGACTATTGGAAAAGTGTTGGAAAATATTGCCCAACCTTTTTACAGTGTATAGCTCGGAAATTTATAGTGGCTAAAAAATGAGAATGAATGGCAATCACTTGGCTTAACATTAACAAAAGAAAGGACTTGTTATAAAATGTTACTCTCTTGTTGGTCACAGGGTGTGTGACCGTGTCCAGTGCTGTCACATGCTATACCTGCCAAGAATTTGTCCCCTTCAACCAAGAAAAAGGTTTTTTCGACTTGACCAACTGCTCTGCACCAAGCCGAAACAACGATTTCGTCGACACGGACACGAACTGTACTGGTACTTGTCTTGTAAGTTGAGTTGATAAGGAGTATTGGCAGTCATTTCGTCAGGATTTTTTTGTAGGCATGGACCTCCCAATTATAGAAAAATGTTCGTTATATAATCAAGGTTAATACATAAATCTTTGTCAAGTACCTCGTTAATTTGAGATGTTATGAATGTTTGTCTTACCTATATCTACAACTAATGTATGCAATTCGCATTCTGACGATTGAAATGTAATTATTCGTAACTTGTGAATGACATAAATTGTAACGAGGCAAAATACTACTAGTACTAGTATTGTTATTATGTTTTGTAGTAGTAGTAGTAAGAGGTTATTTTTGTATCGGCTCATTAAAAATACAGACCACGATTTCGCTGACAACTTCAAACTACTTGGTCTCTCGGTCTTGCCTTGAGGGTTCTCCTTCATTTCTGACATCACGATGCGATATAGGGTGCACGAATCCATCCAATTGCATAGAATGTTGCGACTCCAACTTTTGCAACAATGCATCTGTGGATGACGTCATAAAGGAGAATCGAATGGGCCAAACTTGCTACCAGTGTCGGCACAGCGAGATACCTTATACCGGTAATTTCGACCCAGTTGTGGACTGGCTTTCGATCCAGAGGGCACGGGCTTGAGGTACTCCTTCTGCCAGGGTCTGTGTTATGTAAGTATCAAAAAGCTTGAAAGCCTTGAAGGAGGAAACAGAGGTTAGGGAGCGTACAAGATACCCGATTTCCGGACACCCTTTTTGATTCTTCTAAATTCCAAAGGCAGGCATATATCTAAGCAGATCCGGCGGGGGGGGGGGGGGGGGGGGGGGGGGGGGTCATCACGAGACTATTAATTTAATGAAGTGGTAATTAAAAGTCTTATGACTACTTTAATCTACAAGGGACACTCTTAGGTAGTACAATTTTTTCCAAAATTAGCTTAGCATTTACAGTTGCGGAAATACACGACAGTTCAAGAGTCTGTGAGAAGCCTATCGCGCCAAAGGCCTTGTTATTTTTAAATATCAGGATAATTAATTAATAGAAGAAAAACAGAGTACACTGTGGTAAGGAAAACGCAAGGATGAAATAATTTATTGCATTTTACCCTGGTCCCCAACATAAACAAATCCTCTGGACGGCCATGCATTATGGCTCAGGCATGGGCGCACAGAAGATTTTGTTATGTTGGGAACCGGGGTAAAATGCAATAAATTCTTGAAAATTTATTGCATTTTCTGTGTTATTATTGTTTTATGAAACTGCCCCCTACCCTAGCCCCCGCTGCGTACAGTCATGGTTCAGTGACAAAGCGATGGCCTCGTAACTGTGAGGCTCCAGGATCAAAACCGTGTCGATGTGCTATATTAGTGCCCTTTTGCGGGGCATTAATCCTCATTACTGTATTTATGACTCAAGGGCATATGTCCCCTAGTTGATAAGCATAGTAGCATACACATGCTTTAGCAGTCACGCAAAACACACATTGGCAAATTATTATTCAATAAATCTGAGAATGTATACTATTATCTAGATCTATTATTTTTAAATTATTTTTAAAATAATTCCATAAATTGGGATAAAAAACAAAAAATCCACCTTTATGAGCGACAGTGTAATTTGGCTTTGCTACATGTAACATTTCAAATTAGTATGTTTATTCTATGTACCCAAACAGTGTTTTTTATATGTTCGAAGGTAAAAACAGACTCGATTAGCAATGGCTCTAAATGGATATTGCCTCTATGTCTATTTGTAGAAAGTCTCTGCGATCGTGTTAAATGCATTTTATAATATCATCATCATTACTATTATCATTATCCCTAAATAATTATTATTGATGTTCTTGTTGTCATTATTATTGTTGATATCATTTATTATCATCATTTGTATTATTATTATAAATATTATTATCATCATTATCATTACAACTTACTCTTTTTATCAT
>JAVYIG010002285.1:0-259128 GCA_035222895.1 Strongylocentrotus droebachiensis
TCTTCTTCTTTCTAATCAGAGTGCCCTTTTTCCTTCTGCGGATAAATGCCCCCTTTTAAATATAAATATATTCAGACCATCACACCCAACTGCAAATTATAATGCTTAACCAGTATCTTGAACCATGTAAAGAGAGAAACAAACATTGAAATCATCCCTGATAATGTAATCACAATGTCAGTGAGAAAAAATTCATGTAAAATCACGTGATTTTTACCTTTTGGGGGGGGGTGCAAATGAAAAAAAAATCGAGGACCAAAAAAAAAAAATGTGCTCACTACCCCCCACTGAGCGACTTTTCGGCCGGCGCGATTTTCAAATTTTCAGGAGCAAAAAAAAAAAAAAAGTTGGGCCCCCTCCCCTAAGAAATCCTGGATCCGCGCCTGCACAATGTAGGGGTGTATTCCAATGTCAAACATTTCACTTTTAGGTTTCCCTTTGTAGGTGCCCATTTTTCAGAAAGTTCCCCTTTTTGTTGGTGCCTCCCTTCACTTTGTAAGACGCTCCACCGCCCCTGGATAATGGAGGGGATATTAACTGATCATCCCATTGCTCAAAGTGTGAAGAACATTAATGTAAGCAATCAAGTATGTGTTATAGTGGGCAGATCGATGCAAAGTACTCGAGCTTCACGAATAATCAACATAACAAAAAACAGCCATAGTTAAATCCTAGTTTGTAGGCCCACATTTTGATCTGCATCCCCCCTTAAAAAAACAATTGCCCATTTTGCCACCTGGGGTGATGCCGATTTTTTTTCTTTCTGCCCCCCCCCCCCCAAAAAAAAAGTTTTTGCTCATTACGCCACTGGCCCACTGATAGTAGTAAGGAGGGAGGGGAGGTATGGGAAGAGCTACTTTAGTAGAGTTAATGCCTTTGTAGCTATATCAGCTCAGCCGAATTAAGGGTTCTTGAAAGAAAGCAAAGGCCTGTTAAAAAGTCGTATATAATGTAGGCCTAACTATATAATTATGCACGAAATATATTGGCAGGCACACTATAAAATATGACTACGACCTGGCTTCCCCGACTCAATAGCAAATCATTCTTTAATCAGTCACCCCCCCCCCCCCCCTCCCCCTCCCCATCTCCTCTTTCAGACACCATGCAGGGCCCACTGACACCACTAAATCATATTGGCTAGACCGAATAGATTCAGGAGATAATAGAATTCAACCCCGTCGGAGACCACTGATCGCGATCTACGGGGAAAAAATCGCAGAGATCAGTGGTTGAAATGCTGAGAATTTTCTCTCTCATCTCCGTCCCTGATAAATTATTTTAATACTCAAAGTCGCTCATTTGTTATCTTCAGTAGCTTAAAATGTATCCGTGGTATACCGTTTACTATAGGCTACAAATGAATAATTATGAAGGATTTTTGATATATACACTCTATTTAAAAATTAAAAAAATATTTGGTGCTGCCAGTCAGATTAATCAAGTTCATGGGGGGGGGGGGGGGGAGTAACTTTGAGTTTAGATATGGCAAGTATCACCAAATCCATGACTTTCTCTTGCCAAATAATTTAGTAACTATTACTGCCTCGTATAGCTTCATTTCAAAATTAAAATACGCGTCTAACTCTCAACTCCGACGCCGATTGCCCCATGCCCAATTTCTTATATGCTATTTCCTTGGACAGTTTGTATATGTTATGATATGATTTCTTAATAAACACATAATTAAATAAAAACAATCTTATAGGCTATAGATGAATTCCTAACTTCAAACCTGGACCCAACACTACAAACCATGATTAGCCTACTTACCACTAAATCTTTAACTTCAAACATTATTATAAGCGCATTAACCATATCTTTGACGAAATAAAGATCGGACAAAATAATGTCACTTCCCTTAAAATATGGTGTTTCTTGTAAAATGACTCAAAAATTAGTCTAAAAAATGTCTCGTTATTAAAGCCTATCTGCACTAGTTTGGCCAAGGGGGATCAGACCTCCCTGTGTGGCCTGACTCTCCAGATCTTGCTGATTGAGTATAAAGCGATTAACATTACAAACTTATCATCACATTGATCAGAGATCCTTCATTGACAAAGTGAGTATTAAACGTAGACGGCGCTACACGACTGTACAAGAAAAACGTCGTTTCCAAACATTGCAGTTCACAAGATCAAGGAACTTTAATTCTTGAAACTCCTCGGCTAAACTTTTTTATTTGTATAATACTCTTTCATTATACCATAACAGTTATCTTTTTCTGTTTCGGGATATCATAGTCATGCCGCAGCCTGATAGTGAAAGGGTATGCACACTGGTTGAATCGAAAACGAAGCTAAATAACCTAAAATATAGGCCTTAGGTCTTCGCCAAAATGCATTCATGCTATTCGAGAATATAGGCCTATTATAATAGATCTGAACCGTTCATGCCGGACCTGGAGGCCTAATCTTACATATTACATGATTCATGTTTTTAATAAGAAACACACAGTGACAGTGGGCTTCTTTAATCAACAATGAAACCACATAGAGACATGACATTGCAGAATCAACACCGGATGTCATTCAGATTATCTTTTGGCTTTGATATTTATAACATAATCCTTCGTTATGTAAATTCTACCACTTTGAAAGTTGAAATTATCTCTCCGATTGAATAAAAAGCCGTAGACGAAATACTTCATGCATGGCTGATTGTCAACGAAACGCAGTTAAGTCTTTTGTCAATTCTGCTTGTTGTTACGGCAGGTAGCCAGTGAAAACGAATTCGTTTGATAAAATTATGGAAATGCAAGCACTACTTTAAATCAATTTTCATGATCGAGGTGTCATATGAAAGTGCAGGAACTCAACTTTCTAGAAATGTGATTTTCTCTTTGAAATTCAGATATCGTCCGCCAAATGACTTTTTGGTTTCCTCTCTTCAAATTCATTTTAATCACTCATCCGTGAAATATGCATCATGTGAGTTGCATCAAATGAAAGAGGATCTCAGCTTTCCAAATATGTGTCATTTATTAATTATAAATGTGACTAAGTTATAAATTTAAAAAAAAAAAATCGATTATTGTCGGTTTCGTTTTATCTGGGTTGCACTGTACAATGAATTAGGGAATGACATTTAGGCTATCGATGAGGGGGAGGGGTGTCGAAAGGGTCGTGTCTTCTTCATTTTACATTCCATTTTCCATTCTCTACCCCACTTCATCACCCACCTCCTTAGCTACGCCAATGGTTGTGGAAAAATAAAGAATAACATTTTTGGTTAACACAACATCGTCTAAAAGTATTGACCAATACTCAACAATGGAAAGCATCAACAACAAAAAATCGTTGGATATTCAATATGCATAATTATAGTAGGCCTACATAATAATACTCGTTGGCCAAATTAAGTTGCATGAATTACAGCCATCAGTCAAATATCTAAAATTTAACAGTAAAAAAGATTACATAATTGAAATTGGATACAGAATGTGGATAATTAGTGTACTCTAGAAGTTATTATGTATTGCTATATAGGATCTGCATATATTATATCTGCAGGTGTTTTTACACATTTCTATATAAACTAATAGTCGCCACTAAAGTATTTGCAGCAAGAAAACAATGTATTATGCATAATATCAAAGTTTCGTTAAACTTTCTTTAAAATAATGATACTCGTCTTATGACTTTAATTTTGATCATTTCATGTTTGATACAAGCATCCAGATCAGTTTCATTTTTCTTCTTCTTCATGTACACGATGTAATATTAATTCACATTTCTTTTCAGACCACATGCCCCTACATACCAACATAATTTATATGTTTACAATATAATCTATAACTTGAAAATACTATATCAATGCAACATAAAGACGCAAAAGTAAATAATTATCGCTAATAATGAAGAGTAAATACGAGGGGGTGGGGGAGATCTTTATAAAGATAAACAAAATATGAATATTTGATATATAATCATTAAAGGTGTATTTTCAGCCAAAATACACATCCAAGGCGCAGATAAGACTGGTGACACTAGCAATCAAATCACAAATGATCAGACATGCTATAGGATGAGAGGCATTAATGAGACGAAATCTCATGTTCACTCGAAAAAAACATTATCAAAACTCATCTCATCATCACGCGACTTCAAAAAAGTACAGTAACCCTGCTTTGTGTATTTTCAACGAACTTTGTGACCGGTGACCTCTTTGGCTCGTGCGATCCATTGATGCCATATCGTTTTGTTGACATTATTTTCATGTTTTCAGTGAAGGAATTTTGTCTGTCAAAGTCCCCTCTCTTTCACTTACTTTATGTATTTGCGGTTACTTATCTAAAATTCATCTTAATGTTGGTTGGTCATTCTTCTGCCTGTCATGTTACTTTGTTTTGGATATCTTGAGGTTTAATGATGAATAACAAATATAACATTGTCTGAAAAGAACTTGTCAAGAAGGGAACAAGATTTTTTCTTCTTCATTTTTTTTAATTGAGTTCATTTAATCACGGCAAACTGCTTCAGCCTAAACGACTGTAATTTTTTCAGAGAGTCCGTGGATTTTGAAAACCTATTCATTTCAAATGCCTTTTTTTCTAAGACCGTTAGGCTTATACGCTTTTAGTAGTAGTAGTTGTAGTAGTAGTAGTAGTAATAGTAGTAATAGTAATAGTAGTAAAACTACTAATACTATACTCCTGATATTATTATTATTATTACAACTATACTATAATACTTCTACTACAATACTACTTTACTACAACTTCTAAGTACTACTTCTACTTCTACTATTATTTTTAAAAGAATGTAAACTATGAAAGCTAATGGGTTCGAAAGTTGATAACCGAATGAATATTTTTTTCTTAAATTTTTTCTGGTTATAGAATGGAGAGAGTGGAAAATTTTGAGCACGCTGAAACACATTCAGAAAAGTTTGAGCTGATCGAGGTGCCGATGTTTTGGCGGGCTGCCTACAATCATTAATATTAAATAATACCTGACGACGCACTGCCCGGCGACTAGAGAGACACACCGAATCAAAACACAGCCAGCTCATGTTACTACTACCCCAGTCACCGAGATAATCCAGTGTCATGATGTGAACACTTAACTCATTAATTAGTCATCTCTCCTTATAAGGCGCTTTAATGCACTTATAAGGTAATGGTGTTTCCTTAAAAGGAGACTGGCTCATGTTTCGGAAGCACACACCCCCAACATACCCACTCAACCTGGCCTTGGATGACAGACGAGATGTCTGACTTGCAGACCAACATTCTCATCGATTAGAGAGGCTATGAGGGGAAAAAATGGGGAGGAATGAAGGAAAGTAGAGAGAGAGGGGGGAGGGCCCGGAGGGGAGAGAGAGAGAGAGAGAGAGGTGGGGAGAGAGATTGATTAAAAGGAGAAATGAGAAAGTATATGCAAACATTTAATCCTATATAAGGCCAAGTAAAATTGATTCCTCGTTTCTCATCCGGATTTTTTTTTAAATGAGGGGTCCCATTTAGTGATTTTTGTATGTAATAATAATAATAATACAGCATTTGCAATGCGCCGTCGATCTGTTGAACTATTCTGAGGCGCATACATTTATCAATTGCATTTAGCTTGTACAAGCTCTTCAGTAGTACAAGACAAATTCAAATTGCATTACGATCTTATTAATTGCTATTATTGTATAGCTGTCCTAAGACTTTTCCCTATTTAATTTTAGAACAAACCTGTCAACAACAAAAAAAATAAAGGTGAAACGGGCCGAAAAAAGGGAAAGGATATTCCTAAGTAGCATATCGGCGTACAGGCGCAACATTTTAAGTTTAAAAACGTATGTTGCAGGTAATCGAACTACCCTATGCCAAATAGGCCTATATGTCCACGACCGATAAAGAGAAATTGCCAGTTATTTTACCCCCATTCCACACCGGCGCGACCGTTTTATCTAATTATTTTGTCGTAACTTTGTTTGGGGTAAATGCACTTTTTGAGAGTTCCCAGAAACAATGAAATGGGTTCACTTGGCAGGCAAGCTTGTCTGCCGTCCCGACAGTAATTTGTCAAAGTCGATTAATTCATGTCTTGATACAAACTGTCTCAAATGTCAAAAAGATATGCGACAGGTTGATCGATAAATTTCTTATATAAGAATGATATAATATGCCATACTTATATGGCGTCCCAGAAAAAAAGTATCGATGTCTTATCATAACTTAATCACAATTATAATTGATAAATGACACATTAGATCCTCCTCTTTCATTTTGATGCAACTCATAATGATGCATTATGATTTCACGCACCAAGTCTTTCGTCTTCTTGCATGGTGCATGACTGATCGTCAACGAAACGGAGTTAAGTCTTTTGTCAACTCTGTTTGTTGCTACGCTAGGCAGCCAGTGAAAAATAACTCGTTTAATCAAATTATGGAAATGCAAGCATTACTTTACACAAACAGAACTTTATTATCCCTGGCTCATTTTACCTGATTGAGGTGTCATATGGAAGGGCAGAAAATGATCTTTGTAGAAATGTGATTTTCTCTTTGAAATTCAGATACCGCCCGCCAAATGACTTTTTGATTTCCTCTCTTTAAATCGTTTTTAATCACTCCTGCGTGAAATATGCATCATATGAGTTGCATCAAATCAAAGAGGAGGATCAAAGCTTTACATAATTATATGTGTCATTTATTAATTATAATTGCGATTAAATTATGATTTTTTTTTTTTCTTCTGAAACTCACTGTATAGCGCATATCAAAAATATGTACCTGTGCGGTGTAATGGAGAGAATGAAAGAAAAGAAGAGAGAAAATAGAAGATCCTGGGGTGAGGGCTTGTGAGTGGAGGCTGGGTGAGGGAGTGTCTATCGGTGTGACATGGAATGGTGATTCGTGAGGTGCATTGCTGGAGGTAATTCCCCCCCCCCCTTTTCACAGCACCTTAATCCTTACCTCTGATCTTCTTTCTTTTTTCCTTCTTTCCTTTTTCTTTGGTTTATTAACTTTTATCTTAAAGATAAAGACCAATATTATGTTTGTTTTTTCCCTAGAGTATTGTTTTCTAAATCATGTATTATGAAAATGTACGAAATATGTACATTTATTTGCAATTTTAAAGAATTAAAAAAAAGGGGAGAGGAATGATACAGTGCTACATGAAAAAATCAGAATCTCCAAAGGCATACGTAGGAATACAGGGTACTTGGTATGTTTCTTCAAAGGATATTTTTAGAAAAGAGAGGAATAATCGTTTAACACTATTCCGAAGTTAAAGAAACATAGGAATCACTCCTCCAACTTAATTAGCAATGTTTGACAGTTATCAAAGTTGGATATCATCTCATTAGGCAGAAAGACAGAGGTCGTAAATGCGAAGATGAAATAGATGAAAAAGGGTCCGAAAAAGAAATTAGGTTTGTAATTCCAAAAATGAAATAGTGTTTGTAATTCCAAAAATAAAATAGGGTTTGTTATTCCGAAAATAAAAAAGGGTACGTAATTCCAAAAATGAAATAGGACTCATCATTCCGGAGGTTCATCATTCCGAGAACGAATTATGAATCTATTTCATCTATTGAATTATTAACCTTAATTTCATTTTCTAAATTATAAGAACAGAAAGGAAGAAGGAGTAAAAGAGAAGTCAAATATTTTGAACACGATCGCAAAGACTTTCCAGAAATCAACCTAGAGCAGTTTCAAAACATTTTATTATAATATATTTCTCTAGAAATCAAGTTTGGATTTTGCATTAGATCCTCCATGTCATTTTAGGCAATGCTAGCATATTTTAAAAGTTGATTACGAGGCTCCTGATAATGATTGAATTGATTTCTCTGTACTTCTTTGCGATGATGCGTTTGAAATCACAAAAAAGGATAGTTGTCATCTCTTACCTCACGTCAAGTAAACATATTTAACTTACAACATGCCAACTACAATAATTAAGTCTATATTCTATCTTTTCATTTTTTACATTGTTTGTTTGATTTTATTTAATTAGTTCAAGACACCAACATTTCTCTTTTTATGTCTCCATTGGAATTGTACATAAAAAATATTGCATTATCATTTACAAGAAACAATAACAGTAGAAGTAGTAGTAGTAATCGTAATAGTAGATGTAGTACATGTTCACAAGGGCGTGAAAAAAAGAAACTATGCGTATGAACACACTAAACGTACAGGCCAAGAAAGTACATGCAGGCATATCTTCAACAAGGTCATTAAGCCAATATCATTTTTTTTTGTCATGTTTGTATTTTTTTCTGTTTTATTATCAACTTAAAACAATGAAAACATTTAAATTGAATGCTCTTTATACAATACATCGGACATACATATTGTTTTAAATAAATTGATATACATGTACACAAATTCTTCTTCTCACTTTATAAGACTGTTTCATTTTTTCCCCTTAAATACATTCTTAAACAAAGTAATAACCTCATTTGGAAGAGAAAACAAAAATGGTGAAAAAGAAGCAATAATCAACATAACAACATTTAACATACATGACAAGGACCATACAAAATGTTAAACTGGAAACAAATGAGAAAAATATGAAAGAATATCAGAATTCAGCAAATCTAATCTGAGCATTTTCTCACAAAAAAGTCTGAAATTTGTAACAGTGGACAAAGAATTCCAGCAAAAATGCCTAAATCTAGTGAAATATCCAAAAAAAGTGACTACCCACAATAACCAAATCACATATTATCTGTACTCATTAAAAATGAATTGTGGGTAAAGAAAATTATGCCTTCAATTAAATACATATATATATATTGTTTTTCCTTCTTTTCTAACCTGTACCATTGACATTGCAAAGTCAACCTTAGTTTCGTTGAAATCTAATCTGCAAATGTATGTAATAACATGGATATTCCATACAAAGATTTTAATTTCTTTGCCTAAGGTTGATCACATCAACAGACGTGATGGAAACATAACAAGAAAGCAGCTGAGGAGTGTTTGTTTTCTCCTACCATCTACACAGCGCTAATCAGAGAATACTTGGTAGGCCCAAATGTTGTTGAAACTACTACAAATAATTCTGTTTACAGAAAAGCAGAGCTGGGAACCAACAGGCATACAATACAACATAAGATTGGAACAAACACCTACAAAATACCAAGTACAAATTATAAATTTCTCAAGAACTGTTTTCCAGTATGATGAGATTTAGTGGACTATGTATTCATTGATACACATGCCAGCTTGCTATACTTTAAACTGTCTTCCGTGCTACAGATGAAAACAAGACTGGGTTATGTGTATAAAGTGATGAGCAAAACTGATACTTAGGGACTTTGAATCAATGTTGAATCCATTTCATACCGATAGGCATAGTACAGTGTAATAATGCAAGCTAGTGACTGAATCAAAACAACATAAATGCACTGGTTTAACATCGGGCATGGTTTGCAGGTTATATGAAATAAAAGTAAATTCCTTGTTGTCTTTTTATTGAGTGATATTTATAAAATGTGTTAATTTGAAGTGATTTCCATAAGTGTGTACCCTTTCAACATTGGTCTAACATCGGAAAAACAAAAATTTGAATCGAAAAAATCACCAATTACAAAGATACAAAGGATTTGAAAAAGCCTATATAACTTGCCATTTTGTTGTTAAATACATTTTGTAGATCTGTTGTACGTAATTACTGTCACATAAAGCTGACTAAGTAATTATGTACACTCTATTTGTATATACAATTTGTAAAGTATATACACAAAAACAATTCAGATTATAATGTCCAAACCATTAATATAATACATAATCATTTATCAATAGCTGACATTTTTCTAAAGTAATATCTTCAATGTTTGCATCTGATAAACCCAAATAATTGAAATAATGTTGTTTCAAGAAAGACTACATTGACTAATTGATTGCAAAAATGGATAAGAAGAAATGCTGATGTTATATTATGAGAAGCAAACAAATGTTATTGAAGTTATAATACTAGATTGGAAAAACAATGTTTACAATGTTTTAAAAACATGCTACTCTTGCAAACTCTTTAAACATGTTATTGGCCAGCATACACTACAAGAGCTATCATAAATACATAAGCACATTACAGCAAGGTAGTTATGCCACACAAATATCTTTTAAATACACACACATTTGTCTTGGGGTATGGTTGATATCAACACTAAGAATACAAACTTTTCCCAATATTTTCAACATCACTAAAAATAAGAGAAAACAAGCATGAAATAATTGGTCTCTCTAATTCCTTTATTTCTGTTCCTACGAATCAACGCTACTTCTCGTCCTTTCAAGCCGACTGGCAGAAATATGACTAAGGCTCTTTTCATGATTAAAATCTATGTGAGGAACAAGACAATACTACTAAACGGTTGTACTGTTCAAAATGTTTGCCACATCTCATTCAAAACACAAAGACTACAGTATGCAATGAAAAGTCATATATACATATCAATCTTGCACAGGTTTTACAAGGTGCGTATGACAAAGTATATCTAAGAGGGTAAAAGCTTACCAGAGAGAGAAAGCCAGACATGTGTGAAACTTCTAATAGACTGTAAGATGATCATATTTAGAAGGTACACATGTTCCTATCTGGTATCAAGACCTTCTAAGGGAGAACATGGATACGGTTGCATTGCATAGATTATACAGGCGTATGTCATTAGTTTTTACAAGAGTTTGTGTATCAATAGCAAAAAAATCAATTTCCCTTTGTCACATATGATTAGAATTATAAGTTTGAAACTCTGTTTTTCAAATTAAGACAGATTAAATAAGATAGAGAAGTTAGACACAAAAACAATAGCATTACACTATGAGAACCAAAATATCTTTTCTCAGGGAGAATATTCTTGAGCTCATGAAAAAATTGCAATTACTCCAAAAACCCCAAAGAAATTCATGTACAAAGAGTTTTTTAACAATTGGTAGCAACAAATGGCATATCTATATTACAAGTACATGAGAGTAGCCGATTTAATCCTCTCTTTAATAAATCAAAGTTACACCTTCAAGAGAATAATGAAATGAAAACACAAATTATCTGTGCAAAAGCTACTAAAAAAAAAATCAATTCAGTACAACAATTTTCGAAATTCTTTAGAAGTATATACACAAGTTTCTCTGTCGACAAGAAACTGTTATATATTATATATATTTATAACACGGAAAGTGGAAACACAATTTGGAAGTTTATAACAAAATTCTGTACAATTCTCGAGGCATTACAGCCATATTCTTCCACCCATTCCACACAACACTATAAATATCAAACAAATATTTTAATCCCTGGCGACTCGTCTTAATAAAATATTCCACTGTCTATACAAGACATCTAATCACTATCAAGCTGTTACATACATGGCTATTCAGGGTATAACATCTAGAGGCACCAAGTTTCTTTCTTCTATCTCTCTCTTCTGTGAATCATCGCTAGTCTATCCATGGTTCAAGAGCATATGACTACCCTTCAACCTCACATCTGATCTATTACACATATACATATACCTCCTTTACATTAATACACACAGACAAATCAAGACAATATTACAAACATGATTTTAGTAAAGTTCATCTATTATCGACAATTATGCGTCAGATCCGTATGGGTTGGTCCACGGCCACTAAACTAATATTTCGCAACCTTTTGAAAGAGAAGCAATACTTTTTGAAAGAGGATGATGATGAGTTTTGTCAAGACCAGTAGTCAGAGAGTGATGCTGTGTGTTTCTATAACATGTGGGTCCATTTTAAACAGATTCATAAGTTAGTATTCAAGTGGTGTTACGGACGGGAATCCTAAAAAAAGAACCCATTTGGCACTAGCTTTTGTCATACAGCGGGTATAAAACACTCGCCATTTGCTGTCATTTGTCAGATAAAAATGTGGTTGTTACTGCATAATGAAACAGACCTGTAGCATGGCTGCACAGAATGTCATTGCAATATGTAATCAAGTTCTTTAAAACAATTCCATTTTCTCTGCTTTATGTTGCCTAGTTTTAATAACAGATCTCTTTAAAGCGTTTCAACACTAGTGTGGCTAGGAGGGATTAGACCACACAGCGAGGTCACTGACAGTGGCTATCTCATCAACTCAGCTCTCAAATAACATAAGAAATAGAGGATCATGGGGGACCAACAGGCACCGATTAGGGAAGTTTTCTATATAGAGGGAGTAAGTAGCTACAAGTAGGACAGTGGGGCTTTAATGGTAGGTGTTATATCCTCTTTTTTCTGGTCTTTTAAATTCTCAAACTGGACTCACAAAATGGAATTTCAACATGGGGCTGTACTTCCATAGCTATCCGATCCAAGTTTGAGTGATTATTAAACTTCTTGACTCCTGCTGATAATGGCATCATGTAAACACATACATCCCCTATGTCATGGTATCTCCACTAAAATCCTTATCTTCTACACCAAATACAATATACACAAATAAAAAGGAACTCAATTCATACCAAGTGATGCAACAAATCATGCTGGTGTCAGAACTCCTGATGTACATGACAGTCTAAATACATACCAGCTAAACAAACAACGAACAAGTATTATCTACTGATTGCGAATGTATGATGTGCAGCAATTTATGATAATGTTCAGACTTCTTTGCAACACACCGCTGCATCTCAACCCCATAGCTTGGTCCAGCTGGGCTAGAGAGATTTGATGTATTTGAAAGTTTGAACCGATGTTGCTGGTCTGAAACAAGTCACAACCTGTGCTAAGATGCTGCTACAATGTTTCTTCAATCGTTGCCATGATGCTGCTTTCATGTCATGGCTGATACTGGTCTCAAGTCACAAGTTGTGCTAAGATGTTGCTACAATGTTTCTTCAAACATTGCTATGATGTTGCTCTCATGTCACAAGTTGTGCCAAGATACTGCTACAACGTTTCTTCAAATGTTGCCACTATGTTGCTCTGGAGACACGAGTGATACTTCCACATTTCTCCAAATGTTGCCACAATGTTGCTCCTGAAGTCGTAAGTGATGATGCTACAATGTTTCTTCAAATGTTGCCATGATGTTGCTCTGTTGATTCATATCTATGTGATTAGCCATCTGGTGAAAAGAGAATAAAAAATCTCAATAAAAATAACCTCCTACAATATCTAAACATGCAATCACTGGCCCCTAGTTAGACTGGTCAAATTAACCCTGAACCCATCTCGACTTTAAATCTGCATCTGCCCGAGACTGCTGCATCCGTTATCAGCGCAGTGCATTTCAAGGAATAATCCTACCAGGTACCTATTTACCTCACCAGGGTCGAGTGTGGCAAATGTAGATCAATGTCTTGCCAAATGAAAATTGCGGTGCCGGGGCGGGACTCGAACCGCAGAACTTTTTAACCACAGTCAGGTGACATATCCACTCGACCACATGTACAATTAAGTCACTAATAAATTGGTTAAAAACATTAAATTTACAGTCTTTAAGACGATTTCCTCAGCCATTTTGTATTTTTAAAATCCATCAAAATAAATCCTGATAAAGAA
This sequence comes from Strongylocentrotus droebachiensis, assembly GCA_035222895.1. Lineage (NCBI taxonomy): Eukaryota > Metazoa > Echinodermata > Echinoidea > Camarodonta > Strongylocentrotidae > Strongylocentrotus > Strongylocentrotus droebachiensis. Next base: position 13,465 of record JAVYIG010002285.1, read on the forward strand.
AGAATCATAGTAAGTACAAAAAGTATAAAAAAGAATAAAGAGAAACTTACAGCTTCTCTTTTCCTTCTCTCTTGTTCCCGTAGCCTCTCTCTTTCCTTCATAGACTGGGTTCTCTTGGCCTCTTCTTGCTGGGAGTTTCTAGCCCTCTCCAGTGCATCGTCCTCTTCCTTCTCCCTGTAAAGAATCAAGACAAGTGTGAAAACAGACAGAAATGACAAGTCGGTGTAAAATAAGGAAAACAAAAATATAACCAAGAAATTTGTACTGTTACACACTTTGCAGAAAAAAGCATGATTAAAGGACAACTTCAAGCACTAAAATTGTTTTTCATGTAAACTATCTTTGAACTATATTGTACAGATAAACCCATCCCCTTTACCAAATGAAGAAATATGACAAGGGTTGATTTCATTCCATGTATGTTGATTGATTTAGTAAACTCATGTTGACTTTATCATGCTAAAAGTTACAGAAATAATTGCCAAACATTCATATAAAAAAGGGGAAAAGCAATAAAATGGTATTATTATCATTACCTTTGATTAAGTATTTGATAATGTTATAAAAAACAATTTTTGGGGTATAATTTTTTGTATCTCCATACATCTTTGCATACTAGAACATTTTCACAATTTGTATACAGCAGAAACTGGCAACTCCCCCCCCCCCCCCCCCTTCCCCCATTAGGGGTGAAAGTACTTTTCATACATTGTTAAAAAGTCATGTTGATGATAGTGCAGTCAATTATCTTTTGGCTCCACCAAGCCTGCTACATTGCATCTGTGGTTCACCTCAACAAACATCTGCAAGAGGGAGCGTGGGGGGTAAGACCACTTGGACAAGACGTACGGAGGCGCACAAATGAGCAAAGACAATGAAAACCAGGACAAGAAGGGATAAAGGGACATAGAAAGGAAGGAAGCAAGAGTGCTTGCAAGAGAGAGGTAGAGAGAGAGAGAAAAAGAGAGAGAGAGAGAGAGAGAGAGAGAGAGAGAGAGAGAGAGAAAGAGAGAAAGAGAGAAAGAGAGAGAAAGACACACACACAGACAAAGAAACTAAACAGCGACACAAAGAGAGACAGAAAGAGACAAACAGGTGTATAGAGAGACAGAAAAAGATAAAGGTTGATAGAAATAAAACTTGAAAGAGCGACAGGAGAAACAAAGATCAGTCAGAGAAAATATAATAGAAGTACTACCAGAGGATGTGAGAAATCAAATTGTGCTTATACACATGCTCAATTAACAAAAGATGTCCTCTACAAGTTTACATACAGGACATTTTACACTGCATCTCTCAGCTAGACTCCAGAGAATAAAAGTAAGGACAAGTGATTAGCTGCTGGTCTGCAATATAGAAACATGAGGTCTGTCTTCATCTGGCCGAAGTTGCAAAATAATCCGCTATTTAACTAGCTCGATCTTAAATCAGCCAGCTAATTTGCATCTTCATCAGCCTGCAGTTGCAATTAGCGGGCTATTTGGTCGAGCAAATATCCTGAGAAATCTTGGTCTTGTTTCCAAAAAAAGCGGGCTATTTTGCCGATGAGCATATCAGTCTGGTGAAGGCGCAATTTCGAGCTTCGGGGAAACATCCCGAGTCTGAAAATAGCGGGTTATTTTGCAACTTCGGTCTGATGAGGACAGGCCTATAAGCCAGTTCACGGTTGCAGTCCTAGCATGAGCAGATAAAGGTCATTGCAGAACAAATTGTGAAATACACGGAGACGAAATACTGGATATGTGCTCATGAAAGTTATGTAATCATTATTCATTTATGTATTCCATGATACACAGGTGGAAGTATTCTTTGAAAAGTGGAAACAAAGGCTATTTATGTAACACCTCCATCGATGTAGGAGTGATTATTTCAAAATGTACAAAGTGGGTCCTCTTCATGTTTTGAAGATCTGTGGATATTCGGGGTCATTGCAGTAATGCGCTAACCGTGAACTAGTCTATTGTGATGGAAGTCCTACATACCTTTGTCTTTCTCTTTCCTGCCTTGCTCTTTCCTGTTCCTGAAGGTGTTTCTGTTGTTTTCTCATCTCCTCTTGCTGTTTGATCTGACGGGTCTGGAAAATAAACAATCAATGCAAATCAAATATAAGTACAGTCAAACCTGATTTAGTGACCACTTGTATAGAAAGACCACATTTTTTGTTTCCCTTGAAAATGGTTTCTCATAAATACCAATTTTCTTGTCTCCATTGGGTGGTCTTTATAGGCATATTCCACTGTACATTCATTTGAAATTTATGTCGTTACAAAGTGAATTATGCAAGTCCAAGGTTATTTGGACATTGGGTGTCCAATATATTACTAAGTATTATCAAGTATTGTGGAGTTACACATAAATTTGACTTCAAATTGTATCATTTATCATCATATTTGGTCTGATCTAAGCTCTAGTAGAGCTATCAACATGATGATATGATCTGGGGGGCGTTTCATGAAACAATTAGTCAGTGGTTTTCACCGACTAATATCATGTTCACGGGCTAAATTTGACCAATCACAGGCCTGGAAAATAGTCGGTGACAAACGAATTGTCGGTGAACATGATATTAGTCGGTGAAAACCAACGACTAATTGTTTTATGAAACAGAACTAAAAGTGGAAATGTGTTAAAGTGTTAGACAAAATAGCTTGGACTTGCTCAATTATACTTTGCGACTCTATTAACTTTAATTTGATATCAGGGTGGACTTCACCTTTAAGGTTCAAGGTACAACACATAGGAAGGTATCAGTAATGTGGGATTGCCCTGCTGCGCATAATAAACATTCTTACCCTCTCTTCTTTCTCCTTGGCTGCTTTCTTGAAGAGTTCAAAGCTGTGATGAGAGGTCTTGGTAGGTTTACTGGAAGGCTTGGTTGAAGACGGTGTGTTGGCTAGGTTAGACCACGAATAACGGTTTGGTAGCTTCATGTCCTGCAAGACACATATTCAATCAAGTTGGATGATTACACACAAACATACAAAGCACTCAAACATGATAGATTATGCTCATCCCTCTTGAGACATTTTAGGCAGGGATGCCAACCTTTCAGAGCACAAATCAGTAATCATAAGGCTAAAAATCAGTAATTTGGAGACAAAATCAGTAATTTTCTGCGCGACGCAAATTTTTCTGCACGCTGGCAAGCGCAGCTCCCGCAGGCAAGCGCGATAGCACAACAAGTTAAATAAAAGTAACATACCTGTTCATTAGTTGGTGTTACATGTGCATGTAACTCCAGGGATGCCAACCTTCTTCGACCAAAAAAAGTATTCTTAAGAGCAAAAAACAGTATTTTGGGACAAAAAACAGTATTTTAAAAAAAATCTCTCACCTTAACATATCGCCCAATCGAGCAGCTTAAAAAAAACGGCAGTACCATGTATACATACCCGGATCGGAGCGCGACGTGCATACATTACATGTGGGTTGTTTGCAATGTGCGCAGTTTTGGGCCCGTATCACCATTCTGCGTGCATCGTTTGAAGACGTAGGTGCATAATACACTTACGACACAAGGCCCATGATCAGAAATTAAGAAAAACGTCACTAAAAAAAAAAAAAAAAAAAAAAAACGTAACAAAACATACAAAAAACGTACTGCCGTATTCATAGTGAAAAAAAGGGACAAATACGGGAAAAACATAACAGTTGGCATCTCTGTTTAGGGTGTTCCCCCCCCCCCCCCACCCCTAAGAAAGACCAGATACAGTACTGATATCAAATAATAGCAATTGTACTCTAAATTGCCACTCACATTTATTATACATAATACACATTAGCAGGTAGTAAAGCAATCACACTAACCAAAGAGAAGCTTCATTTTTATCTAAATTATGGCCTTGTTGTAAACCATTTTCATATTTGATCTAACTTTGTGTCTACAACAAGGACAGCAACCATGGTTGATGATATCTACTGAACTTATTATTGAAGTGGTTGAAGTAGGATTTACATAACGGATCAGTTAACACTTATTCCTGGCTAACCGAGGTGATAGCATGTACAAGATGACCAAGCATTGTGAGAAGGTTTTTAATCCATAGTCTGGAAACATGTGAACAGTTTTCATGTGACACACATTAACTATGAGGATGCTTACCTTCTTATCTTTAGAGCTAGCTTTCTTTTCCATCTTAGATAGATTCTCAGAGCTTGCACTGGAAGGCATACCACCCTCAGGATGTGATGAACCTGTACATCAAGAATAAAACACAGATTGAGTTTATGCCCTTCCGGCTCTCAACAGATGAAAGGAACAAGAGAATTCTCAAGGAACTATCGTTCATCGGATTGGACTGCAGAACAAAACCTATTAATATAGAAACTTAACACAAGATAAGCACACAACATTTCAGTCTCATGTGACAGGGTACAAGGAAAATATTGTTTAAAGGGCCAATTCCATAGCAAAGATGTTGGTAATGATAACTATCACTATAAAATTGGTCTCCTGATGTTTATGTAGAAAATATACTAGTATATTCCAATATGGTTAACACAATATGGTTAACACAAATCCAGTTTATAAATGACCCATGTGATCATGAACACTACCAAGAATAGAACAATTACAATTCTCTTTCATACGATGAGGAGGGTCTCCCTTCAAGTCTGATAGAGATTGTCACTGAGAATTGATTGTGTTTGACAACATCATGACCATCCGATACAAGGGGCTCTGATACAATAATAATCTCACTTGATTTACCATTGCTCTCTTCTGTCTTGTGACCAGTCATGACGGGACTAGTAGAAGGGGATGATTCCCCTTCCCCTTCTAATTCCTCATCACCAACCATGAATGACATCGGGTTATCCTCCACCTTGGGGATGAGGGTTGGTTGCTGGATGAGAGACGGGACCTCTGGTTTGACCTGTGGTGGTGGCGACGGTGGTGTCACCGAGCGAGGTGGTGCTGTCTTCTTGGTGTCTGCTGGTATTGGTCTCTGAGCAGCGGGAGGCTGGGGTTTGGGGATATCGGTTGGGGGTGGTGGCTTGGATTGAGGCTTAGACGTTGCTTGTTGTTGTGGTAGTGGTTGAGGGGAGTGGCGTGAAGGGTGTTGCTGTGGTGGTGGGTGTTGTGGCAAGGGTTTGGTTGATGATGGAGGGGGTACAGCTGCAGGTGGTGTTTGACTAGGAGCAGGTTTAGATGGCTTCACCACTGGTTCTGGTTTGGGTTTAGGCATAGCTACCGGTGCAGGTCGGGGTGCTTCTGGTGCTGAAGGAGTCATTGTAGGAGGGACTGCTGGTGTGGGTTTGGAAACAGCAGGTGGCTGTGATTGAGGAGGGGCAACCACTGCTGGCTTGGTTTGTGGAAGAGTTGGTGATGGCAAAGGGAAAGCTGGAAAAGAGAAAATATATGTATGTTCATAGATCTCTTCATATTACTATTATATACAAAAACGGGTGTTTTCCAAGCTAACAGATGTATTTCATATTTTCATATCAGCCGTATTATTTATCTAAGTACAACTTCTTTGACATTGTTTTTTAAAAACGTTTTTCCACACTCCTGGATGATTGTACCATGTGTGTTTTCCAGAGAACGCAGTCAAATTTTTCATAGTAAATTGGGTTCTCAACTTTTTAACTGTGGGCTATATGCTACCAAAATCCTAAACCTAAGCCCAACCTGAATCCAATTGCTACCCAAGCTCTAAAGCCTACATTTTAGACAACAAATATTCTAGAAAATTAATTATCAGCTTACTGCTGCCACATGAAGTTGTCATATATTTTCTAGAGATGTTGACTCACCAGTAGTAGTACTGCCCCGTGTATTAGCTGGTGATATGAGTGGACCCGGCGACGTCAGTGGCGATGTCAGAACTTTCCTTTGACTTCTCTTCTGAAGTGGAGCTGCTTTGTTGCTTGGTCGGTCTGGTAAGGCTGGCAAGCTACTGTGTCTTGGTGCTATATGGGAACAACAGTTCAAAAATGTTTGCAACTTGATGAATATTTTCATTCTTAGATTATTGCACTAAGCAGGGGTGATAGTGAGCACAATTTTTTTCCTCCCTCAACCATGCCTTCCTTGAGTAAAAAAAAAAAAAGGATTCGGGAAGAAAAAAATGGCATCATTCTCCCCCTTTTGAGTAAGAAAATACCTTAGTCTGACTAAGGTATTTATTAAAAGGTGGCACGAGGAATAATTTCTGTGGGTAAGGCGTCAATTCTGAATGACCAAGCCCAAGGATTTCATGCCATCCATTGGAGCGAGCTTAGAAACAAATACTTGCTGTTAAGTGTTGAAGTATGTGCATAACTTTAGTCTTATCAAATAGGTGTAATACGATAAAGGGAAAGATATTGTTTTACTCAAACGAAAAATTCAACTGAAAGCTCATCTGACAAACCCATCTAAAGACACACTAAATCAGTCAAACCCAACATTGGGTCCGAAATCATGTTTAACAAAATGACACCTTACATGTAGACCATGAAATACAACCACCAAACATTTTTTTTTAATTCACAAATTTACTTTGTTAAACAAGATTTTGAACAAAAGACGAAACCCAGTGTCAGGTTTTAATTTTATATGAATACGGGCCAAACTTTCAACATGAATACGGGCCAAACTAGCAACATTAATCTGGGCAAACATTATGCTGAAGCTCAGACCTAGGGAGTGTTTCACAAAGACTAAAATCGACTTTAAGTTGGACTTAGTTATGGCAGGCCATTCATGCTACTGTTTGCTCTCACCATTATGATCTTTAGATATTTTTCCTTCAATAATGAATTATCAAAAATGTGAATTCTGTAGATTTGTGACCATGATTTGTACGTCCCTTGAGAAACCAATGCCAGGAATGGTTAGAGGAACTAGTGGCATGAATGGTCTGCCATAGTTCAGTCCAACTTAAAGTCGATCTTAGTCATTATGAATCACTCCCCAGAACCCTTGCTCTAAGTTATATCCTACAAACACCCACAGTACAGCTACAAGATGTCCATCTCAGGCACATTACCTGGTATATGGTTTTGTCCATTGGTCAGTCGTGGTGCAGGTTGTCCTGGATGTGGACCAGGTTGACCCGAGGGATGACCAGAGGGATGACCAGTGGCCTGTGGACCCAGTGAGAATGGACTAGGACCTGGTCCTGTACTCATGGGTTGCTGCTGTTGGGTTTCTGGATGGAAGCCGGCTGGTGTAGTGATTGGAGCCTGTCCAGGACCTGAAAGTCTTCTCTGCTACAGAGGGTCAAAGGTCAAAAAGATGATGCTTGAAAATCGTACACAATGTAGTTACAACTTATGCAGTAATGTACAGCATCTATAAAACGAAAAATCTTTTAATTCAGATTCCATTTATTGCAATTGTTAACTATCAAACATGTTCAATTAACAAAGAAACAAATTAGGAGCATTCAAATGAAAAATCTTGATACATTATTTTAACACATTTAAAGTAGATTCATTTTTTAGTTGTCTACATCTGTATTATAATGATTCAAATTCATGTCTTCTAAACAAAATTCTTTCAATTCAGTATCCTTATCATGATTTGGTAAATCAATTTAGAAGGTAAAGCCATTTTTGAGTCCACTCAATATACAACAGGTGGCATTCAAATTTAAACATTACAGCATCGGAAATCTAAAAACAGGTGTTCTTTACACACTAAGGGTTAAGGGTTATCATAACAAAATGCACACTATTAATATGTGATCATTACTCAGCACAGTCTGTTTTAATTCTTAAATTCCTCAACAAAACAAACACTTTGGTGTACTTTACATAATTTGTACTGCAATGACGGCAATAGAAGAAACGTTTCCTCCAAAATAAATATAAATTATCATTTTGTTCACTCAATTAGATTTGATAAATGGGTAAAAATGACTAAAGCAAGGACATAGAGATACTAGAGGGTGATACGTTTAGAGATAAAGAGATAAATTACCATTTCTTGTCGATTTGCAGGAAGAGGAGGTACCTTCACTCCTTTCTTCATCTTCTTTGGAGTACCTGTCAGAACAAAGAATTACCGTCAGCATTGGGGCAGGACGTAGGATGCTACGGGCTTGTAGTGTTCTTTCAAACAATTATCTTAGTTCCAGATGATATTTGTAGATGTAAGTGTGCACAAAATTAATGAGAAGTCCCTGTGTGGTATGTATTACAATGGAAGGCATTGTCTTATCATCAATGGGTTCAAATTCATGTTAAAACTTGAATAATGAATAATGGAATTTCAATTTCAGTGTATTTTTTGCTGTTTGCTGTAGTTTTATTTATTTGTTTTAGTTTGTTTGCTTTTGTCGCTGTGTATGTTTTTTTTTTTTTTTTTTTAGGGGGGGGGGGGGGGTTCAAAATGTGTTCTTCATCAACACTGTGAAAGACTTGACTGAAATTTCTACAAAACTAACATCCTACGGAATCAAGGCCCTCAACAAATGTATTAACTTTATTTCATCATATTCTATGATTTGCTTCGATAATGTGCAAGATGAAGGGATATAATGGGTTTAGCACAAACAGGATCATGTGAAGTTGAATCATCTTTGAGTCTGCTTTAATAGTACAAATCAACAGGATCCTGGATGAATTGACTTATCTCTGATTGGGCATCTTTTTTCCATGCCTTACCCACTTCCTGTATTGATTCAAAGAGTAAAATTTGCCTTGGACTCATGGAAATGTAACATCCCACAACAATAAGTTCTCTGAAAATTAAATTTTAATTCCAATTTGTCAAAACTGCTATAAAAACAAACCTCAAACGAATTATAATTCCACCTGGAGGATTTTTTTTCTTCTTCAATGCGGATGTAGCAACCTGTATTAGAGTAATTGAATTATGTTCAATTCTTAGACAATTCCAGATGTTTCTCCTGCATTTAAATTGCCACCCCTCCCCCTATACTTCTTCATCCTCCTCTTGAGAAGTTCTATTCTTGCTTTAAAAAATCAAAGAAATCATTGTCCTGTGACGTTTCCTTTCCACGAGTCCAATCTATACAGAAAGTGGGTAAGGCAATTGTATGGCTATCATATGATAAATATACCTATAATTTTTGTTAAAACTCCATTAAAAATTTAATGAAATATGAGATTTAAGAAGAATCATATGTTTATGTTTGCCACAAATGTGAAATCATTACTAATTGTTTTGATTTGATCATGATACTGATATGGAGGAGTTTGAATACCGGTACTGTAGATGTTGTTCATAACAATGATTTAGTGCATGGGAGCTGTATTGGGTTTACTTACAATTTTTTGTTTGTGTGTTTTATAGTTGTTCCATAGCTTTTTAAGAGCTTTCTAAGGGGTAAATCGCCGACTGCTTCCACTTATTTCTTTTGCTGCAACAATTTTTTAAAACTTTAAAAATAATATTTACCTCTTTCAGATAAAACATCTCAATGAAATGTCCGCAACCAAAATGGGATTCATGAATATTCTGTTTTCCATTTTAATCGCCAAATTACCAATTTTGTATTAATCAATTTTATTTTATATTCTATTGTGTTTGTGTGGGATGGGGTGTATTGTTTTAATTAAATCTGGCTCATACATTAGAAATCTGAAGATCTAGCTACAAACCCTGCTTGTAGTTAATTTATCATCCATTCTGCCATGGCACATACTCAAAAAGCTTTTTCTATTCCTGAGAAGTTCCAGCTTTACTTTTCAAGTTACGTTGAATTCCTTCCCAAGGATTGTTCTCAAGGTTTTGTGATTTGCTATTGTTAATTGTCTTGATACCAATCCAAGATGTATTACCTGATGTATTACCATATGCTTAAAGAGAAAATTGAGTTTTGGTCATGCGATTGCATTGTGAAAGAAACGGTGTAGAATCGATCAGAAAAGGTTGATCATCTAGCATATAAGTATTGGTGTGTACTATAAGGTTCTGGAATCATCAAAATGATAACAAATTTGACCCAGTCTTGGTAAAGTAACAAGCACTGTACACAGGAATATGTATATGGGACTACATGAACATGTGGCATAAAAATCTATCCCGATTTTTATGCTGTTACGTGCCATATTTAGAATATTAAGGCATATGAAGAGCCATGCTTTTCACGGAACATTTTTATTGTTATGTTCTTCCACACTTGCATAATAATAATGATAACGCACGCAAAATATTGTTCACCTCTTCCCAGAACTCTAACTTCTCTTTAAAGACCATATCCGATGAAAATACAACTTGATATAAAGGGAAAACTGAATGAATGTAGAATACAAATATAAAGGAATAAATATTATTTACCCTTTCATTATTGCACAAAAGCAAATTAAAACCTCATTTTCAGCACCCCTCCAAATTACGGGTCAACAGGGGTCAAATTGCTGAAGTTACAGTGACGACATATGTGGACCTGATCAGTTTACCTACATGTATATAGCAGAGGCGGTCAGCCATGCTTAATTAATGCAAAGTCATTGTGAATATGCGTACTCCATATGACATGATGTCATCAATACTCCTCCGACAGACACTAAAATGGCATATGATTGATATTATTGTAATCTATGGCTTATAAGCTTTCCTGTGATATATAATTCATCCATTTCGTTTTTCAGTTCGGATATGGTCTTTATCCAAGCAACCCTAAAAAACAGACTGTGATCTTTATTTCAATGGCTCATGGTGCCGAGGCATCTGGAATAATAGAATGGAGACAAACTAAGTGAGGAGCCAGTATTCTGTAATTCAATTATAGATCTGTGACAAGCAGACAGCAGAGCAGGATAGCTGGAGACATCCGTGTTAGAAATCAATCACAACATGTCACCAACAATTACAGCACAATAAAACCAACTGTTGTCTCTTACTTCCGGCTTTGTTTAGTTGAATAAATGATTCATGTACAAGGTTAATGTCATAACAATGTTCCTGACAGATGGGTGGGTGTTGATTTCTTTTGTGGTGGTTATTTTTTAGAAATGGGTTATTGTGACAAAATTCTCTCATAACTATTAAAAAAAAAAAAATCTCTGCGTTAATTTCTTCAGATTTTGTTGGTTTTTTAAAGGAATTAATGTTCCTCACACCTTAGGTTAATAATTAACACCTATTATGTGTCTTACTATATGTTACATAATGTTTGCATGATTACTTTGTATTTCATGTAAATAACTGTTTTGTTTGTATCACAGTACATTTTAGCTCTGTTGAGTAAAAGAGATTTTCTTCCTTTTATCTTTGTTGTTTTGTTTGTGTTTGTATGCTTGCTTAAGATAAGTTATCCATTGATTTAAATTGTTTGTCCTTTGATTCGTTTAATGAGGTTTTGATACATGTGGGGTCCACATTTGATTATTTTCTTTTCTGGATCAAACCTCTTGCATCTAAACTTGACCAAAATCACTGTCCGATGCTTCCAGAGCTAATATATCTTGTATCTGCAAAAGAATATATTTTGTATGGGGAAATGTATTTGCACTTCATCCAAAATATAGTTATATTTTTTAATTCTGTTCATTACATTTCTTTCAGCGAGGAAGTAAGAAGTCACAATGTAGTACCGGGATCCTTTACTTGAAGCAGAAGCAAACCAGGTCAAGGTTATAACTGTATAATCCAAAGCTAGACTTTCTCCATTCTCTTCTTCCACATCATGCATCTAAGCCACCATCATCATCATCACACTCAATGTTCAAAGCACATCAAGCATATCTTCAGGTAAATCTCCATTCTCCAGTTTGTACTAGGATTTATGTTAGACCTTTCAATTAAAATTGAATCAGTCGTTACAAGTCATTAAAACTATGTTATCTACATGTATTGTGGAAATACTGTTTACCTGGAATAAATGTCCATTCCATTTGAGAGACAGATTTGCACTTCTTATTATATATATATATATATGTAAGCACATTTTGTCTTGAACAAATATCTATTTCTAATGAATTTGGGTTACTTCACACGATCAGCCACCAAGTTGGATTAAATCATCAACTTTTATTACACACACCTTTCTACATCAAATTCATTCAACAGACATACCTTCACACTACAGAGTCACAGACAACTCCTGCACTTTCACCTACAATGTTCTCAACATCCATGCAAATTTGCTACCTTATTGAAAATGAATTGTATTGATTATTATACCACAATTGAAGGAAGATGCAGAAAACGGTGACAAGGAATTGAGAAACAGATGTAAAGGAAGAAAAAGATTCCACCCCCCCCCCCATTATAAAGAAAGAACCCTGACTTTCCAAGCTTCATTAATTTACAGACAATGTGCAAATTTGATGCACTGATAATATTTTCCCCCTTTTTATCCCGAAGGTCATATGTAAATTCCAACAATAAAACACTGTTCATCACTTTTTTGTAGTACATAATTGTAATCCAATTCACTTCGAGCATCCTTTCCTACGACTCATTCAGATATGATGCGGCAAACGCGTCATTTAACAAAACAATGTACGAATAAGTGTAATACTCTTGGCATTTCTATATCTGATAATACAGACCTCAGTTAAAGGTACTGGGTTGTATTCTTGAAAGCGGACTAACTTTAGTCCATGGTTTAATCCACTAAGTATGGAATGCCAAGTGTCTATATAATATTTTTTTGAATAATTTGATATGTCCCTATATTACCATGTTAACATAATTATATCAGTTATATTGTTGTTTATTAATTATGTTATTACATTTTATTTTAATTTAGAGACACAATTAAATTATTAAAAAACAAATTAATATGGAAACTGGGCATTCCATACTTAGTCAGTGGTTTAAACCATGGACTAAGTCAGTCCGCTTTTGAGAATACCACCCACTATATCCCATTTGCAGGCCAAAAAATGAAAAAGTTAAAATTCCACCAGCATTTGAAAGATAATACCAATTTAGTACTCCCCTCAGATCGAAAGGGCTTAAAAATGTCTTTTTGTAGGAAAATAACAAATGTGAGTTGTCGAATGGACTTTAGAGATTGCAATCCTTTTAGTAAATAGTCAGATTTTTAGACCCTTGTACCGAATGGTTTACGCTTTATGCTGCGCAAAGATTTTGGCCATTACAATAAGTCGGTTACTGATGTAGACAAATGCTCATGTACCCTTTACATCTCATTTTATGTAAGTTATTACCAAAGAAAGAACAAAGTCAAAGTCAGTCACTCCCTCAATAGTGTCTGATACTAAAGTCTAGAAAGTAAACTGGTTTCCTTGCAATAAGTCCTGCAACGTTCTACAGAATTTGATGTTGGCTGCAAATGGGACATAGTACCTTTTACATGTAGGAAGGTTGTGGCTTACCACCTCATATCTGAACAAGCCTTTAGTATATGATGTTCTGGGGAGCACTCACCGATAACCTTGTTCATGTTCCTCTGCAAATTTGTGTGTCTGGGTCATGTATTACGGATGATACTTTCATTCACAATTTGGACTCTTTACATCCTTCTATCATAGATGTACATAAATTGTAGGTCTCTAAAACGCATGATTATTTTCATCAAATATTGCCTCGTTCACACATGAGGTGTACTGCCTTTAAAGCAAAAAAAGGGGGGTAAAATGTTAACCCGTATTAAATGGAAAGTGGATGTGACAGAGTGAGAGTGAGAGAGAGAGAGAGAAAGAAAGAGAGAGAGAGAGGAACAGAAAGAAGAAAAAACACGCAACAAGACCCGAAGCACACTCATCTGTGTGTTATAACAGATAAGTGAAGCACACTATGCTTACCGGTATGTCATTTTCTTTTGCCACAGCAATTTTTTCAAGGGCAGGTCACAATATCATGTGTGAACATGGCTTCAATATTCTTACATTGTATCATCACTACACACATCTGATATAATAATTATACAACCCTGTTTCACCATCAAGTTAACCATCAAGTTTAACCACACACAATTCTGCCAACATTGGATTTTAATTGCAGTACTTAAGAATGAATAGATAAAAACACAAGCAAGCAAATAATTGAACAAGTTTATGTTTCAATGGAAAGTATTTGATTTTATTTGGCCATTTTTCTCAGACAAACTGCCATGAAATCTGGTTTTTGTCACTTTTTCTTCCAGTATTTACAAGCATGGATTACCATCAATGCTAATTAAAGAGTCATGAACACAAGACAAATCTACACTATACACAGCCATTTACACTAAATTTACCCATGCCATGTAGAGATACATTTATGTCCTAACAGGGATGTACAAAAAACAAATAAGGAAAAAATATGCAGTAATGTCTAACTCATACAGGAATATATTCAGAAAACGGCACAACTTTACTGCTTCATACAAAAACTACAAATCATATGCTCGACATTGGTAGCACCACCAAAAACAAAAATAAAAAAGCAATTTTTTTTTTTAATAGTTTTTTCATTTTTTGTAAGAAAGCATTTTTATCATAGGCTAGTAAAAAGGCAATAGAGGATTATATGTACAATCGGGACAGTTGATACGTTTAAAAAATAGTGATTAGTTTCGTGAACAGGTTCATACTTTGGGAAGTTACATAGCCAGTATTATCACAGAGATCAGTTGTAAAAGAGGCTATTGCATTTTAGCAAAACAACATGTATGCACTACCAGGTCCAAAGACCATGTCTCTATTTTATTATAATAACAAAAAACAAAGAATATTTACAGCAGAGACCGACCGACAGACCATTGGTGGTGCATCCACCCGTCATTACATGTCAACTCTTTGAGCAGTCATGAGCTAAGTGGAAACAAATTTGGGGATGTTATCAACAAATGTGAACAAAAAGTGACAAAGAGTATTTGGGGAAAAATGGCAAAAGTACAAGTTTGGCTGCTTTGCATTTGGTGAACCAACTGCAAATTCTTTAAGACTCAGCTCAGTGAGTGCATGTGTGTCTTAGTGAAGCACCATCAGTTATCAGGTCTTGACTTGATGATAAACATAGTTCTCTAAGGCAATGTAAATCCCACTGTATACTGAACTGGCAGTATGTACCCCATATACGGGGAGAAATAAAAGATGGCATATTCTAATTGATGTACTGCATTAAAATCCAATGTTGGCAGAAGTGTTTTTTCCCCATTCATAGACTCAATACATGATTCTTGCATTAAAATAACAACGCATTCTTCAATCTAGCGAGGAACAAGAACAGCTGTCAGACCTAACGGTTGGTTAGCATCTGGTCCAGAGCTCCACGCATGCACCCGAGCAAACGAGGCGCTTGTCGTAACAGCCGACCGACCCTGATCCAAAGCAGTCATGATGCCTGTGCATGTGCCTGCCATTCAAAAACCATACTGCTGACAAGCCTGCTCCTAACACACTCATCTCTCATCCATAGACACGCATATGAACACACACATATCCACAAACATACCCTTACACTTCCATTCACACTCAGACACACAACACTCTAACATAGAATGGAGAAAGCAGCTGAATTTTTTTCTGATTTAAAAAAATCTTTTCAGGTAGCACTGCATGTTTGTTACTTCAAGAGTACAGCTGTGGTAGTACATTTGTAAGCTGTGTTTTTTTTTTGGGGGGGGGGTTAAGATTTTTTTTTTCTCTCGAAGACCGATGATTGCCAGAGATTTCCCCGACCCACCCACCCACCCTCTTCACTAAAACACACATGACACTTAGTAGACAGCCATGCCCTAAGTGTATAGGGCTCTCTCAGCCCATCTCTCCATCCATTCGAATTTCAAACTTCCTCCATGTGTTAACATGAAGCAATGGTATGTGAAGCATGTGGTTAAATTAAGTTTTTAGTGTAGTGAATGTTGCCACATTTACCAAAATACTCTTTGTCATTACAAAATATATCAATATCAAGCTATCTATCACATATGTGCCTCTATTGTGTATGAGTTATTTATGTCTTTTTCATTTCATTACAATACATGTCACGAATAAGTAATACACAATAAAAACAATGCTTTGCTTTTCTTTTGACTTTCTCAATATTAAACACGGCTATCATTCTAAGAAAAGACTTATTCTTTTGGTGAGAAGAAAAATCCTTTCCAAACTTTTTAATTTATATTTCAAAGTTTACTTCATTTGTATGAATTTGGAAGGAGCATATTCGATAATTTAGAGATTTTTTTCTTTGTACATATTTGCCACACAGCAAGAGAAAGATTATGTGCATTGATTTCTATAAAAAATTTGTACAAATTGACAATTAAAATCAGCAAATTTCTTTGCTGGAAGGCTTGCACAGATTCTACAAAATGTCTCCATATTTCTTGTTCTTTGTCTATATGATCACAAACCCTTTGACACAATATTCAACAAGATTAAAAAATGAATTTTCATCAGCCAAGGCGATGTAAAATATCAACTATAGTCATTGTATAAAGCTTTCTCTCAGAAGCGTTAAATTTAAAGAATCCAAACTTTCCCATGTTTGCATGGTATCGTTAATAAATAATATTATATTTGCATTGCAGTAAAATATCTGCATATTGGAATTGAAATAACATAAATTCAAACAAAAAAGAAATTCTGACATGGCATATGCTTGTATAAGTCATTACTGAAGAGTTTTTAACTTCCAAACGAATGACGAGGTGAGTTTAGATGAAAATGTTAGGAATTTCATTTTTCCTTTCTCGCTCCAATTCCTTGACAAAGCGTTATCAATGATTATTACTTGATGATATCAAGCAATGGTCTGTGGATTCGTCATGAAACTTAGTCATGATTTATACAAGAATCTAGAAACATAATACAATACAGGTCATTGTCCCAGTGGCAGGCAAGGGGTCAGTTATTGAGAGGCTATGTAACTCCAGTCAATTCAATCAGGTCAACAAACTGACCGGATCAAGAACAAACTGACTGGATAAAGTACAAATGAACAAACCAAATCAAGATAAATATTGGCCAACCCAGAAGTTTGATATGATTTGATTGATTTATTCTCCACTCGTGGGTTGGAATGGCCTTGTCAGCTAACAGCTGGTTTTCAAAGGAGTTCCAAGTCACAAAATAAAAACAAAACATGTTTGTCTTAGTTGGTTATAGATGATCAGTAGGAGGATACACATGGATACACCTAAATAGTTTGGTCAATGTAGACCATTACCCTGCCTGCCACTAGCACAACAACCCTTATTTCAAAAGAACAATATCTGTTTGGTAGCAATGGTGGAAATGACAATGATGTGAACCGTACAAAGGAAAGTTGTAAGGAAGATAGAAAGGTAAGAGGAAGAAAGGAAAGAGAGAGTGGGTGTGGTCTAGCTACCTGACTCCGATTCGCTATTGTCGGAGCTGGAGCTAGCACTTGTACTGCTGCTTGCATCACTCTCAGAGTCACTACTACTGCTGGCACTGAGTGGGCGCTCGGTTCTGCCCCCCTCATTCATCAAAGCATCTTGTTGAGCTGCAAATGAATCAACAAGTCAAAATGGACAAAATTAAATAACAATCAAACAGGTAGAGTGGAACACTGTAACAAGACAATCAAGCAATTAATCACATTCTGGTGGTTTTTTCTCATTAATAATGAGCCCTGTGACCTTTGACCCCAAAATATAATCTGTTCATTGGCTTTGCAAGATACATACATGACCCAAGTTTGGCAGGAATCCATCGATCGGTTCTTGAGATAACAGTAAACACGAGAATGGGAGGAGGTACTTTGCGATCACGAGCTATTTTTGCATACATAATGAGTCCTGTGACCGTGTGACCCCAATATCTAATCAGTTCATTGGCTCTGTACGATATGACCCAAAGTTTGGCGAGAATCCATCAAGTGGTTCTTGAGATAACGCAAACACGTGAACGGGAGGTACTTTGTAGCAGAGGCATAAAAATACATACAATTAAAAACATTTAAAAGTAAATTGTGTCATGAATAATCAGATGCAATCATGTATCATGTATACAGCCTAGTTTTTTTAACCTTACCACCTGTAAGCAAAACACCTACAACTGGTAAAAGCTAGAAAAACATCAGTTGCATTCAAATGAAGCGCATGAGGTTATCATCATTTTATCCCAAGTTTGTCCCCTGAACACAAGCAACAATATCAAATAGAAAATAAAGTCATATCTAAATTTCACCTCTAAAAATATGAATAAGTCGCTCATCTATTCCTTATTTTTAAAACGACCAAGATATTTTGAAGAAAAAAAATGTGAAATAGAAAAAAAATACATAACAACATAGCGAACTTAATATGTTGCAAGCATCTTTGTCATAACATGGTACTATTTAAAATACAACTCACAGGTTCTCTGGGACTGAGAGAAGTTTTCCTATTGGCTCAACATCACATAACTTATTAGCTAACATATATCGTAATGTCCTTTTGTGGTTTAAGAAAATAACATTTAAATGCTAATTTTTTCTAGTAATGTGCAAATCATGTAAAAAAGTGTCTGAGTGAGTGAATTGTAATACAATAGTAATACCCAATGGAGTAGTTTATCCTGCTGGCTTTAAAAACACTTGAAGGGCATGAATGCTCACCTTTCTTTGTGGCCTTTTTGGGAAATGGCCCGCCAAGTTCCTTCAGTCGATCCTCAAGTTCTTTCTGCTTCTCCTTCTGTGCATCCTGCTTAGACTTCGTCTGGCCTTTGTTGTATGCTGTAGAAGACGGAGGAATCAAAATGTTTTAGCAAATCACCAAACAAAAGAACTAAATGCATCAGCATCCTTTATCTTTTAAATTATAAAATATGAAAATAACTGGCTCGTGACACTTTTGTCGCTTCCTTAATTTGTTATTAATTTATAATTTTGTTTATTATTTAATGCATTACAAGCTATCAATCAGTCTTCATGTGGTCTCTTTTAAATTAAACTCTGTCATGAATAATCAGATGCAATCATGTATCATGTATACAGCCTAGCTTTCTAACCCTACCACCTGTACGCAAAACGCCTACAACTGGTAAAAGCTAGAAAAACATCAGCTGCATTCAAATGAAGCGCATGAGGTTATCATCATTTTATCCCAAGATGTCATGACTGGAACCTAGAATGTCATATTCACTATAAGAATTCAACAGCATACATCAGCTTCTAACGCTTCTCTTTTACCATGAAATAGAATCGGCTCAATGTGTAATCAATGGTTTTGCAAGCACTTCCATTATCAACAATACACATCACAGACTACTGGGCCCTGTTTCATAAAGGTTGTTATCAATAACAAGTTTCAATAATTGTTATAAGCTACTGAAAATCGTGGCATTTGATTGGCTGAGAGCAAATTTGTCATAGAAATTTAGCATCTGTTATTGATAAAAAGTTTTATGAAACAGGGCCCTGGTTTTGGCCGTGTTGAAGGCAAAAAACTTTACAATGTTTCGGGGGGGATGGTATAATATACAGCACATGCAATATAAAAGTGTTCAGAAGAGGGGAGATGAAAGTACATGTGGCATATAATAATTACCTTTAGGTCTTTTCCTGAGGCATTGCATGACATATTTTTCCAGTTCCCTCAGGGTGGACGGTTTGAGGGTCTCAAAGTCAATCTCGATTTCATCTGGTGTAGAGTCCTTGAGTGAGGGCTCCCTTGACTGTATTATATGTACAACTTTGCCAAGTTTGTCCCCTGAACAAACACAAGCAACAATATCAAACAAAAGATAAAGTCTTCATCTAATTTTCACTTCTAAAAATATGTACAAGTCGCTCATCTATTTTTTATTTGAAAAAAGAAAAAAGATATTTAGGAGGAAAACAAAAAGTGAAATAGAAAACAAATACATACAATTAAAAATATATTAAATTAAACTGTGTCATGAATAATCAGAAGCAATCATGTATCATATATACAGCCTAGTTTTCTAACCCTTCCACCTGTAAGCAAAACACCTACAACTGGTAAAAGTCAGAAAAACATCAGCTGCATTCAAATGAAGCGCATGAGGTTATCATCATTTTATTTTGTAATTACTTAGAATTACCAGAAACTCCAAAATATGTTAACATTCTGTATAAATGGAGAATTATCTGCAATTTGACCCTGTTCAATATGACTTCATCTTCTTACAACATAGCGAATATGAGCTCTACACAATCTGAAATAATCTTGTAAGATTCATAGAATTTTCTTTTCCAATATGATACCAATATTTCATACCAGGTAACTTATTGATGTCCAGACTGAGCTGCCGCTTCTCATCATATGACATTGGCTTTGCTGTGTCCTCATCATCACTCTCTAGTTGCCCCGTCGTTGGAACCTTCTTTTTCCTTCCTCCTCCTCTTCTACTACTGCAAGACAATATCAAGAGTGGTAAATTGTTAATACAAAGGACAACCAGGAGACTATTAATTGACATTGACCTAGTTGACCCTTCTTACAGGATATCTTTTATCTGTGGCTAGGTATATGACTATAGGTCACATCCAACGACCTATAACAGGTAGATATTGATTAGTTCCTTAAATCACGAAGAAAGCTTTCTACAAAATTATTGTGTTACGATTCTATATATGCATTCTTACAACTGACCCAAGGTAAACTTTACTACAATAGTTAACCTACAAATGAATGAAAATTAGTGTAAAGAACATGCATTTTTTCAATTTGTTGGGTAGTTTGAAAGCCTTTAAAAAATTGAGAGATTTTATATGTTACAAGGTCAATCATCGAATATCTATATTCCTGGTGGAAAAAATTATCTAGAAAGAACATGAATCACTTTCTTAAGATTACAAGATAAGTAGACTAAGGATAGAAGCAGAAAACTCAACTTGTGCATGGATAATCACAACAGTTTGTATTTCTTAATTTGAAATTACTTAACAAATTCAAATGCATTTCAGGGCAACCCAGCATTACCTGTATTTGATATCTATTAATCTCTTGTCATTTTAGTAAGAATATAAGTGGTGACTTTTTTTTTGTTTTTGTTAAACGTTTGAAATACTTTCGACTACAGAGTCCCTGTTAACATTTACATAGCTTT
The DNA here is from genome assembly GCA_035222895.1 of Strongylocentrotus droebachiensis. Lineage (NCBI taxonomy): Eukaryota > Metazoa > Echinodermata > Echinoidea > Camarodonta > Strongylocentrotidae > Strongylocentrotus > Strongylocentrotus droebachiensis. The sequence goes on from JAVYIG010002285.1 coordinate 34,345, forward strand.
GTTATTATATTGTGTTTACATACTTCCATGTTAATTACTGATTTTATGAAACGTATATTATTAGCAATTATAAAATGATGACGTTCCTAATCAAATGATTGGTTGAAAGCGTACACGTGACCAGGCATTTATTTTGCCTAACGCGTAATTTGGGTAATGACCGGTCATTAACACATCTAGCTTGTTGTTGCTATCGTAACCATTGAGATTTTATATTAGATGCGCGCAAGGCCAGGTACGCCTCAATTTGCGCTTATCTTAAACCATGGGTTATGTAAATGAGGATTTAAACCATGGGTTAGATTTAAACCTCCTTTGTGAATTTGGGCCTTTGAGTTTGATCAAATAACAAGGATCCACGTCATTATTTTATAAAACAAATAATACACATCATTTTGTTTGGGCATTAGTAATATTACCCACACTTGGTACCTTTGAAAACGTCTAACAAGCCCTCGGCTTTTGCCTCGGGCATGTTAGACTGTTCCAAAGGTACCTTGTGTGGGTAATTCTTACTTATTAGGTGCCCTCACTGCTGTGTATTATTTGTATAATTTGTAACGGTGCTTTTGAAATGAATATGCACCATTATATCCCTATTAGCACTCATTCACTTTTTTGTCTCCCCTAAATCAAACTGTGTCATGAATAATCAGAAGCCAAATTGTATCATATATACAGCCTAGCTTCCTAACCCTTCCACCTGTAAGCAAAACACCTACAACTGGTAAAAGCCAGAAATACATCAGCTGAGTTCAAATGACACGCATGAGGGTTATCATCATTTTATCCCAAGATTTTTTCGACTGGAACTTAGAATCCCACGTTCACCGACATTATGAAATCAGTATGCATCATAATATACCTATGTACTGAGAATAATCTTCCAAGTTAAAAATGGAATAAATCCACAATATCACCAATCCGTTCTTGTTGAATGCATAATTGTCATTAAATTCCATTTTGATCAAAAGATATATTTTCTTTGTGCCTATCTCGATCATATATCACGGATAACATGTTCTTTCATGCACCCCCATATAAGATAGGTCTATTATAGGCGATTTTAGGTGATTTGTTATCATTCTGACCAGTCGTGAATCTGACTGCATTGCCAATTTCTCACAGATTCCATGATTTTCATGATTTTGACAGCTGGATAACTCACTTTGTTCTCTTGGGTTTAGGCTTCTCTTCGGCGGTCTTTGCATTCTTCCTCGGCCTACTGAAAGACATTACAAAAAGGTTTTTCAAAACATAACGTATATCATTCCAATCAAAAAAGTACAATGCATTTAAGATATCAAAAGTCTGCCATTTGGACATAACACCTCAGATATGCCCTTAAGTTGTTTGTTGTCTTGAAAGGATGTTGTTAGTACAGTGCCGCATTTCATACTTTGTAATACACGTACCCCTACAGTTGTATACAGGGAAGTTTGTATTCCTCAAAGCTTCGTGAATCCTGAAACTTTGACCAAATTGACTGGAAACCAGCATCCTTGTATATACAAAGCTCTATATGAAAGCTGACAGCTAAGATTCAAGAAGACTTACTTTGTTTTCTTGGGTTTGGCCTTGTCCTCTGTGCTCTTTGCAGGCTTCCTTGGTCTTTTCGATGCAGATTTTGACCTCTCCTCATCTCTAGCTTTCTCTTCTAAAAGTTTCCTTTCTTTCTCCCTCATCTCTTCCATTTCTTTTTCTCTTTGCCTTTCAAGTTCTTTGGCCTTTTCAAGTTCTTCTTTCTCTTTTTCAATATCCTTTCGTTCTTTCTTTTTAGTTTTGTCTTTGTCTTTGTCCTTTTTCTTCTTTTTCCGATGTGCTTGTGATGACAATGCTGCAAGCTGTTCATGTACCCGCCTTGAGCTGAATGAAAACAGACAAGCAATTGAATACACAACAATGATCATGGACATTTTCCTAACAATGTCTGAAATATTTGTTATACAGAACAATGACCCTAATGAAACTGTCCAAATTTACATGATTTTTTTTTATCAAGGGCAGATAACGGTTAGGTTAAAAATGAGTGAGGAGCTTTTACAGACTACTTAAGTCAAAGCTTTCATAATGATTTTGATACTGATGGAAATAGTTTTGTCATTATATTCAAATCTGGATATAAAACAGAATGAGACTTTCAACCAATCAGAATCAGCAATATTAAACTTGCATCTGATCTGATTTCACTGGAAACTCTGGGGTTCTTAGATGCTCTCTAATGCAATATGAGCCATATTTTGAACAAGGTTTATGGCTGAGAATTAATTCTAACATTTCGCTGTTACATCTTTACATCTTGTGGACAACACATATTCAAGGATTGTAATTTCTGTCCAATTGTGACTTTAGTCATTGAACTGAGAAACGCACCTGCTCTTGTAATTCTGACAACCTTTTTTCCCTCTCTTCTTCGCTGTCTTCTGATTCTGAGCTACTATTGGAAGCTGAAGCATCTGACGGACTATCCATTGCCTTGGTTTCATCCTTGCTTTCATCGTCACTTTCTAGGTCAGATGGGTCCAACGGTTCATCAGGCATTTTGGCAAACTTGACTTCAAACACATTCTGACAAAGGAGAATGACAACAACAAAACAAAGAATTCTTAGTTTGAACTACTGGTAACTCTGAATTTTTTAAAATTTAACACGTAGTAAAGTGGCGTGCTACAAAATTAATTAATCACATCGCTGAACTTTTGCAAGTCAAGATAGTTTCTTGACACGAAAACAGCCCATGATTACAATTAACAAAAACTTGTGGTTTTAAAGTTCTTTTTGTGTGTGTGTGTGTGTGTTCTTGTGCCTTTCATCAGAAGTAGCAGGCATCTTACTAATTCCTTTCAAAATCAACATTGACAGTAAAAACCAAGTTTTTGGTGTCTGACACTTGCCTGTTGGCCCCTAAAATTGACAAAAATATAAACAGCTAGAGCCTGGTGTACAAAGATCCCTGATTTCAAGAAGTGTAAGAAAGTCAATGTCTCCATGGCATGAATCAACTTGTTCCACTTCTTCAGGAAGGTTGGGATTAAACCATGGAGTAGCGATTTCTATAACCTCAACTGATTTAAGCATGCTTTCACTGTCCCAACCGAAGTAAAGGACTCGGCCTCTTGCCCGTCGAGGTTAAACGTACACAAATTTTAAGTTGTGGCAGCCACACAAATAAGGGGCATTTTATTGACTACAATCATATCACGCAAATAACAAATGCTCATTCATCATGCCATTGTTCCAATATTATTTCATTCTCAGACTACGTGACAGTTGACCCCCCATTTGAATGGGCATCAAAAGATGTTGTATAGTAGCATCTTTATAATGTATACAGGGTTCAGTGTCTCCATCTAGATTGACCCTACCAACATAAAATCCAGACAAACACTGCATACACAACAAAATCTGATCTTTGCTTTCAAAGTATAATTCACAGATTCAAGTGTAAAATCAACATTTCTTGAAAAGCTAATAGATTTGTGTGATGGAACCTATATCTTGAACTTCTTTTTAATGTCATGATGAATGTGTTGGTTTGGAAAGTCCACATAAGACAACTACAAACTAAGGGTCTACATAATAGGTAACAAGAGAGAAGTTAAACAATTAACAACAATGACCACTTACTTGCAACTTTCTAGCCATTCCTACAACATCATGGTCCGGCGGATTGTACTTGTAGCAATTTGTGAATATCAGCCTGACGTTTGCAGCAAAATCATTGGCGTTCTTGAAATCCCTGTTTTCGAGCTTTACCTGTAAGGGGGGGGGGGGGGGGGGGAATTGAATGACTGAATCAATATCTTTAAAAGGGTACTCAGCATGCATTTAATAGCCTTCTTCCATCTCCATTATCTATGAATTCATGACAAACCTGGGAATTGCAGGATGTTTCTATGATTTCATGCTTTGTGTCTTCCTCACAAATACGGCAATAATCTAATCAAGTCAAATCTATCAGTACAATAAACTATCACAACAGTAAAAACCCAGTTTTTGTTCTCTGCCTCTTGCCCGTTAGCCCCTAAAATTTTCAAAAATATAAACAGGATCCTGGTATACAAAAATCCCAAGAGAAAAGGCACATACAGACCCATGTTTTCAAGAAGTAAGAAAATCAATGTCTCCATGGCATGAATCAACTCATTCCACTTATTCAGGAAGGCTGGGATTAAACCATGGAGTAGCAATTTCTATAACCTCAACTGATTTAAGCATGCTTTCACTGTCCCTACCGAAGTAAAGGACTCGGCCTCTTGCCCGTCGAGGTACTATATACTGATTTTTTAGGTGGTGGCAGCCATTAATAATAATATGTCTTGTTTACCCAGGGTAGCCTCATCAGATAGATGGTAGCCATTCATAGATAAGTACAAAAGGGTGCCTCAAGTCAAATATGTATTAAAGATGCAGAAAATGAAAACAACCTGAAAGTATAAATCAACAAACTAGAGGTCTTGAGAAGACAGAATGCTAAGGACTTATTACAAGTTACACACTATGGCGTGTGGTGCAGTGAGATGTACACTATTAATTACTTATTTTCAAAGTACTGGTACCATTTACAAGTGTGTAACATGGGAAAGCATTGTAAGAAAGTAAATACATGTCTTACAAATGAAACTATTGGTTGCTTTCAAGTCAATCACTTTTCATTATTACCAGCAATTTTAGTTATGGTTTAATAAGTTTTTGATATGGAAACAAACTATCCACCAATGTATCTATCTTTCTTTCTCAACATTGCTCGAGGAAATTCGAGCAATGTTGGGTAGTCTAGTAAATACCACTTCAACTCCAAATCACTAGCCTGGATAAGAGAGCCATGCAATACTGTTCTTTCAATCAAATAACCTCCTAGAATCAACATGCAAACCAATGATATTTTTAAATATTACAAAATGTGTCTTACCTTTACTGTACCCATGTCCATTGGAGTCTTGATGATCTCATGATAGTCATGCAGTCCTAGTACGTCTGCATCAACTGGCTTGAAGAAAGGCCATGCATATGCCTGAGGAAAAAAAAAAAAAAAAAATCATGAGTAGAAACTAAGGAAAATATGCATGGATAGAGGTATCTTGAACAGTTTTTTGTTATATTACAGTCAGTACAATTCAAGCAGGCATTAGTCAAATATATACACAGTATTATGTTCAATAGAAAAGAAAATCCAAATAGCAAATTTCATATAAAACTGCAACTACAAGTACCTTGAGATACTTAAGCACTAAAGAGGAAAGAGGAATGAATTGTGAGGAAAAATAATTATAGAACAATAACTCAAAAATAGTCTGATCACAAAATGAATTATTACAGACAAAGCAGATTGAATCGACTCCTTACCGAGTGCTTTTTTGACATGAGTTCTTTGATGACACCATAACAGTACTTGAGCTGAGCTGTGAGTTTGCCCTTCTTTCCCTTTTGGTGCTGATCTGATTCAGGGAGTTCCCTGTTAGGAGGTTTGATGTTTCTCCTACTGCTCTCTCTCCTGCCTGGGATCTTAGCTGGCTTGGCCTGGGCTAAGTGGTAGTCTGCACTGGGAGCCACTATGGGTTCAGGAGGTTCTATTACTGTTGTGGGTGTGGTTGTGTCTGCTTTCCTCTTTACTCCCCTTGCTCCTTTTGTCTGTATACACAATTATTATTAAAGAATTATTTTAAGGAATTCATTTTAAAGCGGGACTGCCCTACTTGAAGCTACTTGTGCCCTCTATACAGCCAACAATGCCTAAGGGGTATCGTTGATCCTCCATGGTCCCTTATTTCTTATGTTAATTGAGAGCCGATTTGATGATATAACCACCTGCCAGTGATCACGTAGGAAGGTCTAATCCCTCCTGGCCAAACTAGTGCAGATAGGCTTTAACGATTTTAAAGACTACAAAGGGGATATGTATGCGTGTAAGCTGGGGACATGTTTGTTCTGAAGCACTAATGGTTCACATCAACCATGATTTCTAAAAGAAATAATTCCCACAGAGAGCCTACATTATCTCAACTTTATCAGAGGTCTGCATAATTACTGAAGCCTAGAACTCATGGAAGACAACTGCAAACAAAGGTGAACGAAGTTACAATGTATCATTACAGAGTAGTTTGCTAACATCCAGATGTCATTTTAAATATTTACATTCCAAATACTATGATGACGAAAAAGTGTAAGACGAAACACAATGTTTTTAGTGCCGGTTTACCACGTCATATCTATACAAGCCTTTAATTAATTATTTTGCTTACAGATAAATTTTTCTTATCTGAAATAATTTTGAGGGGGCTAAGGTTAACTGTAAACACAAAATACCTACCCCAACAAACACATAGTATACTGAACTGTAATGTCTCAATGGCATGAATCAATTCATTCCACTCATTTCAGGAAGGTTGGGATTAAACCATGGAGTAGCAATTTCTATGACCTCAACTGATTTAAGCGTGCTGTCATGGTCTAAACCAAAGTTCAAACTCGACCTCTTGCCCGTCAAGGTATAAAAGACAATTAGAGACAATGAATGAAATAGACATAAGGACAACTACAAACAAAGGTGAACGAAGTTACAATGTATCATTACAGAGTAGTTTGCAAACATCCAGATGTCATTTTAAATATTTACATCCCAAATACTTGAATTGTGGACCATGATTCTTCATGTGCTCACAATAAGCTTCTGATATAAATAAACAAACTATCTGTCAAACTTATTTCTGATCTTAACTAAATTTTCAACTCACCTTGGCAGGCGACCTTACTTTCGGAGGTCCTGGAAGAGAGTTCTGCTTTACTGGTTCCACTGGAGTTGATATAGGAGGCGGGGAGGAAACCAGCGGTGAGGTTGACATGGCTGCAGCCGTGGCCTGCGTACTCGCTGCTCCTGGGGGTAGCACAGGAAGTTCTGTTGATGGTTGTGTTGCTGTAGGTGACTTCATGGCAAGGGGAGCAACATACGCATTCTTCGCTGGCGGACCTGGGAGCTGTGTCGTCGCTGCATTGGGTACCGATGGTTGCGGAGAGGCATTTTGAATACCTAACCCTGATGAAAGAACCAGAAGAGTACACAACAGTTAATACTTGCTTTAGTCACTAGTAATTTTCATATCCTATTAGGATACAAAGCAAATTCATCATTCTAAAATGTTGAAGTTTCTAGTGGGATCAAGCTTTCCTATGACTTGTAAGCATTGGAGTTAGGTAGAGTTCTTTCTTTATTATTTGAAGAATGTCTTATTAACAAAATAAAAGATCTAAACATTTTGGTTTAAATCATCATTAGGATTAAATACATAAATAGTTAAAAATGAAAAGGAATATAAATAGAATGATTACAGCGTACTATGTACAGTAATGCAAGGGGTCAGAATATAACACTGTGATCATATCTTAACCCTATGTTAACTGGGGGGGGGGTCAATTTGACCCCCCCCCCCTGTAGAAATTTCGCGACTACTCCAAAACCGCGGCAGATAATTGTTTTTCCTTTCATGACTTTTTTCTTTCGAGTCTTACGCATCTTTTAAAACAATTTTTTCGAAAATCGGACCTACGGTTACAAGGTCACGTGACCTTTTGTCTTTGCATGTCAGCCCGAAAATCGCTAATTTTCATGATTTGTGTACAAAACATATGTAAAAGTAATTTTTCCTAAAAATAGATAAAACATTGGTTATTCAGTCTTGTTTAAAGTTTAGATGTTTGTTTTGGGGTCAAAATAGTTGAATTGTAGTTATAAATGAAATAAAACAACAAAAACAATAAAATACATAAGTTAAAAAAACAATGAAATACATAAGAAATTATAAAAACAAGAGATAACATAAGGAATAACCTGGCTCTTCCAATTGTTTGTGTTGTATTATTTACCAAATGGTCTAATAAATATATGTAGTGAAAAAGAATACTTAAATATGAATAATCTATGATTTATGGGCAGAAATGTGAATTTTATGACCTTATTTGCATAAATTACCATAAATATGCAAATAAGTGAATTTTTCAAAAATTTGAAATTACCATAGTATTCTATACACTTCACTTGACATGCATGCAAATTTTCGCGGCGATTGGCGGTGAAACGGCCGAGATCTTAGGGGGGGGGGGGTCCCCCCCAGTAAAAACCTGGTCTGAAATAGCCCAGTTAAAATGTTTTACATATTTTACTTTATAAAAAAATGCCCCAAGTCAATAATACAAATATACATGGAAACAAGGTGCTGTCCCTTAGTCTATGAAGAAGTTAAGACAAATTGCAGAGGTATATTTTCATTTTCAGATGTATTTTGAGTAAAGTGCATTACTATTTCTCAAAAATGCAAGGAGTTTATTCTGTAGGCATGGGGCAATGTATCAAAAGGATTGGAGGCCAGACTGTTTTGGGATTTGGGAATGAGGAGCTGATGTAGATGATAGATCAAGTAAGTATGATTTTCTCTGTTGCTGAAACAGTGAAAAGATGTACAACGGAAATGTGGTTGACAGAGAATTAAAATTAGCAACGGACACACAAAAAAACCAACACATGAATGCAATAGTGCCCACCCATCTCAATATTTAACTGCTACTATGATGACGAAAAGTGTAACACGCATCACAATGTTTTTAGTGCCGGTTTACCACGTCATATCTATACAAGCCTTTAATTAATTATTATGCTTACAGATAAATTTTTCTTATCTAAAATAATTTTGAGGTGGCTAAGGTTAACTGTAAACACAAACTGCTTACCCCAACAAACACATAGTATACTGAACTGTAATGTCTCAATGGCATGAATCAACTCATTCCACTCATTTCAGGAAGGTTGGGATTAAACCATGGAGTAGCGATTTCTATGACCTCAACTGATTTGAGCGTGCTGTCATGGTCTAAACCAAAGTTCAAACTCGGCCTCTTGCCCGTCATGGTATAAAAGACAATTAGAGACAATGAATGAAGCAGACTTAAGGACTTACTTGAGTTTGCACTTATCCCCCTTCCTGGTACTCTGCCTTTTCTTCCTTTCCTGCCTGGCCCTGATATGTCGTCTCCCATCCCTGGCTTCACTGGGGGAGCCAGCTCAATTTCCTCCTGTGGCATTTGTGCAACCTTTGTCAGGAAGAGCTTCTCCAGGGCTTGTGCCATAAGAACAACATCCTAGAAGACAAGAAGGCAATGGAACTTTGTTAGATAATAAGCTCCCTGTTATGTTTATTACAGAAACGCCAACCTCTTGACACAAAAAAAAAACAGACTGAGTATCCTAAAAAAAAAATTAAAAAGAAAACTCGACACTACCAATGGCCCGTTAGGCACGGGCCAGTAAAATTTCAGGAAAATGTGATACTTGAAAGTACGGTCACGTGAAATGTTTGCTCTTTCTTCAAAATTTAAAGAAAAAATTGTAAAGCAAATTTTTTGATGGGGTTGTGGGGGTTTACTTGTACATGTTTCTATGCGATTTCACGTTTTCTTTGTTGAAAAATTGTATTTTAAGAGGTGATATCGTATTATCGTATTCCACTCTTATTATCGTACTAAATACGATTAAATCGTACTAGGTTGGCATCTCTGTTATTACACTGGAATATCGATGACTCTGACTAAGGCTGCGACGAGTAGTCGAATATTCGAGTACTCGCACTGTTTACAACTACTCAAGTTCGATTTCTCGTACTCGAATACTCGGCCGCCATTTTTTTTCTGACATGATAAATTAGAATACTGTATTTGCCGGCGATAAGGCTGAAGCGCCGTATAGGCCGCACCCCCGATTTTGACATTTTAAAAAAAAAAAAAAATATTTTGTCGAAGTCGGGATTTGATCTCTTGCGTATAAATGTTGATGTGACCAAAATCACCACCTTAGACCGCTCGGCCATCCCGCACTGATACAAGCCTATGCAGTTTTCTGTGATGTATACATTACGCCATAGCTCTTGTGTATTGAAATGGATTCAAACTAGCGACTTCGCGTGCTGGATGCTTCGCGGCAGCTCTGTTAAACGGGCCCTTCTTTTACTTTTGCAATGCATTGGCACAAACTTAGATCAAGATCTATCGGCAGATGTTGTTTTTGGAAGTTTATTTTCATCTTCATGTCAACAATGCAAGATAAAATTGTCGGTAAGATGTGTGGAAATTTTCTGTACCATAGTGGTATAGTTATTTTACAGTTTCTAGTCCTCTTTTCTCTTCCAAAAATACTGCGGCCTTTACGCCGGCAAATACGGTAGGCAAGTTCTCTTTTTCTTCATTTTTCTCTTCTTTAAATTCTTCTCAAATTTAATCACTACTCAAAATCTAGACTATGATCATATAATTCATACTAAAATCAATACAGTTATCTCTGCATAAGCTGAATCTGTTGGGACTCACAAAAATAATTTGAATTGTGCAAAATTCGACTTAGAAAGTGTAAACAACACATTTTTTATAGTTTGGTCCAAAAAAAATAGTTGACTTGGGGATGTCTTCATGGCATGAATCAACTCATTCCACTCATTTCAGGAAGGTTGGGATTAAACCATGTAGTAGCGATTTCTATAACCTCAACTGATTTAAGTGTGCTGTCATGGTCTGAACCAAAGTTCAAACTCTGCCTCTTGCCCGTCAAGGTATAAAGAACAATCAGAGACAATGAATGAACAAGCAGACATAACCACTTTCTTGAGTCTGCATTTATCACACTTCCTGAGCAGTTTTCTTACCTATGAAATACTTTCCCTGCATTTAAATGAATTGTAGAGGATGAGGAAAAATCCCATCTAAAATCAGATTTAACATCGGATGATGTTTAATGAAATTGTGATTTATTCTGCTACCTATACTATACACTTAACATTTAAAAAAAATTCTCTTGATGAAATGTGAAATCTTTTTCAAAGATAAAATGAAAAATTGAATTATTTTTCTTTGTCTAATATGCACAATGGCAAATGCAGGGTGATGAGCATAACAATCTATACCAAATCTTGCCTTTAATCACTGCTCAAAATCTAGACTATGATCATATAATTCATACTAAAATCAATACAGTTATCTCTGCATAAGCTGAATCTGAAGGGACTCACAAAAAATAGTTTGAATTGTGCCAAATTCGACTTAGAATGTGTAAACGACACATTTGTTATAGTTTGGTCCAAAAAAAATAGTTGACTTGGGGAAAATGTTGTGACTTATGCAGAGATAACTGTTGTTAGCAAGAAGTTAAAATGAGATACATAAAGTTATGCTTACCTCTCCAGGTTTATTATATACATAGCAATTTGTAAACATGAGGTTGAAATCTGAGATGCATTCTTTTGCACTGTGATAGTAGATACTCTCCAATCGCTTCTTGATTGTACCAAGGTCCATTGGAGTCTTGATGATTTTGAAGTAATCCTTTCAACAAAAAAACACAAATAGAAACACAAGATTTTAAGATATCAGCTTTAAAAGGATTTAGTGCAGAGCTTACAATGTAGCAATAAAGTAATGGCCATGCTAAATACAAAAGACATTTAGCAGAATTCAATATTTTATAATAGTAAAATATAGAAATATAAACTAAATTAAATTTACACAAAATTATTAAGAACTTACTACTAAAGAGAATTGTGCAAACTATCACAAACTACACAGATATTTCTGAGGGGCCTGGCTTTACTGAATAAAAAATACCTACTCCAACAAACACATAGTATACTGAATTGTAATGTCTCCATGGCATGAATCAACTCATTCCACTCATTTCAGGAAGGTTGGGATTAAACCATGGAGTAGCGATTTCTATAACCTCAACTGATTTAAGCGTGCTTTCATGGTCTGAACCAAAGTTCAAACTCGGCCTCTTGCCCGTCAAGGTACTGTATAAACAACAATCAGAGACAATGAATGAACAAGCAGACATAACCACTTTCTTGAGTCTGCACTTATCCCCTACCTGAGCCCTTTTCTTACATATGAAATACTTTCCCTGCATTTAAATGAATTGCAGAGGATGAGGAAAAAGAAAAATCCCATCTAAAATCAGATTTAACATCGGATGATGTTTAATGAAATTGTGATTTATTCTGCTACCTATACTATACACTTAAAGGTACTATGTCCCATTTGCAGGCCAAAATAATGAAAAAGTTAAATTCCAACTGCATTTGAAAGATAATACTAATTTAGAACTTGCCTAAAAAAGGTGGGGCTTGAAAATGTCTTCAAGTGGGAAAATAACGACTATTAGTTGTCAAATCGACTTTAGGGCTATAGAGCCCAAAAGTAATAGTCTTGATTTTTCAGACAATTGTACCGAATGGTCATACGTTTTATGCTGCGCAAAGATTCAATCAGTTGGCCATCACAAGAAGTGGGTTATTGATGTAGACAAATGCTCATGTACCCTTTACAACTATTTTCATGTATGTTATTACCAAAGAAGAAAAAAGCCAGTCAGTCACTCAATAGTGTCTGACAGTGAAGTCTAGCAAGTAAACGGGTTTCCTTTCATAATTTGAATATGACACTGCTCATGTTTAAATTTCACAGATAGGACATACATGACATATTCATAATTCCTGCAAAGTTCTACAGCATTTGAGGTTGGCTGCAAAAGGGACATAGTACCTTTAACATTAAAGAAAACAAGCTTGTTTTCTGTGTAGTTTGTTGATAGTTTGCAGAACACGTGGGCACCCAAAATATAGGTCCAGACCCCTGATTTTAATGCTTTTTTTTTTACATCGCACTCATGCATACTGACTGAAAAGTTTAATTTGGTCCTTCTCCCCAAAAAGGTTACTGTGAACCCTGAGGAAAGAGAAAACAAATCTCAGATCATGATACTCACCGGTAGAGCAAGCTTGGTTGGGTCGACAGGATGATGAAATGGCCAGGCAAATTGATGTTTCCATAGTGCCTTCATCACCACTTTTTGAAGATATTGCAATTGGTTTGTCTGCCTCCCAGGCTGCCTACTTTGAGTTTGACCTGTAGCTGAGGCCATGTCGTTCTGAAAAATGAAATGAGAATAAATATCAAACTTAAAAATAAAGTTGAGTTCTGGTCATGCGATTGCATTATGAAAGAAACGTTGTCCTGTTAGTAAGATTTTTTTTTTTTTTTTGGACATTTGAAATACTTTGAACTACAGAGTCCCTGTAAACATTTAAATAGCTTTATTATTATATTGTGTATACATTATCTCATCTTAATTACACTGCTTTTACGTAATTTATATTATTAGCAAATTTGTAATGCCGTTTGTTTTCATGACATCATGAAATCAGTGTGCACCATTATAAACCTATTAGCACTCAGTAACTATTTTGTCTCTCCTAAATCAAACTGTGTCATGAATAATCAGAAGCCAACTTGTATCATGTATACAGCCTAGCTTCCTAACCCTTCCACCTGTAAGCAAAACGCCTACAACTGAAAAAGCCAGAAATACGTTAGCTGAGTTCAAATGACACGCATGAGGGTTATCATCATTTTATCTCAAGCTTTCACGACTGGAACTTAAAATTCCATGCTCACTGATATCATGAAATCAGTATGCACCATAAACTATAACAAGCTATCAATAAGAGTACAACTCTGCAGGCTACTCTACTCTTCAAGTCTAATTGAGCAAGCAGCCCACTTAAAGATAAACTGGGAGTTTTGGTCATGTGATTGCATTGTGAAAGAAACGCTTTGGAATCGATCACAAAACGTTGATCATCTAGCATATAAGTATTATGTACTGCAAGGTTCACTAAAATAACACTAAAATGTGTTTATTATTCATGAATAAATAAATGATTTCAACAACCTGTTAGATGCCCTTAGCCAATCTTGCCCTGAAACAACATCCATTTGATCATGTACATCAGATTTGTGTTCATATCAGCAGTTCATTAGTATGTTTGCAAATCCCATTGGCTGAATTGGAGGTGTTGATTGCATATGATCATCCTACCATATTATCAGCCCCCCTCCCCCTTCTCCTTAGAGCATCTAGGTACAAGTTGAAGAAGGCTTAGATCTTTGAAGGAAGAGGTCATCCATCTAGAGGGGGCATCATATTGAGCTGGATGCCCCTTCTTTTACCATATAATTCCTCTCAGATTTTGTTTTGCCTGTCTAACTCAATTTAGGGGTCTGCAGCTAAACCCCGACAGCATTCAGGCCAGTAAAATTGCTGTCAAGATCCCCCCCCCCCCTCCAAGTCTATTTCACAATGCTAAAATTACCTCAACCAGCCGCGTAATATACAAAAAACTTACCATTTCTGTTTTCATTAAAGAAAGTTTTGCTTCCTTGCTGTACATTTACAGTCCGCTTACTGAGACCACAGTAACCTGTTGATTGCAGGTGGAAACCTGCGTCACAAAGTCGCCAGTTCTGCACTTTTTTCTGTTATCTCTGAAAGAAAATTAAAAAATAAAGAAAACAAATAAAATATTTTTAATTTCTCTAGAAATAAACTAAGAGTACCAACATACTACATTTCATATTTCATACCTATCAAGCTAATCCAAGTGTAATGTTAATTGGACAAGATTAGCAGAATGCTGTTACAAGACATACGAGTACACATAAACCCATTTCAAATTCCTCATGCTGGTATCAGTTGTGATTCAACCACTTTGCGACACAAATTTTTCACAAATTAAGACCACTCACAAAATTTGCATTTCATGATATGAGCATGAAAGTTTCAGGCGTTAGTTACAGTGCACTTGATTTCAGTTAGTTGTTGCATCTTTTCATATTTACATATTATTAGTTGAATGGTCATCAAAAATAAATCATTTAAAGATAAAGGTGAGTTCTGGTAATGCGATTGCATTGTGAAAGAAAAGGTGTGGAATGGATCAGAAAAAGTTGATCATGTAGCATGTAAGTATTGGTGTGCATTGCAAGGTTCTGGAGTCATCAAAATCATAATAAATTTGGCTGAGTCTTGGTAAAGTAACAAGCACTGTACACAGAAAGCTATATATGGGACAACACACATGGTGTCGGGGCTAGTACTACCTTGATTTCCTTGTCTTTCTATGCTCATTAGGCCATGTAAAATTGATTACATGTTGATCGTCCGGATTTTTTGAAAAAGAGGAGGAGGGTGTACCATGTTATTTGATATTTGATATTTTTCCCAAGATGGCTGCCGCGTGTACAAATAGTATATAATTGAATATGTACATCAACCAACGTTGCTGTAGTATGCAAGTCGTTGCATGCGCATGCATGCTTTCTGAAATCCAGCGCTAGAGCGCGGCCGCGCTATCGTGAGGCATCTGCGATGCGATGATCAGTCGACTCGATCGACTCATCTAGCTAGCTCCTCGACTCAAGCATATACATGCGATATATGCATGCGCAGCGCATGCATCATCGCATCATTTTTTAGCGCAGCTTCACTTCAGCATATCGCCGATCATATAGCATATCAACCACTCTACATTTCAATACAATTTTTTCTAGAGTCTTAGTATGTTTGTACAAGAATATTTGAACAGCGTATTTGAAGAAAAGGTGGAAAAGATGCATATGGTAAGTATTCTGTGTTGTTTTCTGAATAAAAAGAAAATATATCAAATATCAAATATAAGGAGGCAGGCGGAAAAAAGGAAGCGGGCGGGGACGATCAACATGAAATCAATTTTACATGGCCTTACTCAGCCAGTATACATTTTCTTTCAAAATTGTTTAGCACATGTCATTTATTTGTAATCTTGAACACTCAGTGTAAGTTTCGTTTGATTCTGTGAGAATTAATTTTCTTTTTTTACCAGAACTGGAGTTTATCTTTAAGTATGAACAGTGCTTGAGATCTAGTGTTAGCAATCAATGTCAGTCTGTCACATGATATTTTAGTAGACTAGTTCGATCATTGTGAGAAACACACTCTCATTGACTGAAAAGGCAGCAGCTGGCTGGCAGTATATCTTGCATGTGAACTACCGTATTTGCCGGCGTAAAGGCCGCAGTATTTTTGGAAGAGAAAATATCAAAAAGTCGGGGTGCGGCCTATACGCCGAAAGAGTAACAAGGGAAACGCTCTCGGCGGTCTCGCCTGCATAACGCAATTCAATATGATAAACCAGAACGTCAATGACGTACATTGTAGTGCTCATCCGCATCTCGCAACAACAAATATCGTGGTACACTTTTGAACTGGTCAAAAAATAAAAATGTGATGCCCTTGAAGGGACATAATTTCATTTCATTTGCATAAAGTACCATAAATAATCAATGGAGCAAAATCTCAAAATTCTGTGTAGAATTTTAGTGTTCCAAATTTAGCTCTACCAGATAAGGCAAACCAAATCAAAATCGGTCAAGAAATGAGGG
Source organism: Strongylocentrotus droebachiensis (assembly GCA_035222895.1). Lineage (NCBI taxonomy): Eukaryota > Metazoa > Echinodermata > Echinoidea > Camarodonta > Strongylocentrotidae > Strongylocentrotus > Strongylocentrotus droebachiensis. The sequence goes on from JAVYIG010002285.1 coordinate 50,635, forward strand.
AGAAGAAGCAATTTTTGTTATTTTTGGAATAATTTTGCAAAAATTACCATAATTAATTAATGGAGAACAATTTCAAAATTCTGTGTAGACCTTTAGTGTACCAAAGTTAGCTCTACGATATAAAGCAAACCAAATCAAAATCGGTCGAAATATGAAGGAGAAGAAGCATTTTTTGTGATTTTTAAATTATTTTTGGAATAAATTTGCATTATTATCATAATTAATCAATGGGAGTAAAATCTCAAAATTCTGTGTAGAACTTTAGTGTTCCAAATTTAGCTCTACCAGATAAGGCAAACCAAATCAAAATCGGTCAAGAAATGAGGGAGAAGAAGCAATTTTTGTTATTTTTGGAAAAAATTTGCATAAATTACCATTATTAATTAATGGAGAACAATTTCAAAATTCGGTGTAGAAGTTTAGTGTACCAAAGTTAGCTCTACCAGATAAAGCAAACCAAATCAAAATCGGTCGAGAAATGAAGGAGAAGAAGCATTTTTTGCGATTTCAAATAAATTTGCATAAATTAGCATAGATAATGAATTTCACGATTCTGTGTACAAGTTTTAAATCCCCCTCCTAGCCCTATCATATGAAACAATCAGAATCAAAATCAGTTGAAAAATAACGAAGCATTTTGAAAATCTTGATGATGATGCCACAACATAGTCCAAGTCTGTTGACCTGAAATGACCTTTGACCTTGACTTTGTAATCTGAAATTCTACTCACATGATTGGGGATACTTGATTACCCTATAGTCCAAGTTTCATTGACTCAGAACTTATAGTTTAAAAATTATATCAAAAATTCAAAAACTTAACCTTAGGTTAAGTTTTCGATGATGATGCTACAACATAGTCCAAGTCTGTTGACCTGAAATGACCTTTGACCTTGACTTTGTGATCTGAAATTCTACTCACATGATTGGGGATACTTGATTACCCTATAATCCAAGTTTCATTGACTAAGAACCTATACTTTAAAAATTATATCAAAAATTCAAAAACTTAACCTTAGGTTAAGTTTTTGATGTTGACGCCGCCGTCGCCGCCGCCGCCGTCGTCACCGGAAAAGCGGCGCCTATGTCTCGCTTTTTGCTACGCAGGCAAGACAAAAATCGCAAGTCAAAACAGCACGTCCATTATTTGTAGGCAACTTCATGCAACAAAATATATTAACAAAATTTACTTGAAAACACATCGGACAAGATCTAGTCTGAACCACGTCAGCAGCAAATTTGAAGAAGTTATCTTTTTAATCGTTGTGCAACCAAAGAAATAAGAAGAAAACTGACCAGAAACTCGTACTTGTAAATTTGTAAAAATGTCCTTAAGAAGACCGATGATTGCGCGCTGTGAATCTCCGAGGGTGCGTTGGATTTGTTAGCAACTCCTAGCCCTGTAGCTCTCCACCACAGAGTGTGTGAGTAAGGGATGATTTTGGTTACGTACTAACCAAAATCATACCTTACTCACACACTCTGTGGTGGGGAGCTACGGGGCTGGGAGTTGCTAACAAATCCAATGCACCTTCGGAGATTCACAGCGCGCAATCATCTGTGTTCTTAACTTTTCAGTAAGATAATTCTGAATTATAATTGAGACTATCTAATTAATTAAAGCGACAAACTAACCTCGGTAGATCTAATAATACAAAAGATTGTTTATTTTCTCCATTTGACGGTACGATAGGGGCAAGACTGGATAACATTATAAAAAAAGATACATCCTTCCACCATGCTTCCACTCTGCGATAGGTTGGCCATTCAGGTTTCTGTATGCATGCGAAGCGCCCTCAAGTGTCCCATGAATGTGCTTATCTGCCTAAAAATCGATGAAGATTTGCTAAATTACGATCATTTTTTAGGTAAACTTCCTGTAAATTTATAAAATGATTGATAATTTTGGTATTAGTTTGTAGGAAAAATAGAGTTCTACGGGAAAATTACAATTATTTTCTTTGGTCCTTTTTTTTTCCCTACGAAATGTCAAAATTGGGGGTGCGACCTATGCGGCGGTGCGGCCTTATCGCCGGCAAATACGGTAGTCAATTACATCACAGCTTTGATGCACCAATGCAATGAACATTCCCCAGCTGGCCCAGATCACCAATGTGAACCTAACTTCCCATGTACAGTCTGTGTTTCTCAATTCTAGACCTTACAGCCACAGGTGTTAAAAGCAATATGACACAAATAAAACCAACTACCGGTAGCATAAAGTGCCTTTAATTTGAACAAAATATTAACATTTTCAAAATTCAACTTCAAACACCTATTAATCCACACAAATCAACCTGTTGTAAATCACATAGACAAAGTTGTGATAACAGAATTTAAAAAAAACCTCATAAAAATCATCCCTAAAAACCTTAATTTGCCACCAAAATTGCAATATCAGAGGGAAAACCTGAAAGCCCAAACTTACGCCCAGTGAAATGACAGGGTCGGCAAAAATAAGATTAATGTCCAAAATTATCAGGTTTAGTACCAAGATTTTTAATAGCAAACAACGATTCTGATGCACGCATCAAATAAGTGCAGTGGCATACTCGCATTGCATCATTATCACCCATCAAACAACGGGTACATGTTGGGTGACCTTCAGTTTTATTTTCTTCTTTCAATGGTGTGCCTGATAATGTACAGACTTCTGGCCTGATCTGTCAGTGTAGAGATGTTTAGCATGTTGCACGAATCTTTGTGCTAAAAAAAAGTCTGAAGTCATTAGAAAGGTTTGAACTGTCTGGATATACCAACAGAGGCAGCTACATTCATAAGCGACAGCTTATCGCATATGCATAAATCTCTTCTCGCACATACAACTGTACCTTACACAGGCTCGCACTTGGAAAAACTTGCATCAACCGATAGATAAACATGTCCAGAATCCATACAAAAATTATACAAAATCTGACAAATTTGAACTGCATTGTGGGAAGGATTTTCGGTGAATTGGGCAAAAAGAACTTGGTAATGATCCAATAACATAACGGTATCATCAGTAGGGGCGCTGGTCCGAGAACGAGGAGATCCTCATAAACGCGGACAAATCGCTTCCTAAAAAGGGATCGTCCACTTTTTTTTCTTCTGGGCTCTGCGGTTGTACATGTAGGGTTCTAGACCGAATTTTCCGTCTCTTTCGTTCGTTAGCCTCTTATTGGGGTAGGGTCGGCCGGCTCTCTCTTTAGAGACGGAAACCGTCTATACACATGTCCTTGCTAACGCCACGACCAGTTCTGGTCGTAGCGTTTTGCCCCAAAAATCCCCCAAAATGTCATTTTACCTCATGCATTGATTATTTTAAATTAGGAGAAGGTTATACTAACATCGGTTCCACTTACCAACTTGACTGTATAATCCGTTTAATGGTCCCTTTTAAGGAAATTACGGGTCTAAATTGACAGCCGTGTTGAAAATATTGCAAGGTGTGTTAAACTCTCGCTGCCGGAGTCATCTAAATCAATCTCATCCCTTCTAGTCTACGCCGAAGGCAAAATGATTATAAAGGAAAAACTGTGATAACGCCATTACGAACGTGTAGATGGCGCACAGTTTTTCCTTCATAATCATTTTGCCTTCGGCGTAGACTAGAAGGGATGAGATTGATTTAGATGACTCCGGCAGCGAGAGTTTAACACACCTTGCAATATTTTCAACACGGCTGTCAATTTAGACCCGTAATTTCCTTAAAAGGGACCATTAAACGGATTATACAGTCAAGTTGGTAAGTGGAACCGATGTTAGTATAACCTTCTCCTAATTTAAAATAATCAATGCATGAGGTAAAATGACATTTTGGGGGATTTTGGGGGCAAAACGCTACGACCAGAACTGGTCGTGGCGTTAGCAAGGACATGTGTATAGACGGTTTCCGTCTCTAAAGAGAGAGCCGGCCGACCCTACCCCAATAAGAGGCAAACGAACGAAAGAGACGGAAAATTCGGTCTAGTAGGGTTCTAGATCCATGCGCTGGCAAAGCAAAACAAAAATTCTGCATAATAAAATACCCCCGGTTGACCGGTTCACCATCTACTTTTATGGGTTGTCCGTCTTCCCAAGGATTTATTGTACATAACGTGAAAGTCCCTGTGCATCACTAACAGTAACACATAAATTGGAAATAAGAATTGTCTGTGAAAATGTGGACGATCCTCATTTTTTTGGACGAGTCTGTCTGCGTTTACGGAGACGATCCTCACTCTTGGACCAACGCCCCTACCGATAGCAAACCTCTGCGGCTGCTAAGGTACAATCGGGCAGCCGCAGCACATCTGGCACGCATGCACCGCGCCGCTGAACGAGTCATGACGTCACACAATCAAAACTATGGCATGGATATGCAAACCGTAGTGCTACACCACTGATACGTTTATTTATAACAAATCATGCTTCTTTCCCCTTTAAATTTAATCCAACTGTAATAGAACTCCTCTAACATGAAAACAAGCCATTTCTTTAATTTTTATTGAAGCGCGCATGTTGGAAATTGGAAACTCAAATGTGGCTTTTTCCAATTCCACAACTTTACTTTGCATGGTAGACATCTAGACTAGTCTACCTAGATCTACACAAGAACAGCCAAAGCTTTTGGTTTTCTTTACATAATCTAACTTAAATCTAGGTAGATCTAGGCCTAGGCCTACAACTTTAAGATAGAACCTAGAAAATGAATTCACAAATTTTCTAATTCTAACAAGTTACACACTACAAATGCATACCGTTGGCGTTACACATCCCACTCGCGTAACCTACGCGGCATTTCCATTGTGCAAATCACAATTGTCAAATTTTCAAATGTTTTAGACCGATTTCGGCATGATACAGACTCCAGATAAATATAATTTTGAAACCTTATGTACCTTTAGTAATTAGAGTTCATAAGGGAATAAATGTTTAGCGTTGATATCGTCGAAATAGGTCAAAACAAGCCGTTTTTCAGTGACATCGTTCGTCCCGAGACCGCGGAAAGCATCTACGCTAGCCTACATAGATCTACGTACTACTTGTGCATTACAATAGCCATATAGACGTACATCTACGACCATTAATTATCATTTACTTTCTTTAATTTTACATATATTTAGAGGACAAAAGGCAAAAATATTAGCTTTATACCATCAAGAAGAAATCTCTACTTGCTGCTGATAGCCCTGCAGCACCGGATGGCTCTTGGTGTCCATTCCACGGTCAAGATTCAAAATCACACCACTGAGCTTTCCGAGCGACAGCAATGGCGGATCAGCAGAAAAATCTTTTATATGCTTGGAAAACCATTGACCCTATTGGTTAACACTGGTCACATGACTTTTTCCTCCCGCTTTCCTATTGCTAAAATGCCGTCGCTTGGGTCGCAGATTTTCAGTTATTTTATCATTTCAGGAGGGCTCTGTGTTACGTTCTGTTGATTTAATATAAGAAATGTATCTAGTGAAAACAGTCTGAATCGTAAAATAATCTAGTGACAAATTGTATTGCCATATTTTAGCAAGCTTTGGGGAAGACGATGCCAGTTCCGTGCGAAGGGTGTAGCACGCTAAATGCTAACAGAATTTGAGTTATGAATACCAGTGCAACCTGATTGGTCAGTTTGTCTTTCTCGTTAATCTCGTAATTTTGGACATTGAGAATGCAGATAATCATGATATTTTGACATTTTTAACTTTTATTTTGGTTTCAATATTATAATCTACTGCACGTCAACTACCACAAAGCTAAATCGGTCGGTTTTTATATAGTCTAAATAATATTGCGGCAAAGGAAAACAAAAATACCAATTTAACAGCTCGTCCATCTCATAATCGTCAAATTGATATCGACCCTCTGTATTACCATGTAGAAATTACGAACCCGACCATCGAGCTGTAATTTATATTTAAAATAAAATTATTGTTTTCATAGATTTGTCTAAACTTATCATATACAAAATTAGAATAAAAATTAAATCAAAATAATGAACAAACAAACAAAAAACACAAAAAAAAATAAATACGGGGAACGGGGAAAGTCAAAGAATCCCCCTTCTTTTTTGTTTTGCCTCTTCCTGTGGGTTACTCAAATTTCGATCACTCCAAGAATTCTCTAATAAGTGCAAAATCAAATAAAAAAAAAACTGTATCGTATTTTTACTCAGGGTTTTTAGATTGTTTTGTTTTAATTGTCTTTGCTTAATCCCCTATCAAAATAGTCAACAGTTTTACCGGGGGCTGAGCTATAGCAGGGGCGGCGATCCGGGGTGGGGGGGACGGGGGGCACGTCCCCCCCTCAATTTGAACATTTGAAAAAGTGCATAAGGCACAAAAATGTATAGCAAGTACTGACTAAAGACTGCAACCGTCTGTACAGGATCTGATCTCTCTCTTTTTCTTCTCTCTCCCTCTCTCTTTCTTTCTGTCTCTTTATCTCTCTCTCTCTCTCTCTCTCTCACTCTCTCTCTAGCTCTCTCTCGTTGTTGTTGTTGTTGTTTTAGTCTTAAGGGCGTGTGTCATTCAATTATAAATATTTACGCCGAATTCAAGTTTTTTTTAATAATTTTAAATGGAAGCAGAAAAAAGGAGGGAAAAAAAATCGACGCTGTTCAATTTTTCGCAATTTGCGGAGATTCTAGACAGGCTGTCAACATAAAATCATTTGACCGTTTTGTGCGTATTTTCTGGCCAGCCCGGTTCGGTACATTGAACAGGCTTCTCTGCTTGCATTTTCATGTCTCTAGTCTCTTTATAGGACTCAAATTAATGATTTTCATTTTTCATCTAACATCCTATCATTCATATTTTTTGCATATGAGTCGAGTGTATTTTTTTCTCATAAAATCCTGACATTTTATTAGATATTGAAAATATTAGAAACAGTAAAATAGTAAATTGAAGAAAGTTACTTTTTGATGATGCTATATTGCAGGCGGGGATCGAGGATTTCGTACGGGCCGGGGGGGGGGGGGGGGGGGAAGGTGGGCCAAATTTAAAATTATGCGAGCCAAATATTTGTACGTAATAGTGACCAGCAGTCACTGGCGTACCTATGGGGGGGGGGGCAGGGGGGCAGAGTGCCCCCCCCTGACGGGCTCCAGGGGAAAAAAAGAAAAAGGGGAAAGAAAAGAAAAGAAAGGAAAGGAAAGAAAAAGAAAAAAGGAAAAGGGAAGAAAAAAGGAAAAGGGAAAAAAAAGGAAAGAAAGAGAAAAAAGGAAAGAAAAAAGGAAGAAGAAGAGAAAAGGAAGAAAAAGGGAAAAGAAAAGGAAAGGCATAAAAATGGGGATTTTTTTTTAAGAAAGCCCATGGCCATATGCACCAGGGGGGAGGGGCAGTTGACCCCAGATATTTTGAAAACGTACAGTTTTTTCCTGAAAATGTAGTGTAGGCCTATACCAAATCCTTCAATTCTACTTTTGAAAATGCAAAAGTACCCTCATGACCAGTTCGGTCGCTCGAACTCCTTTCACTCCTTTTGCTTTTGAGATTCTTCGAAAACTTTTAACGCATCTTTCCCCCTCCCCCACCAGAAAAATATTCCGCATACGGCCCTGAAAAATTAAAATAGGAAAATATAAGTGATATAACAAATTCGAAACTCTTCGCTGGCGCGAACTGCTTGCTAGCCTATTTTGTATTAAATGTGTTCACTTGCTCGTCCCCCTGAAAAAAGAAAAGGATTAGTATTGCCTAGAATACAATTGTGCCTGCCCCGACGGGCCCCGACCTGCAACCATGGCAACAATAACACACAATATTATGTACCAAATGTTACTAAACGAGACTAATTCATTTTTCTCGCTTACTACACTCGCTCGCGAATAAAATGAATAGACATTGCTTTGGAAACAATTGTGCCCACCCTTGACCTGCAACAATATCATTAAAAATGGAAGAGTTTTTTCGCCCTCTCGCCAAAAAGGAATTGAATCCTGTTAAACGCGATTGTGTCCATCCTGACCTGCACCAATAAAAACAAGTTTATTTATTAATTTCTATTAAAAGAGAATTTATTTTTTTTGCTTGCTCGCTATGCTCGCTCGCCAAAATGGAATTGACACCGCTAACGTGCCCGCCCCAACCTGCAACAACCAGTTAATAATTATGTACCAAACGTTATTCAAAGAAGTTTTGGTGTGCTCGTGCTCGCCAAAACGGAATTAACATCACCTTAGACATGACTGTGTAAGCCCTGCCCTGCAACAAAAAAATCTGAAATTTATGAACCAATTATCATTACAAAAATTTTGCTTGCTCGCTACGCTCGCTCGCCAAAATAGAAATAACACAGCTTTTAATAATCACGTCCCTGACATGGAACAATGAACCCAAGTTTATATACCATATTTTCCCTATAAAAGAGAAGTGATTTTTTTTGCTCGCTCGCTACGCTCGCTCGCCAAAATAGAAATAACACCGCTTTTAACCCTGACATGGAACAATGAACCCAAGTTTTATATACCATATTTTCCCTATAAAAGGAAGCGATTTTTTTTTCCGCTCGCTACGCTCGCTAGCTCGTGGAATTATGTGCCCACCACTAACCTGCTACAATATCATTAAAAAGAGAAATGTAGGGGGTTGCCTGCCCGCCAAAATGGGATTGACATTGCCTTGAAAACGATTGTGCCCGCCCCCTACCTGCAACAATGAAACAAATTTTATATAGCAATTCATTGAGAGAAAGATGTATTTTCGCTCGCTAGCTAAAATGGGTATAAAATCACCCTAAACACAATATTGTTCCCGCGCCCTGCATGGGACAATTGAACCAAGTTTAAGTGGCAATTCTTAAAAAAGAAGTGATTTTTTTTTCTTGCTCGCTACACTCGTTTGCAAAAAAATGAAATTAACGTCGCTAACAAGTGAATGTTCCCACCCCAACTTGCAACAATACCAGTTTATATACCAAACGTTACTTAAAGATTTTGTTTGCTCGCTCGCTCGCCAGAAGTGAAAATTAGCATCGCCTTTTTTGTTTGTTTCGGTCGCTTGCCCCCCCCCCCCCCTGACGGAGTACCCCAGGTACGCCACTGCCAGCAGTGTAATGAGCAAAAATGTTTTGGGGGAGCAGGAAAAAAATCCGCATCACCCCACTCTTACATGCAGGCCCCTCTGACAAATTTTCAAAGTGGGTGGAGGAGGCTATCGTATTTATGATCAGGTAGAGCATAGCATGAATTGGCGTGGGGTCTAGAGGCAAAGCCCCGGCGGGGCCGGGTCACCGGGGCGGAGTCCCCAGAAGCTCAGGGGCCAAGGGCATTTAGTCACGGTCAGATGAGCATATTAAGATTCCTTATTCATGACATTGGCAGGTCACTAATTGACGTGGGGTAGTGGGGGTTGAGCCCCCTGAAACTCAGGGATTTAAGGCATTTTACAACGGTCAGATAAGCATTCAAGGGCCCGTCTAAGGCCCCCTGGTGGGGTTGAGGTGGCGGAGCCCCCGGAAGCTCAAGGGTTTTAGGCATTTAATTACGGTCATATGAGCATATTTTGATACTATATTTGTGACACTATAGCTGGCAGGACCCTGGAAGCAGCGCCCCCGGGAAGCTCAGGGGATTTAGGCATTAAATTACGGTCAGAAGAGTATCCAGGGGCCTGAACTAGGGCCCTAGGTGGAACACATGGGGCAACGCCCCCGGAAGGTCAGGGGTTTTAGGGATTTAATCACGGTCAGATAAACATATTTTTATACATCATTATTTGTGACTATTCGTGACTATTCTTTTTTTTTGTCTCTCTTTCTTTTTATTTCTCTTTAATATACTTTTTCAAAAAGAATGGGGGGGGGGGGGCTCGAGGCCCCCGAGCCCTGCCGTTCCGCGGGCCCTTGACATGTAGGCCTCTAAATAAGCATATTTCTTCATTGACTGTAAATTTAGGAATTTGCAATTTTCTAACAAACGCATAAAAAATATGATTTACTAAAAAGTGAGGAAAAATCTCGGAAAATGACGTCATTTCAGCAACATTTGTAAATGACCGGTATCGAAATTTATTGGGGCGGGGGCAAATCCCCCCCCCCCCCACCCCAGATCTACACCCTGTTGGCGGGAAAAATCGGGACTGATCTCCACTACCTTTCTTCTTTCCCTTTCTCTTCTCTTCCCCTTTCCCTTCTCTTTCTTCCCTCTCTTTTACTTTTACTGGGGAGGAGGCAAGGGGTTTTCGGGCATATCTCCTTCTCCCCCCCCCCTTTTCCTCCCTTTTCTTCTTCCTTTTCTTTCTTTCCCTTTCTCTCCTCTTTCCCTTTTCCTCCTTTTCCTTCTCTATCTCTCTCTCTCTGTCTCTCTCTCTCTCTCTCTCCCTCTCTTTTTTTGCGGGGGGGGGGGGGGCGCAAAGTCCGCTCGGCCCCCCTCCTGGATCCGCGCCTGCTGTTTTGTGAGGGTAACTTCCACCAAGTTTATTGGGTTACACATTTATCAGATGCTGACTTGGACATCATATTGTAGTAATATTTGTAGAGTTATGTCTAAAAATACTGCAGGTGTAGGCCTACGTTCTTTTGTGCCACAAGAAATTTTGCCAATATTATACTCAATACTCTGATTTTGCCTTATCTTTATTATCGAGTGTTGGCATTGCCGGGGGAAGTCACTAAAAATACACCTAAATAAGGTACTTTTAATTGTCGCCCAGAAAAGGGTGGATTAATTGTTTTTTTAATGTACTTGAAATTGTTTCATAGTAATAAATTATTAAAGGTAAAAGATATATATATATATATCTTGCAGTTAGGCTTGATTTTGAAAATGGTTCTCTCCCATGGGAGAGTATCAATTGCGTTAATAGTAGGCCTACAATCAGGCGCGCCGGAAGCAGTTTGGGATTGGGGGGGGGGGGGGCAAACATTCCAGGGGGCTCACCTTCCAGGGGCAGTGACGTAATGAGAAAAAACGTTCGGAAGGGGGGGGGGGGCAGACGAAAAATCTGCATCACCACCAGTCTAACACGTTACTTGCAGGTCCCGCGGAACGTTTTTCAAAGTGGAGTATTAACGATCAGGTAGAGCGTAAATTGGCGTGGGTCCAGGGCATGAGCCTCGGCAGGGGGTCAAGGGGCTGAGCCCCCGGAAGCTCAGGGGTTTTAGGTATTTAATTACGGTCAGATGAGCATCCAGGGGCCCGCCTTAGGGCCCTTGGTGGGGTCCAGGGGGCAGAGCCCCCGGAAGCTCAGGGGTTTTAGGTATTTAATTACGGTCAGATGAGCATCAAGGGGCCCGCCTTAGGGCCCTTGGTGGGGTCCAGGGGGCAGAGCCCCCGGAAGCTCAGGGTTTTTTAGGTATTTAATTACGGTCAGATGAGCATCAAGGGGCCCGCCTTAGGGCCCTTGGTGGGGTCCAGGGGGCAGAGCCCCCGGAAGCTCAGGGTTTTTTAGGTATTTAATTACGGTCAGATGAGCATCCAGGGGCCCGCCTTAGGGCCCTTGGTGGGGTCCAGGGGGCAGAGCCCCCGGAAGCTCAGGGGTTTTAGGTATTTAATTACGGTCAGATGAGCATCCAGGGGCCCGCCTTAGGGCCCTTGGTGGGGTCCAGGGGGCAGAGCCCCCGGAAGCTCAGGGTTTTTTAGGTATTTAATTACGGTCAGATGAGCATCCAGGGGCCCGCCTTAGGGCCCTTGGTGGGGTCCAGGGGGCAGAGCCCCCGGAAGCTCAGGGGTTTTTAGGTATTTAATTACGGTCAGATGAGCATTCAGGGGCCCGCCTTAGGGCCCTTGGTGGGGTCTAGGGGGCAGAGCCCCTGGAAGCTCAGGGGTTTTAGGTATTTAATTACGGTCAGATGAGCATCCAGGGACCCTCTGTAAGGCCATTGACGTGTGGGGCAGAGCCCTCAGAAGCTCAGGGGTTTTAGGTATTTAATTACGGTCAGATGAGCATCCGGGGGACCGCCTGAGGGCCCTTGGTGGGGTACGGGGGCGGAGCCCCCGTAAGCTCTGGGGTTTTAGGCATTTAATTACGGTCAGATGAGCATTTTTATACCTTATTTGTGACATTGGCAGGTCACTTATTTTTTCTCTCCGTCTTTTTTTCTTTTCTCTTTGACATACTTTTTCAAAAAGTGAGGGGAGGGGGGTGGGGGGGGGGGGGGGGCTCGAGCCCAGCCACTTTGCAGACCATGACATAAAGGCTTCTAAATAAGCGTATTTTTCGTCCGACTGTAATTTGGGAATTTCTTATTTGCCAACAAACGCCTAAAAAGGTGTGACTTACAAAAAAAATGGAGAAAAAATACCGGAAAATCATGTCATAACAGCAACATTTGTAAATCACTGGTATCGAATAAAAAATACACCCCCCCCCCCCATCATTACGCCAGCGTTCAGGGGCTCATGTCTTCTCACCCCTATAACAACAAAAACAGACACGTTTTCCCATTCTCGCACAATATGTCAACGATATGCGCGTATCGCTATTATACAGACCTCCATTGATCAATACCGTATAGGTGGCATGCGCAATGTTTATGAAATTAAATTCCTGTGAACTTTCCTTTTCTTTGAATGGAATTATTATGTGATTTAATTCAGGTTTTTATTATTGTTATGTTCTTTTGAGTTAAAAATACAAACCATGTTTACTCCTTTACTGCTTCTTTTTTTTTTTTTGGAGGGGGGGGGGCGTTTTGGGGGGGCAAAAATGCGTTTTGCCCCCCCACTTTTTTGATTGGGGGGGCAGCTGCCCCCCCTGCCCCCCCACTTCCGGCGCCTATGCCTACAATTATTTAGTAAGTACAGTCAAATTCACAGTTATTATACAAGACATGCAACTGCACTTCATAATATACCACGTGTAAGAACTGCCTTTGCTTTGATTATACATTCGCTTGTATTGGTCCCACTTAGTTTTAGAACTCACATTGATGTAACTCGAGTGAGCGCTAATTTTTTTTTGTCCTCGAAAATTTGAAAAATTGCACCCCCCCCCCCCCCCCCCTTGAGCGTCAGGGGGGGGGGGGGGCATCTATAAAAAAAAATTAAAAAAGGTAAAATTAACGTTAAAAAATGTAAAAATGCACATTTTTTTCCCAGGGGGGGGGGGCCAGGCCCCCCGGGCCCCCCTGAATCTGGCACTGCCCCATGATCCTCTTTTTCTTATGTTAATTGAGAGCTGAGTTGATGAGATAACCACCTGTCAGTGACCTTGCTGGGTGGTCTAATACCTCCTGGCTAAACTAGTACAGACGGGCTTAAAGCGCATATGATATTCTTCATTATGGATCGAGGGAGAAAATTAGCCAGCAGGCTATATGGAAATAACCATGACATGAATTAATCAATAAAATCATTCATTGCATGTATCAAAACTGGTCATTGAAATGCTCGCCTTTTGGAGCATTAATAACTTATATAACCAACTATACTTTTCTTTATTCACTTTTTTTTCTTCTTCATGAAGGGGTCAAAGAGGTCACCATGAATATATAAGGACACATCCCATCTCAAGCAAGCTCTTTGGATATACGGGGAGGAAAGAGAAATCAACCAACACCTGAAAACATTGTACCTCGGTCCATCACAACAAGATGGTTCCATCAACAGCCTGAATGAAGATTACCTCCAAAGTTATTGACCAGAATCAGTGGGCTTGGAGTTGGTTTGGTGGTGGAGCCCCTGTCATCCCGCCCCTCCCCCTCCCCCCTCCCCCATTCGGCCGTGAACGGAGAGATACCATGCGTGTTCCCAAAATGTCCGGTAAAGGGGTACTTTTCACGCACCAAAGTCCGGCTCGTATTACACAAAAATCCGGCCCGTATTGACTTTACACACCGGACTTAATTAGGGGGTGTTTTCAAAAGGAGGGAAGTAACATGCATATGCGTACCCTAAATAACACTGAATGGGGTGGGGGGGGGGGGGGCTGTCATACCTCCCTTTTATATCATCACAATCATTACTCCAAATTCCCTCAACCCCCACCTAAAAAAAAAGGTGAAAGAACCATGATTGCTGTACTATGATTCCCCGAATCACACTATTTCCCCACTTATCCTCTCAAACTACTTTTTATGTTCCTCTTTCTTTCTTGCACTTTCTCAAACAAATTTCCCCCTCTCCATATATAACTTCTCTCCTGTGTGTCATTTTTTCTGCCATTACATTATATTATTATGATTATCTTTGTCTCATACATACAATTAAATTGGGAAGAAAACAAATTATCGAAAAAATTCAATGAAAATATGCATCTGATGATCCTGTTTGTACTTTATAATATCCAACTCATTTATTGATATTATATTCAAACAATAACATTTATACATCATGTTCAAATGTTGCAATAACAATATGAAGCATTGAAATCATTTTTTTTGGGTAAAGTTTTTCCTTTAAAAAAAATGATGAAAATCATTTTAATATCATCGGTAATGATATTCAATATCAAATATTATATGATTTATTAATTAGAATATAATAAATGTACAACAATTTATTTCCTTTTGAAGTGATGGAAGCCCAAAATGCATTCTTCAGGATTTCATTCTTTCCTAAGGTTGTTGGGTGCATAGGTTGCACACCTGTCCACCTTATGGCTTCAAAGTAGGGTGGACGAATATGTCATTGTCAATAGAAAGGGGTTGAGACACCAGTGGCGGATCCAGGGGGGGGGGGGGGCCTTGAGAAAAAAAAATCATGTCTAAACACGTGATTTTTTTACCTTTTTTTTTTGGGGGGGGGTGCACATTTTTAATTTTTTTAAGGACCCCCCAAACAGTTTCAAGGAATACTCCTAGGTGATTCCGGCTATGGCCAGAAGGCATGGCTGCTTACACTCTTTCTCAATCCCCGAAATCAAGCAGAGAGAGCGTACAATTTAATTCAATTCAATTCAATAAAGGCATATTCGAACATGTTTTGCAGTATATAAAGACTGAATTATACATGTTTTACAAAGATTAAAATAACATTATAATTACAAATTGCAATTGTAAATAAAATGTATTGAATTAAATACCAAACTACATAAAATACTTTACATTGATAGAATTATAGTAATGAATGCCAGTTAACATGTTATAGAATATGTAAAAAGTATTACTTATAAATATACAATTAAAAAAAATATTGCACGATAACAAAGTATGAGGTCAAGGAGAAAGAGTGAGAGAGAGAGAGAGAGAGAGAGAGAGAGAGAGATAAGGGGAGAAATACAAATAGGGATAGAGAAAGAGCACAGAATGGTAAACATATAAACATAGACAAAAAAGTAGTGACTTGATAGCAACACCATACAAATTTGAAACAGGTCAGAGACTCAGAGTTAACGAGGGATGCGAATAAAGTCAAGATTGAAATCATCATAACAAAGAAAATATAATAAATTTTGCTTGAAATACGGTAAGCATTTCCTTGAGTTTGAGTTTATATTAACACCTTTTCTTTTCAACTGCCCAAAAGTCAATGTACATAAGTGAGCACTTGTTTTTGGAATGATATAACACACACATAATGGCTTTTGATTCGCATTCATTGCTTCAGCCCAAACTTGGTAAAAGAGGATTTTGACAATACTTTCTGTACTGGCTGCTGCTCAGTCATTCGTGGCAGCAATTAGGTATTCTATGGAATATGATTCAAGGTTACATAGGTTATACATTTTTTAATTGGAAGCTACCAAAATTGGGTACACTTTTTGTATATACGCACTGTATACCAGTAAACAGAATTTTGAGTTGAGTCGAGTGGAGGTTTTATTATCCAAATGTTCGAATACATTAATATAACAATAATAACAATAATAAATGCATATTTAACAAAGATCTTGAATGGCTAAACGTGGGACCCAAAAATAGCATAGAATGCTAATCACGTCTGGTGTCTTGAAAGTACAGTATCTTAACAAATAAAAATGTATATAAATATATATATATATATAAATACATATGAATAATTATTGAATACAGGTATATAATTATTAAAGCTACATACTATTC
This sequence comes from Strongylocentrotus droebachiensis, assembly GCA_035222895.1. Taxonomy (NCBI): domain Eukaryota; kingdom Metazoa; phylum Echinodermata; class Echinoidea; order Camarodonta; family Strongylocentrotidae; genus Strongylocentrotus; species Strongylocentrotus droebachiensis. The sequence goes on from JAVYIG010002285.1 coordinate 66,538, forward strand.
TACAAATCTAGGATAATAGATGTGTGTTTAAATACGAAGCCAAAACTTGTATAAATAGGCATTCCTAATAATATAATACGATACTGTATCATACACTGTCTAAAAATATAGAATATATCATCTAATAAAAGGCAAGAACCTAGGTTCAAAGATAAACATAGTTATTCTATTAACATTTTGAACAATTTTAATTGCTCTTGCCCATCACGCACCCAAATACCTTATTTTGGGTACATAACAGTTTAACAGTTAACCGTCAAGCTCACGCACGCCAGCTTTTCTCCACTCCTGACGACGGATAGTCAACCTGTTCGAAACGTCGAGCCACTCCCCCCACCCATCCTCTCCAAGCGCTATAGTTCTCCTTAGAACTATAAGCTAGCTAAGAAAGATAACCAACAGTCTTTTTCAAGACTACACCAACAGTCCTTTTCAGGACTATACACACCCTCAAGAAAGATTACCGAGAGTCCTTTTCAGGACTCCTCAATCCTCCCTCTCTCTCACATGGTGCACCCGCAAGCCTACTGTATAACAGTTTCGTTATACATTTCTTGTAATGATCCACGTATGAAATTCGTGATAAATCACTGTGATTACTGTTAGAAAATAAAGTACACTGCACACACACACAAGACAATCAACGCCGACATGAGCAGAATAGAGCAAAAGCGACTTTGTCACCAAACTATCCCAGAGTGCGTTTAAAGTTGGGTCTGAACTTAACGTATAGGTATTTTTAACATGTTAACAATAGCGAGAAATGGAATGACAATAACCTATGAACATTTAACACTATACAAATTTTTCAAGAATTTTGTCAAACTTCATATCAATGTTCTGAAGGATTTCCACTTGTAGTCTCGCTAAGTACAACACTTCATTAGCAGTAGTATCATTTCTCTGATCTGCTAGCAGAGGTGCTTTGACAGTTGAATGTCGAGAGGCTGCTGGTGATCTTGGAGGAGCTTGAAGGTGTGGGTTTACTGGAGGAGTGGGTTGTAGCTGATGTTTGGAAGCTGTTTTACGAGCAGGTTGAATATCATAAGATCTCTCTAGTGGAATCGTAGCTGTATGTTGATTGTCCTCTCCATGAACATGGATAGAAGCTCCCTCAGGAACTTGACTTGTAGATGCCTGGCAGAAGGAACTATCACCCAATGTCTCTCCAACTGCCGTCTCTGTCAGGGCTCTCGATTCACACTGTCAATAAGAATAATTCAATAGAAAAAGGTGCAGTTTAGTTTAGAGATAAACAAGATATTACAACTTGTTTGAAAGTTTTTAAAAGACAAAAATTAAAGTGAACATATTGAAATTGGTAGTGTTATTAAATATATTTATATAATATTATATTAAAAGGAACATTTCAATTCACAATTTTTTAATGTCAAGTAGATGAATTGTTTGAATCTGGTATTTGAATTACCGGTAGTAATCTGGCACAACATTGCTGGATAAACAAAGTTTATGACTGACAATTTATAAATAATTTTGGCTGACAATTTATTCTAACTTTTCACTGTAATATCTTTACATTTTGTGGATAATACCAATTCAAGGATTGTAATTTCTGTCCAATTGTAACTTTAGTCAATGAACTGAGAACGCACCTGCTCTTGTAACTCTGACAACCTTTTTTCCCTCTCTTCTTCGCTGTCTTCTGATTCTGAGCTACTATTGGAAGCTGAAGCATCAGACGGGGCTAATGGTTCATCAGATATTTTGGCAAACTTGGCTTCAAACACATTCTGACAAAAGAGAATAACAGAACAAAAACCATAACATATCACATACCGGTAGTTTGAACTATGGTAAACTCAGAAATTTAATCAAACATGTAGTCAAGTGTCATGCTACAAAATTATAGTTCAATGTAAAATCAAATGGATATTTCTTGAAAAGCTAATTGATTTGAGTGATGGAACCTATATCTTGAACTTCCTTGTTAATGTCATGATGGATGTGTTGTTCTGGAAAGTCTACATAAGACAACTACAAACTAAGGGGTCTACATCATGGGAACAAGAGAGAATTTGAACAAATAATAATAATGACCATTTACTTCCAACTTTCTAGCCATTTTTACAACATCATTGTCCCGAGGATAGTACTTGTAACCATTTCTGAATATCAGCCTGACGTCTGCAGCAAAATCATTGGCTTTCTTGTAAACCCCGATTTGAAGCTTTACCTTTGGGAGAAAAAGAAAAAAAATAGGAAAATTAAATAACTTAATCACAAGGGAACTCGGTACCCTTCCTTTTTAGCCTTCTTGCACTAAACTTTGCATCTACATTATCTATGAATTCATGACACATCCTGTATATTGATTTCTAATTTCAATCTATCAGTACAATAAACTATCAAAACAGATATTGATAGTAAAAACCCTGTTTTTGTTCTCTGCCTCTTGACTGTTGGCCCCTAAAATTGTCAAAAATATGAACAGGGTCCTGGTATACAAAGATCCCTGAGAGAAAAGGCACACACAGACCCATGTTTTCAAGAAGTGTAAGAAAGTCAATGTCTCCATGGCATGAATCAACTAATTCCACTTATTCAGGAAGGTCGGGATTAACATGGAGTTGCAATTTCTATAACCTCAACTGATTTAAGCATGCTTTCAGTGTCCCAACCAAAGTAAAGGACTCAGCCTCTTGCCTGTCGATGTATGATCGACATAATGATTTGTTATGCTGTGGCAGACATTTATAGATATGTACAAAAGGAGGCCTCAAGTCAAACGTATCCTTAAAATGTAGAAAAAAAACAACAACCTGAAAGTATAAATCTACAAAATAAAGTTTTTGGGAAGACAAAATGCTAAAGGGCCTATCTCACTGAGCGGCGAATGCTTGCGAACGTTGCGAATTTGGATTCGCCAACTTTTCTGACGAATGTTGGCGAAAATCAGCGACGTTTATAGACGTTTAGCGACAATTAACAATATTTGAGCGAATGTTTCCGGACGTGTTTGCAAAAGGCAGTTGGCGACTATTAGCGACTGTAAGCAAATGTTAGCGACAGTTTTTGCGAAGATTAGCAACTATTTGCCAATCCTTTGCCACTATTTGCGAACGTTTGAGACCTTTTGCTAACTCCTTGTACCCAATGGGTCGATTTTATACAGGAACCATATGGTGACGTTGTCGCTAGCATTGGTGAAACATAGAGAACTGGCGATAACAAAGAGCGACACCGTCTTACAACCGTTTGCAAAGGCTTACAACTGTTTTGCAAACGCTTGCAACTGTTTTGCAAACGCTTACAAAGTTACTGTTTGCAAACGTTTGCGGAAAAAATAAATTCGCAAAGAAATTTTGAACATGTTCAAAATTTCTTTGCGACAATAAAAACTGTTTACAACAAAGAAAACTGTTTGCGATCTTTCTTGCAACCTTTTACAACATTTTACAAACTCTGGCGAAACCCCAAATTCGCTACGTTCGCAAGCATTCGCCGCTCAGTGAGATAGGCCCTTAAGGACTTATCACAAATTACACACTATGGCATGTGGTGCAGTGAGGTGTACAGTTTATTAATTACTTATGTTCAAAGTACTGGTACCATTGGTGGGCAATCACTTTACAACATTATCAGAATATCTGTTATGGTTCGGTAAATTTTTTGAGATAAAAATAAACTATCAAAGAAAATTTGGGCACTCTTGGCCAGTCTAGTAAATAACATTTCTATTCCAAACTACTAGCATGGGTAAGAGAGCCACTGTAATTCAATTTTGTAATCAATAACCTCCTAGAATCAACATACAAACCAAAAGTATTTTTCAAGATTACAACTTGTTTTTTTACCTTTACTGTACCCATGTCCATTGGAGTCTTGATGATCTCATGATAGTCATGCAGTCCTAGTACGTCTGCATCAACTGGCTTGAAGAAAGGCCATGCATGTGCCTGGGGGGGGGGGGGGGGGGGGGGGGGAGGGGGGAGGGGGGGGGGGGGGTATCGTGAGTAGAAACTAAGGAAAATATGCATGGATAGAGGTATCTTGAACCATTTATTTAATATTTCAGTCAGTACAATTCAAGCAGGCATTAGCCAAATATATACACAGTATTATGTTCAATAGAAAAGAAAATAGAAAAGAAAATCTGAATAGCAAATTTCACATAAAACTGCAAAGATACTTAAGCACTAAAGAGGAAGGAGGAATGGAATGAGAGCGAGGAATAACAAAGTTCTGTTTGTTTAAAGTAATGCTTGCATTTCCATAATTTGATTAAACGATCGAGTTCGTTTTCACTGGCCGCCTGCCGCAGTGGCGGATCCAAGGGAGGCCCGGGGGCCCGCCCCCTCCCCCTGGCAAAAAAAAAAAGGGGACTGTTTTTTTTTGTGTGTGTGTGTGTGTGTGCAAAAGAAAGCAACAACAAAAAAAGTGTTCCTACCCCCCTCCCCCCAGCCATTAAACGAAATATCTGACGACCTAATTTTCCAATTTCCGGGCCCCCCCCCAAAAAAAAAACGTGATTAAATGCCCTAGAACCCCTGAGCTTCCCGGGGCTCTGCCCCCTAGATTTCACCTATAGGGCCAAAAGTCAGGCACCTGGATGCTCATCTGACTGTAATTTAATGCCTAAAACCTCTGAGCTGCCGGGGGCTCTGCCCCCAGGATTTCACCTAGGGCCCAAAGTCAGGCACCTGAATGCTCATCTGACGGTAATTTAATGCCTAAAACCTATGAGCTCCTGGGGGCTTGCCCCCTCCCCCTGGACCCCACACCAATTAGTGACCTACCATTGCCACAAATAATGTATCAAAATATGCTCATCTGACCGTATAATTAAATGCCTAAAACCCCATTGACTTCCGGTGCCTCTGCCCCCTGGACCCCACTAAGGCCCTAAGGCGGACGGCTGGTTGCTCATCTGACGGTAATTTAATGCTTAAAACCCCTGAGGTCCTGGGTTCTCTGCCCCCTGGACCTCACGCCAAATAGTGTCATGCCAGTGGCACAAATGAGGTATTAAAATATGCTTATCTGACCGTAATTTATTGCCCTGGACCCAAAAACACGTTCATGTAACCGTTATAAATGCCTAAAACCCTCTCAAATGATTGGCACTTTCAGTCATTTTTCAAGTGTAGACAGTGTCTCAGATTTTCTGTGATGTTTTAACCAATCTTTACTCAATAAAAGGATATTAAAGGTAAGAATTCTTGGTAGATTTTTCTTTTAATTCGGCATATAAAAGTAATATCGACTGCTGTGGTATTCGAGGTCTGGCTGTCAAAGCATTCGATATATATCTATATATTATTTTCTTTTGGGTTAAAAAATACAAACCATTTTTACTCCTTTATTGCTGATTTTTTTTGGGGGGGAAGCGAAAATGCGTTCCCCTCCCACTTTTTCGTTTGGGGGCGACTGCCCCCCCCCCCACTTCCGACTTCGAGAATTTAACCCCAACTCTGACATTTGTGCACTGCTGGTAGCTACCGCCCCGACCCAACTTAGCTTTTCAACAAAGTAACAAAAGGAGAAGAAGAATTTTTGTTTCCTTCCAAAGGGCCATGCACAGACTAATTAAAGGAAGTAAATGTGCTCTATAAAAATCAGGTAGGAAACAAAGGCCTCGAAAAATAATTTAGTTTGACAATTAAAGAGTGTGCACAGAGGCGGCCCTCCGGGGGGGGGGGGGTCACAGTGCCCCCAATTTGTCAAGTACCCCCAAAAGTGCCCCGATTAATTTGTAAAAGTGCTCCTTCCCCTTTTCACCTCTGATAAGTGCCCCTTTTATTTTGACGCGTGCCATATTTTATTAGACAAGATTCCATTTTCCTTTGCAATAAGTGCCCGATTTAATCACTAGTAAGTGCCCTTTTTCAAGTAAGAGAAGTGCCCCTTTTCACCTCTGATAATTGCCCTAATTAAATCTGAGAGGTACCCAAATTATTTTGAAAAGTCCCCATTTTCCTTTGTGCACCTTTAACTGTGCCCCTTTAACTGTGTAAGAAGTGCCCTTTTTTTTAAACCATAATAGTGCCTCTTTAAGTTTGACAAGTGCCCCTATTAATTTGTAAAAGTGCTCCTTCCCCTTTTCACCTCTGATAAGTGCACCTTTTATGTTGACATGTGCCATGTTTTTATTAGACAAGTTCCCATTTTCCTTTGCAATAAGTGTCCATTTTCCATTCTCATAAGTGCCCTTTTTAATTACTGGTAAGCGCCCCTTTTTAGGTAAGAGAAGTGCCCCTTTTTACCTCTGATAATTGCCCTATTCAAATCTGAGAGGTACCCAAATTATTTTGAAAAGTCCCCCTTTTCCTTTGTAAGAAGTGGCCCTTCCGGCCTTTTGATATCTACCCCTTTTAAGTCGGATAAGCGCACCTTATATTTTCACATGTGCCCCTTTTACTTTCTGATAATTCTTTTTTTCTTTAATCCCTTTTCCTAACGATGAGTTCCCCCATTTAAAAAGAGCCCTTCCCCTTCTCATGAATGCCCCTTTTCAGGTACGAGAACGGTTCCTCCTTTTCATTTCAGATAAGGGCCCCATTCACCGTCGATAATTTCCCTATTCAAATCTGAGAGATACTTGTTTTACTTTGACAAGTGCCCCTTCCCATTTCACCTCTAATAACTGCCCCTTTTATTTTGACACGTGCCCATTTTCCTTTCTAATAAATGCTCTTTTTCCTTCTTATAAGTGCTCCTTTCCCTTTTCATAATGAACCCTTTTCATCTCTGATAAGTGCCCCGTTTATTTTAACATGTGCCTCTTTTTCTTTATAATAAGAGCCACTTCCCCTTTTCATTAATGCCCCTTTTCACAACTAATGCCCCAGTCATAATCCGAGGGTTGCCCCTTATCCGTCGACAAATGCCCATTTCCCATTCTCATAAGTGCCTTCTTTCATCCATATTTTAGTAGCTGTAAGAAGTGGCCCATTCTCACCACTGATAATTACCCTTTTTATTTCGATACGTGCTCCTTTTCTTTTCTAATAAGTATGTTATCCCCTTTGATAAGGGTCCCTTTTTAATCGCGCCCCTAATTTCAAGCGACTAAGAGCGATTTCCCCCAAACTTGATTTCGCTAGCTCGCTCGCATTTATAGGTCTTTTCAGTCTTCAGTTATGAGAATGTGTATAGGCCCATCAGGATTGGGCGTTTTCCTCTTTATAGGTGTAATTTTCGCACTGCGATCTCAGAAATCTTTTTAAAAATTCCTCGCTCGCTCGCAAATGAATTTCAGACCATCACACCCAACTGTTAAGTATATGTACAAAGAGACAAATATTGAATGATCCCTGATAATGTAATCACAATGTAGGGGTATATACCAATGTCTAATAAATTGCATATTTTCGCTTAGAGGCTTCCCTTTGCAGGTGCCCTTTTTTCTCCAGAAAGTGCCCTTTTTTGTTTGTCCTCCCCCCCCCCCCCACACTTTGGAAGTCGCTCCGCCGCCCGCCACTGGGTGAACATTTAACGAATAGGCCAACACATTATTATTTGCCCTCTCCTCATCTTTGGTTTGACTAGAGAGGACGGTAATATAATGTAATAGGCGATTATTTTACGGGACGAAGTGTTGCGAAACTTAGATTTATCGGATGCATGCGATATGCATGTACAATCGACACACACAAATATCACGTGTATTGTATGCATCCATGCTGCATGTACACAATGAACACACAACAAGTACACACACCAGCTAGCGCGGGCTACGAGGAGCTAATGATTATCCTATTGTAAAGCCGTGTGCTGTAGAACCGTGGAGAGTGAAAGGCCAGCTTGAGATCAAACATTCACCCGGAACGCTCCCGGTACGGCGGTAGAGATCGAGCTGGACCGGTGACCGAAAAGCGTCTGTCCACACATTGCATGTTACTGTTACTGTGTTAGGGAAACTCAAACCAGCATTGTGAGATAATAAGACAACTGCTCTGCCCCTGAACCAGGCGTGTAATAAATCCAATGCATGAGCCGTTGGCTTTGAGGTAAGAGAATTCTGACAAGCAAGTGGAGAAGAGAGTTTTTAATTTTACAACAACAAAAAAGTTAATGAAATTGAAAATTAATGATAAAAATTAATATAGGGCCGGGGTCTAATAGGACCTAGATCTATATCTTGATCTAGAAATCTAACTTAGACTTGAGTACTAACTTAGACTATTCTAACATCTAAGTTAGATCTAGGCTAGACCAAAAGCTTCAGTCTCTCTAGATCTAATCGTCGGTTGTTCCACTGAGACTACGTCTGGCTCCACTAGATTTTCTAGACCTCCGATTGGGGAATGACAACAAATGTCAGTTTTATTAAAGAAATGACCCAAATCAGATGGTTATTTCTGTCTAGATCTGTTAGATCTAGGCCTACTTGTTCTAAGCCAGGCTAAAATAAATTCCAACTGTAGTGTAGGCAATGTAGCTGACACATGGTGACCAAACATCCACTGTCTACTGATCAGATTTGTAAGTTGATTTGAAGTGTAGTTTTCGCTCGTGGAAGAACTATGAACTGTGTGATATGGGTATCTGGTGTTGTTTTTGTTTTTTTAGATAAGGAGGCAGTGTGGCGCATGGCACTGAATGTGTAGGAAGAGACATGACAGATGAACAAATGTGTTGTCTCTTGATCTGAAATTAAGGGCTATTGATAGGGAAGTGATAACAACTTTTCTCGTAAATAGGTGACATTTAAAATTGATTGTGATTTTGTTTACTGAACAGTTGTTCGATAGGATATCAGTCGATGTTAAAACTCATTACGTGGAATTAAATTTAAAGGCATTGTTTAACAATGCCAAATGCAAATCTGAGATGCATGGCCCTACGTGTTATCAGTGTCTGTGATATGGTGTAATATTGAAGCCCTTAAAAAATGGCGCTTCAAAATGATCATGAAGTGCCTCAAAAGAGTAAAAATCTTTGAGTGACCTCTTTTACCATACACATTTTCTCCAATTACTCTAGATCTAGACTGTAATGTAATAAAACCGTTGGGGAAAACGTTTTTTAAATTTCGAATTCTTATCATAAATATCATGATACATCAGATGGGCGATTCGCTTGTAAACGTCATGGGATTCCTGACTGACCTAAAGGTTAATTTATAATTATGTTTGCAGCATGAGCTAAATCCAGGATTTTGTTTAGAATCTGAGACAAAGATACCCAATCCCTTTAAAATCATGAGGCCTGTATGTCATACAAATCAGCTCATATGCCATATTTTGATGTTTATTTTTCTATGACTATGCACAGTCCATGGCACTCCTTTCGCGGTGAGAATACCGATTCAAGTAGTCCAGCAAACATTGACGTGGATGGTAGGAGGTAGAGATCGGTTTCATCAAAGGCAACAAGGACAAGATAATCTTCCTTCGGGAAGAAAAGTGAATCACTTGGAATTATTGAAAAGACATTAAAAGCCATGTCTTCAACGGAAGATATCAAACCTTCTGCAGGAGGGGATGCTAAAGCAGCAACAGTTAAACCTCAGACAACACCAACCATCACATCAGCTTCATCAGCAGCTGCTGCTAGTAATCTTCCAAAGGTTAGAGTTCATAACATTTTTAGTTTTACTCATGAGTTTGACATCATAAAATGTTGTAATCATGAAAAACAAAAAAACAGTCACTCCTGAAAATGTTAAGAATTAATTGAACCCCCAACCCCTAAATAACCCTAAATACTAGAGTATCAAGAGGCATCCATAGAACATGTATGTTACCCTTCTGAACAAACGATTAAGGTCACCTTTAATATTCAATGAAATATTTACATACATTTTCAAAGATATAAAAGGTATAAAACCAGTTTTATTTATTTTGATTTCCTGAATTTGAAAATAGTTATTAACTTTTCCCGTACAAATAAAAGTGAAGAGCGAGGCTGATGATGAAAATGTTATCAACATAATTTATGCATTTGATCCCATGTCTTTATTTCAAAATATGACTTACCAAACAACCAGAACTATGTGTATGTTGTCGATATCATTAGCTAATAAATTATGTTGTACTTTTAATTATGCTAGCCATGATTTTTCTTTTTCATTTCAGAGACCAAACTACTCCCTGAAATTCACATTAGCTGGTCATACTAAGGCGGTATCATCAGTTAAATTCAGCCCCAATGGAGAATGGCTTGCAAGCTCCTGTGAGTATTCATACACAAAGTGTGCACAGATTGTTTACAAAATTCTTACGTTTGTTTAGGTATTAACGTGACATTTTTCAAACTAATCAGACTAGGCCTGAGTCGGTACGGTCGATCACACCGGGACCCGACCGTTGCCGTCGGGTCCCGGTTTCGTTTTTTGAGAACCGACGCTCCGAAAAAAATAATGAAATATGTAAGAAATTGCAGTTTTGCACACCACTAAAATCAATCCACCTTAAAACTTAAGTATTTAATTGTTACCAATCATATTCTAGCTCATCCTGAATCAATCCGAACTGCTGATATAAATATGGGTTGCAAAGCAGTTCGCCCCATGGGGTTGTTGTTTCCAGCTGCTAGCTAGCTACTGTACTGGCCGGGTCTCTCGGCAGGATTAATAAATCAGGTTGAAAGAAACATTAATGTTTGAATAATAAAACGGCTTTCTAAAAATACTTCTTTACAACATACCGATCGAACAATTTTTAAAAGACAAAATAGATATTTTTTCTTTGATTTTAAACACCGCATGCTTCTTTTAAAAACTGAAAATTACTTGGTAATCACAAGAAGTTTCGATACGGATAGTTGTTGCAAGGCAAGTTCAGACTAGTCTCGGAAAAATGCGCAGTGCACCTCGTTAACTGTAATGCGTGCCCAAACAAAACCAAACAATGACGTGATCGTAACGAGAAAAAAATCATTACAAACTACGAGAGCACAATTGGAAAGACAACTACTCAAAATTATCGTAAGCAGATACATAACTTGGAGGAAGAATACAATAGTTGTCCAGGAAAAGCCACAGAAATAGTGATAATCGAGGAGAAACTGGGTACATTTTTATTGCAAGGGGCCTGCTGCAAATACTCGAATCCTTTGTTATACTGCTTTTTACCGTAGAGGGCGGTATTTGGTTTCTAGCCTCGTGTTCAATTTAAACACGTGTAGTTTGAGTATTTGCAGGAGGCCCATTCAGATAATGATTGTACCTATAGTAACTCCTTAAATATCACTATTTCTGTGGCTTTTCTTGGACAACTATTGTATTCTTCCTCCAAGTTATGTATCTGCTTACGATAATTTTGAGTAGTTGTCTTTCCAATTGTGCTCTCGTAGTTTGTAATGATTTTTTTCTCGTTACGATCACGTCATTGCTTGGTTTCGTTTGGGCACGCATTATACAGCTAACGAGGTGCAGTGCGCATTTTTCCGAGACTAGTCTGAACTTCCCTTGCAACAGTTATCCGTATCGAAACTTCTTGTGATTACCAAGTAATTTTCAGCTTTTAAAAAAAAAGCATGCGATGTTTAAAATAAGAGATAAATATTTATTTTGTCTTTAAAAAATTATTTGATCGGTATATTGTCAAGAAGAATTTTTTAGAAAGCCGTTTTATTATTCTAACATTCATATTTTTTGACCCGATTTATTCAACCTGCATGAATCAAAATGGCTGCTCGAATGTTGTCTTTCCATTTTTGCTCCAGTTTTTTTACTTTTAGAGGCACGATAATGGCACTAAAAATCGCCAATCATGGATGAAAAAAATGTCAAGTGGGAAAATATACCGATCTGAGGCGAGGTATGCATGTGTTGATTTATTTGATTGATAAAAAGGTCACTTTTAAGGGACATACTGATGATATGCGCTTTTTATAGAGGCAAGTGACAAATCCTGCGAGCTGATTTCGGGACACTGGGTCCCGATCGGTGCAAGGCCGTCGGGACCCGGTTTATGAAAATCCCGACATGACTCAGGCCTAAATCAGACTATTTTACAAATTTCAAGTTTTAAAGGTAAAGACCAGTATTGGAAACGCCCCAATTTCAAAAAATGAAATGGAAGCTCTTATTACCAATCATGTGAAAGAATATGTTTTGACTAATACATGATAAATTTTTTGCTGGGAAACCGCCTACTAACTGATATATTTGGTAAACTAGTTTATGTATTGGTGTGTGAGAGATAAACACACGTTATCGCGCACGTGTGTGTAGTCCCATATACATCTTTCTGTGTACAGTGCTTGTAACTTTACAAAGAATGGGCCAAATTTCTTATCATTTTGATGATTCCAGAACCTTGCAGTACACACCAATACTCATATGCTAGATGATCAACCTTTTCTGATCGATTCCACAACGTTTCTTTCACAATGCAATCGCATGACCATAACTGGTCTTTATCTTTAATGTAAATGAATGATCCAGAAATATGTCTTTCCTTGGTGTTGCATGACATATACAAAACATGGTATTGTGTGCAGAGAGCCGGAAAGGTGTTAACACTGTATGAATAATATATATATGAATATATGAATAAAACATCCTTTCGGCTCTCAGTAGAGAATATATTGATGTAAACTTGTTTGCAGCATTAGAACATGTGATGAAATTTGTCATACTTGCAAAGGACTTGTCTGATTTTAAAATTGAATAAGACTTGTAGGACTACTTATAACACATTCCAATAGATACAGTGTAACTTGTTTTGTTTTGCACAGATTTTAATTTCTGTTTGGAAATGTGATGTCATTGCTCATTTTTGTGTGTGTTCATCTTCAATGTATTCCCTATTTTTCACACCAGCCGCTGACAAACTTATCAAGATATGGGGAGCATATGACGGGAAGTTTGAGAAGACAATATCAGGGCACAAATTGGTAAGTCTTCATCAGGTCTGAATGTCCACATAATGCACAATAAATGTTAGGCCAAGTTTTCTGCATAAAACTCCCCATTATTCTATGTTTGTAGGTAATATAGTTTACACCAGGTTTTTACATATTGATACTAAAATTATTATCCACATCAATTTAGGTAATCTTAAATTTGTAATTAACTGTAGTGGGATTTTAAATGCAGATTTTACAATCCTGTCTACCAAAAATGACAAAAATAAATATGACGTCTTTGAAAATTGAAATGATATGTGCCAGTATGTTTTTGTAACCTTTCTTTTGTGTCACGCTTAGTTAGATAAGCTAACCTGCATATAAAAAAAAGTTAAAGACTTGAGTCAGATTGTTGATACTATCTCTACCTTGGCAGATAAAGGTCATTCATATGAAATTGTAAAACCCACTGAGAGTAAAGTGCTGGATACGTGCTCATAAAAGTTTATGTAATCATTATTCATTAATATGCTGATGCTAACTTCTATGATGTACAGATCAGGTGGAGGTATTCTTTTCTTCTAGAGGGCAGCAAACGAGATGTATTCACATCCATCACTTATTCTAAAATGCACAAAGTGGGACTTCTCCATCTTTAAAGGGATAGTTGAGTTCTGTTTTCAGACAGCAAACGCCTTCAAAGTGCATGGTTATTGCTCTTATTCTTATCTATGACATTTCTAGTGCCCCTTTACGACCTAAAATTGCTATGAAGGTCAATTTAGACCCCAAAATATATTAAATATAGCCAATACGATCATACCAATTCAGCTCCACTTTAAAAAAAGATGACCGTTGGATTAATTAATTGATAATAACAATACATTGGCCGGCTGGTTGCGCCTACTATAACCAACATGAAAAAGCCAACAAAAAAGCCAATATCGGTATTAGCTGAAATACAACGTAAAAGGCGCTATTTCGTTTTTTTCAACGGCCTTTTCAAATTATTGAATATTTGTAGTGGTACACAAATATTAGAAATTGTTATATTTATGGATATTTCAGCCGTCTCTGAACCGATTTTGATCAAACAAAGATGATTTTCTCATTTACATTGTATGTTCTTTCAAATTCGACACTCAGTTTTTCTTTATCTCACAAAAAAAAAAAAATTGTGTAGCGCCCTCTGCAACAGAACTCAACTATCCCTTTAAATGATCTAACAGGTATTGATATTAACAGTCATTTGTACCATGTGCTATCTACAAACTGGTTTATTGTCCCTCTTCAAGCTACATTTGATATAATCTTTGAATGTTTATATTTTGACAGGGTATATCAGATGTTGGTTGGTCCAGTGATTCAAGACTTCTTGTTTCTGCATCGGATGATAAGACTCTCAAAATATGGGACTTTAACACAGTATGTATCACTCTTACAATTGCACTTTGCCTTCAATATGTTTTTAAAGCACTTTAACACAGGATGCATCACTCTTACAATTGCAGTTTGTGCCTTCACTATGTTTTAAACATTTTTTTCAGTCTGATTAATAATACGGGTTTACAAAAGAAGTTGTTGTATTGCCCTTTGCGACTGACCCAAAAATATTTTTAGAAAAAAATTGTTAATGAATATAAACATAAAGCATTAAAAACTGAAAAATATCAGCCCAAAGAGGAAAACGCAAATTGACCCACCAACCCAGGTGCTGGCACCTAAAGTGCAATACAACTTATTAGGCCTAAGGGGAGACCAATTTCAGGCATTACTTGGAAACAAATAATTCTCAGTACTCGATTGAAGATGTAATTCAGCATTATGAATTAGTTGTGCAAAAATAAAGAGAAAATCATGGACAGATTGTTTTTAAACATTTAATTTTAAAAGCTTAACAGTATATTAAAATGATGAAATGGTCTTGGGTGTATATTTTTGTCTTGCCTAAAACATGAGTTTGTTTTGTTGAGAAGCTGTGATTTTGACTGATCTAATGGGTAATTTTTTTAAAATAGCCTTTTCACATCGAGAATGTTAGTTATTTGTATGTATTTTGAAGTCTTGTGTTGTAATTTTTTGTTTGTTTGTATTCATACATGTTGTTACTTAGTTCTTAAAATGTTACAGAAATTAAAAGTGGATTTCTTGGCCCATACCGGTATTCATAAAACCTTACTACAGTAAGCATCTCAAATATAGGACATCGTACATAGTTAATTGACAACTAGGCTCAGTAGAGTTTTATGAGTATGGGCCCAAGTCTCTGCCACATTATAATACTGAATTGTTAATATCTTATTCTCTCAGGGTAAATGTTTGAAAACATTGAAGAGTCACAGTAACTACGTTTTCTGCTGCAACTTTAACCCACAATCAAATCTCATCGTTTCTGGATCGGTAAGTGAAAGGAACACTATTTGTGTTGTATTTCGTATCAAAGCTTTCGAAGGATGAATGAATGAACTGAAGATTGAGATCTGTACAAGAACATGTTACTCCTGCATAAAACTTTTACACAAAGAAAGTTTTCTGTTGGAGAAAACAGATAAATTTGGGTCTTTCTATGTTACACTTATTAAAATAATGGAGCTTAGATTATAATTAATATCGTAGTCTTTGAAATGAAAAAGTCGCTGTTATTCAAATGTCTATTTGTAATAATTTCCCTCTGATTTGACAGTGTTTCTATCACTATGCCCCTCTATCATTCAAATCAATTTTCTCCCTAAGTTCGTAGTTTGTGAAGATTTCCTGACCAAATCACTCCCCCGTCCCCCAACTCAGTGTATGCGTATGCTTGTTCCCTCCCTGTGAAAGCATCTCCCTATCTCTGGGTGTTTTTTTTGGGGGGGGGGGGGGGGGCAGGATCACTCCTAGCTCAATACTTTTCTATTTTCTATCATCTTTAACATACCTTGATTGATACTTATCTATGTATTTACTCTTACAGTTTGATGAGAGTGTGAAGATCTGGGATGTAAAGACAGGAAAGTGCCTCAAGACATTACCGGCTCACTCAGATCCTGTATCAGCTGTAAGTTAAAGGGATTGGGTAACATTGCTTCAGATTCTAAACAAAATCCTAGATTTAGCTCATGCTGCAATTATAATTATAAACCTTTAGGTCAATCAGGAATCCCATGACTTAAGATGACCCAAGATATTAATGATTGGAATTAGAAATGTCTAAACCGTTTGCCAAACAGTTTTGAACAACACTCTATCGAGGAAAATGAGTATGGTAAAACCGATCACATAAAGTTTGTTACTTTTTTGAAGCACTTCATGATCATTATGAAGAGCATTTTTTAAGGGCTTCAAAATTACACCATATCACAGACACTGATAACACATAGGGCCATGCATCTCAGATTTGTAAAACTGGAAACATTGTTAGATAATGCCTTTATTGTATCATGTCCTCTGTCTACTCTGTCACATGAATAGACCAGTTTACCAAAATCTTCAAATTTTATGCATACATTTTAAACAAAGGTTGATCTTGACAACCTGAAAGCTTGCTCGAGGCTTGCCCCACATAGCATCAAATATTGTATGCAGACTGGATTCCTAAGTATTGTAGTTCATTCATTGATAACGGGTTAATGGAATAACTTGTCACCAGGTCACCAGGGAACTGAGGAAGAAACGCCCATAAATTTGAATATGTTAGTAAATCAGTCTATTGAATGGAGGACTTACTATAGTATTTATTCTGGGGATGTGTTCTTCACTCAGTATATCCTTGAGAACTTAAAAAATTTTGAAACAAAATTAGGTTAGCAGCTCTCTCAGTTATAAATAAAATAGGATGGGATACATATATCTTGATATTTAGATTTTTGAGTTTGGAATCCCAATGTTGATATGGAATTACCGATAATTGTTGTGCACTTCTTGTATGCATCAATTACCATTAGCACACAATGTACAGTGCGTCCCAGAAAAAACGAAACCGAGAAGTATCGATGTTTTATCATAACTCAATCACAACCATAATTAATGAATGATACATATTTGGAAAGCTTAGAGTCTCCTCTTTCAGTTGATGCTACTCAGATGATGCATATTTCACGCATGAGTGATTAAAAGCAATTTGAAGGAAGGAAACCAAAAAGACATTTGGCGGGCGGTATTTGAATTTCGAAGAAAAATTCACATTTCTAGAAAGTTGAGTTTCTGCCCTTTCATATGACACCTCAATCAGGAAAAATGAGCCAGGAATAACAAAGTTCTGTTTGTTTAAAGTAGCCCTTACATTTTCATAATTTTAACAAACGAATTCGTTTTCACTGGGTGCCTGTCGTAGCAAAAAGCAGATTTGACAAAAGACTTAACTCCGTTTCGTTGACAATCAGCCATGCATGAAGACTCTCGTCTACGGCTGATTGTCAACGAAACGGAGTTAAGTCTTTTGTTAATTTCGTTTTTTGATACGGCAGGCAGCCAGTGAAAACGAATTCGTTTAGTAAAATTATGGAAATGCAAGCACTACTTCAAACAAACAGAACTTTGTCATTCCTGGCTCATTTTTCCTGATTGAGGTGTCATATGAAAGGGCAGAAACTCAACTTTCTAGAAATGTGAATTTTTCTTCGAAATTCAAATACCGCCCGCAAAATGTCTTTTTGGTTTCCTTCATTCAAATTGCTTTTAATCACTCATGCGTGAAATATGCATCATCTGAGTAGCATCACATGAAAGAGGAGACTCTAAGCTTTCCAAATATGTATCATTCATTAATTATAGTTGTGATTAAGTTATGATAGAACATCGATACTTCTCGGTTTCGTTTTTTCTGGGACGCACTGTATAAAATCATCATACCTTTGTGAAGTTCTGACTAAATGATTAATAAGAATGGAAATTAATATAAACATCTCTTGAATATGCATGCATGGGTTTATAAGTATTACATCTTTTCTGTTACAGGTTGATTTCAACAGGGATGGTTCTCTCATTGTATCCAGTAGTTATGATGGTCTTTGGTAAGTTTCTATTTCACTAAATTCTATTTCAAGTTAGCAGTTCAAAAACATGTTTTGGTGTTTAATATCCCCCTTGTATTCTGCATTGCATTGTTTACTTGTTATCTAATCAGATTATAGCACATTTTTAGGAAACCTCCCGACTTCCATATATTTGATGGTTTAAATGTCTTGTCAATGAAAGATGTAAAAAAATTGTTTTACTGCTCGAATGTTAATGCTCAGACATGTTTGTCTAATTATTGCTTGAGCCTCGGTCACAAATGCCATTACGAACTGCTACGAACACCTTACGAACGATTTTCAGACAATGGAAATTCGGGAAGACAATGGAAAAACGGAGATTCGTACGAAAATATCGTTCGTACAAACCTTTGTGACCGTAGCATTAGCTGCTTTCAACTACCATCACAGTGTACTTTCTGTGAAACACTCTGGCCCGAATTCACAAAGGAGGTTTGTCGACAAACCGAGGTTTATGTACGTCATATGACGCGTTTTGACGCGTTTTTTACAAACCTGGTTTGTAAAGAACAAAAGAAGGTTTGGCGAAACAAAAGGAGGTTTGAGCTCAAACCTTGGTCTGAGCTCAAACCTTGCTTTGTGAATTCGGGCCTCTTTGTTTGAATTTCTATTTTTATTCTTTGAGATATGAATAATGGATCTTAAAGCGGGACTGCACTACTTGTAGCTACTTGCGCCCTCTATACAGCCAACAATGCCTAAGCGGTACCTGTTGATCCTCCATGGTCCCCTTTTTCTTATGTTAATTGAGAGCTGATTTGATGAGATAACCTATCAGTGACTACGCAGGGAGGTCTAACCCTTCCTGGCCAAACTAGTACAGATAGGCTTTAAGTGAGTTAGAAATTATAAGATTTTCTCTTTTCAATCCCACCAGTCGAATTTGGGATACAGCATCTGGACAGTGCTTGAAAACGCTAATAGGTAAGTTACTGATTCATCTACACTTTTACTTGTCTTAATTGCATACTGTGCAAATCTAAATTGTATGGTTAATACCTTTGAGACTCATATGGCTGGATTGCTTGAAAGTTGAAGCTGACAATGAATATACTATTTTCATCCTCTGACTGTACACCACTGTAAACTAGAAATAGTTTAAATTGTCATAAAGGAGACCTGGGGGGTGTTTCACAAAGACTAGAATCGACTTTAGGTTGGACTTAACTATGGCAGGTTGTTCATGCCACTGTTTGCTCTCACCATTTACTGGCATTGGTCTCTCAAAGGACATACATGTGCAAATCATGGTCACAAATCTACAGAATTTACATTATTTGATAATTCTTTATTGAAGGAAAAAATATTATCTGAAGATCATAATGGTGAGAGCAAACAGTGGCAAGACATAGTTGGGTCCAATTTAAAATAGATCCTAGTCTTTGTGAAACACTCCCCTGGAAGGAGTTTCATCTGGTACAAGAGAATACAAAGAGTATGATTTATATATATTGTTTGTAAAATGTGTGGTGTGTGAAATCTTGGGATAAAATGATGATAACCTCATGCGTGTCATTTGAATGCAGCTGATGTTTGCTGGCTTTTACCAATTGTAGACTGTGTTTTGCTTACAGGTGGAAGGGCTAGAAAACTAGGCTGTTTATATGATACATGATGGCATCTGATTATTCTCTAGAAATATATAGTGCGATGTAGTGTACCTATTGAACTAAAGGTGAACCAAACAGATATATTTATAAACATAGTGGTACATATTCTTACAAGCTATCTTGAACACACAGTTTCAAAAATGAAAGTGATATTGGCAGCAAATTTTTTAAGAAAACAGAAAGTAAGAAGCTGGTTGCATCACCCCCATTTTCCTGCACAGTATTACACTTGCTAACAAGTTATCTTTAAACCCTGAATTTATTAAAAAATCAGGTGGAAGTAAAATTGGCAATAAGATAACTAAGAAAACAAAAAGAATGCGAAAAGGTGGTTGCAGCAAGTGCCGCCTCCTGCTCCCGTGTGTTGCATACACAATTTAAAAATATTTTATGAATAAAACAACATATAAAAAAGCCCCATCAAGCTTTAACTTCACATAAAATTTTGGCTGATTTTCTTGTAATTCTATTATATTTATGAACATTTCAACTTCAAAAGATGACTTTTAAATGTTGTAATTGCTCTATCTAGACAGTTAATTTTGAATGTTTTTCTCTTTGTAGATGATGACAATCCTCCAGTCTCGTATGTGAAGTTTTCACCCAACGGAAAGTACATCTTGGCTGCAACGTTAGACAAGTAAGACCTCCCTTCCACCCTCTATGTGTTTTCATTATGTCACATCAGGGCCTGTTTCTTTAAACAACGATCAATAACAAGTTCCAATAAACGTTATAAGCTACTGAAGTTGTGGCATTCGATTGGCTTAAAGGTATTATGTCCCTTTTGCAGCCAACCTCAAATTCTGTAGAATTTTGCAGGAATTATGAATATGTCATGTATGTCCTATCTGTGAAATTTAAACGTTAGCAGTGTCCTCATATTCAAATTATGCAAGGAAACCCGTTTACTTGCTAGACTTCATTGTCAGACACTATTGAGTGACTGACTGGCTTTTTTTCTTCTTTGGTAGTAACATACATGAAAAGAGTTGTAAAGGGTACATGAGCATTTGTCTACATCAATAACCCACTTTTTGTGATGGCCAAGATTAAACTGATTGAATCTTTGCGCAGCATAAAACGTATGACCATTCGGTACAATTGTCTGAAAATCAAGACTATTACTTTTGGGCTCTATAGCCCTAAAGTCGATTTGACAACTACCGGTAATAGTCATTATTTTCCCACTTGAAAACATTTTCAAGCCCCACCTTTTTTAGGGAAGTTCTTAATAAGTATTATCTTTCAAATGCAGTTGGAATTTAACTTTTTCATTTTTTGGGCCTGCAAATGGGACATAGTACCTTTAAAACAAAATTTTCAAAGAATATTAGCATTTGATATTGATAACAAGTTTTATGAAACAGGGCCCAGATCAGACAGTGATCTACCATTCACTTCAGGCTTTTATCATTTAAAATAAAGGGTTAAAGAGAAGGTTGAGTTCTGGGAAGAGGTGAAAAATAATTTGTGAGCATTACTCATTCTTATTATGCAAGTGTGGAAGAACACCAGATAAGACATGTTCCCTGAAAAGCATGGCTCTTCAAATGCCTTCATATTCTAAATATGCATGTAACATCGTAAAAATCGGGGGGGGGGGGGGGCCGCCTTTTTACGCCACGTGTTCGTGTAGTCCCATATACATCTTTCTGTGTACAGTGTTTGTAACTTTACCAAGACTTGACCAAATTTCTTATCATTTTGATGATTCCAGAACCTTGCAATACACACAAATTCTTATATGCTAGATGATCAACCTTTTCTGGTCAGTTCCACACCGTTTCTTTCACAATGCAATCGCATGACCAGAACTCAACTTCATCTTTAAGGTCGCAATTTGCTTTACGATCACATATACATTTATTTTTGGGTTAGGCATAATATTAGGTCTACCTTCGATAATTTCGACTCTTTTTATCCATTGACTGCAGAACAATTGTTGCTGGAGTATCTGTTGCACCATGAAAGAGATGGGATGAATCGTAAATTATAAAATTCAAAATGTTGTTCCATTAAAGCGTTGTTCCCAATCTTCCTCAAGGTCAGGCCAATAAAATTAATCAATAGATTTACTTGCTAAAATCTGCAGGGAACACATTAGTGAGAGAAGATACTTTAAGTTTACATATATATTTCAAAGCATTGTTAGTCGCCAAACATTAAATGAAATTGTGACGACTTTGGTTTTATCTTTGCATGTGACAGAGAGTCCTGGTCTCTGCCTTACAATTGGTACTGTTACAATTGTTTTTTGAGATGTGTCGTTGTACGTAATGTCCGGTTTGATTGTTCTAGCCTCAAAGTGAATTGTGTGGTTTCATCTTTTGTTTTCTTACAGCACACTGAAGCTGTGGGACTACAGTAAAGGAAAGTGTCTCAAGACATACACAGGTCACAAGAATGAGAAATACTGCATCTTTGCAAACTTCTCTGTTACAGGAGGAAAGGTATGGTCAATACTTATCACAGCATCATCTCTTTTCTAGTAGATATATATTACAATAAAATAGTAGTTTCCAACACAGAGATCCTTGTTGTAGTCTTCTTCATATTTTCCGTTTTTAAACATGTTAACTTTATCAAACGTATGAAAGCATGTATGTTTCATTGTAAATCTAGATAGTTGTATTTCAGCACACAGTTATTTTACTTTTATTCCAATTGTTGATTCTACCTTGAATTAATTTTGTTTTCAAGCCTTAATTAAAAAAAACAAACATAATTCTTTAATTAAATATAAAGCAAATGTTATGTGCATCACAATTGCATGTTTTTTAAAATATTTGTTACCATTTAAGTAATATTACATTAGATCTGCATATAATTACATCCATTATCTGTATATATATGTCTGGATGGATCATTCATGTAACTCTTACATTGCCATTTATTATTTATGAAAATGAAATAAATATGTAAAATTTAATTGAATTACTGTAGTATTCATGAAAATGGAGGATATTTGTTTGCCATACTTCATTTATTGTGTATCTCTCTTGTTTATCATAGTGGATTGTATCGGGATCAGAAGATAACATGGTGTATATATGGAATCTACAAACCAAGGAGATCGTACAGAAACTACAAGGACATACAGGTATGATGGTAGTGCTGCAGTAATGACAAATGTCTTAGATGGAAATTGATAAGTTTAGGGTACTTGTAAGTGGACCTACATTAGGTCAGGTTCAACTCTTTATTTGCCACAAAAATAATATCCCTAAAACACAAGTTTTTATGAGGTTTAGCCCATGAATTTGTGGATTGAGATAATTCCACTGAGTTTAGGAGTGCCAGTTCGTTAACATCTTCAACAGGTTTAATACAGGTATTCATCTTTAATAGAAATTAAATATTTGGATTAGATGCATCAAGGAAACTGCTATTGACACTTTGTTCGTTTGTGTTTGATATCATTTCCATAGATGTTGTCCTCTGCACCTCGTGTCATCCCACGGAAAACTTGATCGCATCGGCAGCGCTTGAGAACGACAAGACGATTAAGATCTGGCGATCAGACTGCTAACGTTGGAGGGGATTTTATTGTACAGTTTCTTGTGTAAATTTTGAACTTTGACCTTCCATTGTCCAATATCCGTGATTTAATGTTGCGATTCTAGCAAAGAGTCTCGCTTCTTTTGTGAGGAACAACTTATTTGATACTGAGCTGACCTGGCAGAAGATACACGTTACTCAACATTGCATAGTCTTGTTTTGCAGACTCGTGTGTTGTCGTCCTGGCAATGGTAAGAAACTGGAAAGAAAAGTGAGATTTTTGTACTAATTTTCAGTTTATTGCTACAATGGAATAATTCAGAGGACAACATGTGTTAGTGTTCTTTTGAATTGAATTCAGGACTGGTGCTCTAAAACCAGAAGCAGCCTCTTTTTTCCAACATGAATGAAAATGATGATAGATACATTTAAGTATCGTTCACATCAGATGCCATAAACTGCCTAAACAAATGCTGAAGCAAAACAGAAGGCATTTTATGTTTAAATCATGTAAAGGTTCCCATGTTTAAGAGGGCATTTACCGTAAATCTCCGTGTATAAGGCGCACTTATTTTACCGTCGGGAAAAATCAAAAGTCGGGGTGCGCCGTATACACAGGTACAGAATATTTTGAGTCCTCAAAATGCAACTTTTTATTGGTTTTCAAAAATCTCTGTGTCTCAACATGAATTTCATAATGAAAACAAAGAATAGAATCTACTATATGAAGTAAAACTACGTTCCTCATTTGAAGGGAAAAGATTTTTTTTTTTTTTTTTTTTTTTTCAGTCTCGATAAATTATGCCCTTCACAAAGCACTTTGCCGGCCGAAGCTCTCCCGTGTCTTCAGCTCACTCACCTGTATCATGCAGCTCACTTACACGGGGGCAGATTTGGTATCCTACCACGATGTGCGGTGTAATATGGAATTGCGATTTTAACCTGCGCAGTTGCGTTGCGCGGCAGCTCGCTTCGTAAGAAACGATCTTTCACGTCCCTTCTTTTACTTTTTGGCAATATGGTACGGACTTAGATCTAAATTTACCGGCAGATTTTATTTGAAAAATAATTTATGCAGTTTATTTTCGTCTTCATATCAACAATGCAACATAAAATTGTCGGTAAGTTGTGTGGAGTTATTCTAGAAATGTCCTGTACCATTGTATAGTCATTGTAGTCCCATATGTTCAAATGGACGTGCTGTTTTGACTGCTGGATTTTGTTGTTGTTGTGCAAAGGTCTAACCTTGTTCACAAGCAGTTCAACTGTGCCTCGTAATAAAATGAATGTATTTCCGAACTCTGAAATAAAACAGGATCTGATCTGGTTTTAACAAAAAGCAACAAAAAACAAATAAAAGCAAAAATAATTTCCTGAATTTTTTTCTTCCTGATTTTTTTTTTTTTTTTTTTTTTTTTAAAGTCTTAAAAATAGGGGTGCGCCTTATACACAGGTGCGCCTTATACACGGAGATTTACGGTATGTTCCAAGAATATCCATGTAATATGAGTTCACTTGTATCTCTCCCATAAATGTGAAATTTCAATAATTGATGTCCATGTAATTCAAAATACAGTCAAAGGGAAACACAAAAAGTGGTCTTTCTAGGCAGGTTCCTTTAGTACATGTTTCAATGAGAAACCATTTTCAAGGGAAACAAAAATTGTGGTCTTTGTAGACAGGTGGTCACTAATTTAGGTTGGACTGTATCCTTTCTTTTCAGTATGTTGTTATATTATAAAATACAGCTTTGGAGGTGTGATCCTTCACCTACTATTTTGAATTTAGTTTGAATTCTTTTGACCGAAAAGAAGAAAATATCTTGCACTGAAAGGTGTATGAATCTTACAGTTCCCTAAATGTCTTGAATTGGCCATTAAATACAACAAGAATCAAATGATATTCATCAAGGCATCTGCTCAAGGTCAAAAACATATCTAATTGATATTTATCCTCCTGCATTTTGACATACATCTGTATGTTATGTCTGGTAGTATAACCATCCATTTTATTACATGTCCATGATATCATAATGCATTTATGTTTTGAATATAAATCGAGACTTTTATCACCACTACTTGCACATATCGAATGGCATGCCAAAAGAAGTATTTGAGTAATAGTTAACATTATCATCAGATTTTTCTTCCTTCAAAAGAGACCTTTACCAATTTAAAAATAATTATAGCAGAGATGGGATATCGTGTACCTGTACATGTATGTCTGAATAAGTCATGAATTTCAGCCAGTAAAGCAACCATTTCATGTAGTGCTGCTTGGCAGGTATTATAACTCTTGTCTTTATCTTCCATTCCATCATCCATTATTTATACAGCATCCATATATGAACATGAATGCAGGGGGTCCTAATGTTAAAGACCACCCTTTTTCATAAGTGTGAACTGATAAGGCCCGTTCAGATATGAAGCGGTAAACCGTGGCGTTTTGTTTACGACGTGTAAACGAATAGCAACTGCCCGCAACAAAGGTCCTACGCGTATTCAGCGAGCTCTGTGTTATACGATGGAGAAATGTGACGCGTATTACACTTATGTCGTCGTAAAAGAAAACGCCAGGGTTTAGCGTGCCATATCTGAACAAGGCTTTAGAAGTCATCAATATTTTTTTCCCATCGGCATACAGCAAGCGTGAGAGTGTGTACAAAAATCTTGAGGCCTAATTTCGTACTCAATAGGAGGGTCATCATACAATCAAAAGTTTAGTAAATGATGAGGTTCATACACATAATAAATTATGAATAAACCTGTTCTTGTTTTTTTTGTAGAAGTCGGTATAAACAGACCGTTTTCAGGCTGCATTGCTCCTGTTGCACAATTCTGATTTGTAATAAAATGATTTGTACAGTTGATGTTTCTTGTCATTTTGGTCATTTCTCCTCGAGGGTTTTCGTCACTCTTGTAGTAAGTACCGGTATTCTTATGTGGTACAACTTGAACTTTGGAACACTTGTGCTTTTAATAGACTTATTTACTAATTTATGCACATTTTTTAACCAAAACAAACGAAATGCTTGATAGAGGCTTGCCTGACCTTGCAACAACTAATGTATGCAAAGTGAATTCCGTCCATAGAGATACCATTGTGCATAGCAGTTAAATCAAATAGTTGGTAACCAAGGGTTGGGAGAGAAACATGCATAATTTGATATTAATTACTAAACAGGTCTATTGTATGATATTAGAGAAAGTGGAGAGCTTGGAGCAATACATAAAAGAGAACTGAGAGAAATTGAGAAAACATCAGAAATGATATCCAGAGGTGACGATATATATTAGTTTATCAAGTCCATGTTCATGTTAATTTGAAAGCGGACCAGCTCTCCTCTCCCAGTAGAATTAATATTTGATGCTGATACATGTATTAATAATGTAATATACAAGTATTGAACCTACAGCATACCAAGCAAAAGTAATTTCAGTGACTAGCAGGCCCCCTTCAAATCTTCATGGTAGTCTATTTGAAAATTAGACAAGAAACACAAACATACAGCATACGTTTGGTGGTCAATGGACATTTATTTTCATTCACCATTTCTCTTGTTACTGCTACACGTAAGGTTGCATATTTTATACATGTACAAACACTTAGCCTTCTGTAATATTTACAAGCACTGTACACACAAGTATTTACTACCGACACAAGATGACTCTTCTACTCCCAGACGAACTCTTAATAAACATTTAGTTAATTGGACGAATATGAGTTGCTATCTTATTGACTTTCTCCTAATATTTCATTGTCTTTCTCCTTCAACAAATTTCCATGGAGATATTAAAATCACTCAGTTTGACAACATCAAGCAGTGGACTGGACTTTGTTATTTATGAAGAGGTCATAGCAAGTTCTCATGGTTGAAGACATTGAATGTGCATAGTCGCCAACCCTAGCCTGGGACGGGACCACATGAATGAATGAATCGGCTATTTACCAGGGCCCGTTGCATAAAACTCACCATTGATGGTAACTTTGCCGTCAATGGTAACTACCATGGTAACCTTGATTTTGATTGGCTGTTGAGCCCTGTTACCATGGTAGTTGCCATTGATGGCAAAGTTACCATCAATGGTGAGTTTTATGCGAAGGGCACTGGTGAAAATGAGTGGGTAAGAATTGTAGGAAGAGAAAGTTCAAGAGAAGGACTGGGTTGTGCAAATAATTTTACTCTAGATTTGTGGTGCGAGTATAATTTTTATCTACATGTATATATTCAGCCTTAGGCTATACATAACATTTTCAAACACTGATGCCACCAAGTGAATGACAAATACACTGTACATTGTAGACAAAGAGCGCATTAACTAGGCATACAGTGCATGAATAATGACACTACAGTTACAAATAAAGAAGAAAAAAAACATAACTCTACTGGATTGCCTGGGTGGATTTTAAATCTTTGTAGTGAATTAAACCCCAGAGAAATCTACAATGTAGTTTCCACAGAGGATCAGAGAAAATGGAATGATTTTTATGGGATATAGTCAGTTTGGTATCATAAAAAAGTAGATCCATGAGTGCTTGGCAAAAAAACAAAACAGAAAAATTGGCCCTTCTCAACAAAGCAATTTGAAATAAAATTGAAGAAAATGAAAATGTTGTTTATTTAAATCTACCATGTCTTCAGAAATAATATGTCACAAACCAATTGACAAGCCAAAAGTGAAAAGACTTTTACTGAAGTTATGTGATTTGATCACTGTTTATTGCACATTACGTGGATGTTATTATCTTGGAAACTACTTTTCGATCTCAACAAATTATCAATAATAGAATATAAATTGGAAATTCATGTATGAATCAATTTTTTTTTAAAGGAACGGTACCCTAAAAGAAAACCTGTTAAATAATCAACTTTTTGCTATGTCTGCTGGGCTGGATGACTTTTTTTTCCTTCTTCAAATATCAGATTCTGCTAAAGTTTACATATTTAGGGTTACCTAATGGCCACATAAATTGTATTAAAAAAACCCCACAAATTACAAGACATGAACATTTTAAGATAATACTTCACATATCTTAGTTTAATATATACTCGAAAAAGCGATGTCATTAGTGCATATAATTTTTGGGTGGATTGTGAGTAGAACAAGTATGACACAAAGTGAACTATGTCTATGGCTAAAACATGATTTTCATCTGTATTTAGATTCATTAAATCTCAATCAAATAATGTTCCTGTCTTGGACCAAACTACGACAATCACAAAACGGCCCTTTTCTCTGGTTATAAATTATTGCGTTGATTCGTAATATTCTCCTTTTACATTTCACTCATTAATAATGACAACAATTAGACTTGAGGATACATTGTTTGAATATATATAAATATCCAAATATACACATGTGGGTCCTGTTTCATAAACTATTACTAGAACGACTGCCACAATTCAACAGCAAGTTTGCTTTAAAACAACCGATCAAATGTCGGAATATCAGTAGCGTTCTTGTTATCGATGACAGTTCAATGAAACAGGGCCTTTGATTTTACAATGCTTGCAACTCGTCTGATTCAAAGATAATAATATACAATGAGATGTTCGTTGATCATACAACATACTTATCACTATATCTGTACAGGACTAGCACACATTACGGTCATACATGTAAAGTCATAGTAGTTAAGGGAAGCAATCTTATATACAACACTATATATCAAACATGACAATATGGAATAAATAGATGAGGATATCTTATGGCTTTGCAAAATACAAGGTCTGAAAAACTGTGACAATCCGACACATTCTTATAACATGCGGCCGGATACACTCTTTTTAATATAGGAAACAGCAATAGAGTGGTGAAGTGTGACGTCATCAAAAATCTATTTTTAGAATTTTTAGTCTTTGGCTCCTAACCATTAGAAGCCAGAGCATATAACACTGAGTTCCTATAGGAAATATATTCATTCAGATGGTCATATTTCAGCCAATGCTTAACATATTCGATTGGTTTTCTATATTTGGACATTATTTTTGATGCTCTTTCGGAAAATGAAGAAAATATTGAGAAATTATAAAAATACATTTTTATGACGTCACAGCTTCGGTACTCTACCGGTATGCTCTTCAAGTGCTATGCCAAATACACGTGTGTTGGTTTATCACAGTATGGAAATGTCTGTATAGATATGTCAGTACCTCATAATGAAGTGAATAGATGATGAGTACTATTGGTAGGAAGATAGATAATGTTAATTACAATCCCAAACGGGGGAATTTCACAAAAAATTATTAAGCATCATGTACATCTACTAATCAAGATAAATATATATATATATATATATCAATACATTATCATACTACTTGCAATTCTTACATTACACTTGTTATCATTTGCAAACATTTATTTACATGGATTTCTTCTGGCATATTGGATTTAATTTCCACAGCATGTTATGTTACAAATATCTTAACTTTGATGAGTACATTAAAGTGCTGAATGTCGATTTGTTTTTCATTACCTTTGAGTAAATGCTTTGGCTTGTGTATATATATATATAATGAGGTACATATCAAGTACATATCTTTCCTTGCTTTTTATATGATCATCTATACATACAAGTAATCAACAGAAGATGAACGAAAGATAACCAACAGTCTTTTTCAAGACTACACCAACAGTCCTTTTCAGGACTACACACCCTCAAGAAAGGTTACCGAGAGTTCTTTTCAGAACTCCTCAATCCTCCTTCTCTCTCACATGGTGCACCGCAAGCCTACTGTATACATACAAACATGTCATTGAGTTATCTTGACATCTCGATTTCAAAACTGGAAATAGTTTTCTTTGATTAATAATAATGGCTAGATTCATTCCCTAATAATGTGGTCTTTCACTAGCATAATATGATATACAAAAACATAAAACATAAAGAATTCCATGATGTTTTACATGCAAGGTATCCATTCAATGTATTTGGTTTGAGAGAGATGGATATCAGTGAATTTATCTGGACCCTGGTTCATAAACCTTGTTATCAATAACAAATGCCACATATCTATGGCAAATGTGCTCTTAAACAATCAAATGTAAGGAGTTGAGTACCGTAGTTTATAACGATAATTGTATCTTGCTATTTATAACATGTTTTATGAAACAGGGCCTTTGTGTCAAAAGGTTTGATCATCAAACAAACATTTGAATCTAGGACTCTCTGATTAGAAGTCAAGAGTAAGAACCACTATACCAGGACAACCCCTCAATCACTCTACACATCAGAATCACAGGTTTTTCAACAAAACCACCTAAAAACCACCTAAAAACCACCTAAAAACTATTCAACCATGCAATACCTGACATAGCCTGAACTACTGTATTGAAGAATGTTTTCCTCAGGCTTTTCTGAGTGCTGGGATTGGGTGTGCAGAGTTACAGAAAGATGGCTTCGTTATTGAGAGATGTATTGAAGCTTTACATATTTACACAGTTGACTTTAATAGACAACACTATCATTGGCATCACCAACAGTGAACTGTAAGAGGAAATCATGAAAAAATAAACATTCAATCTGCTGCAGAAAATGAAAATAGGTGAAGTTATACAACAAATAGATATCTTTCACAATTACTACAAGTTGATACGAGATTAGTAAATCAGGCAAGACAATTGGTGTACACAGTATATACATATATATATATATATATACTGCATCTATTCACATGTTTGAATACACATTTACAAACAACAAAAAGCCTATTGTAATTTTACAGTTTTTACATCTTTACAGGCTAGGTGGAGCAATGGTCATCCTAATATCTGTACATGGTTGCCTTGGTTTTCTATCAATTTTTAGAGATCTTTTCAAGGTTAAAGAGAAGGTTGAGTTCTGGGAAAGGTAAATAATAACTTGTGAGCTTTTTCATTCTCTCCATGTTAGCGTGGAAGAGTATCATAGAAGAAGAAAAAGTCCTCTGAAAAGGGCGGATCTTCAAAAGTCCTCTGAAAAGGGAAGATCTTCAAAAGCCCTCATATTTGAAATTTGACATGTAAACAGCTCAAGATTGTGGACCACACCATTCGTGCCACACATTGTGTAGACCCATATACTCATTTCTGTGTACAGTGCAAGTGACCTGGGCCAATTTCTGATAATTCTGATGATTCCAAACCTCACAGTATACACCAATGCTTATATTCAACATTATTCACCTTCCACGCGGTTTACCTCACAATACAATCCCATGACCAGAACCCAACTTGATCTTTAAGGGAGATGGTGCACTAATGTGACTCCTTGGCTTTGCATGACTGTATATAAATATATTATGAAATTAAACAGAAAACACAAGAAGGCAACACAAATTAAGAAAATTGAATCTGACATTCTCCTGATAATAATACTAGAAGAAATAACTCATAAGAAAAGAAATTAATGTGAAGCACTATTACACTTCCACTCCTTCGAGCAGGTTATACAAACTTATAAGAACTTCATCACTCCCTCACTATTAGCCTGATTTTTATTTCAAACTTCGGCCAGTCTGTTTTTCTTGTTTTTTCTGCTTCCATACAAGAGAAATTATTACAAGGGTTGGATAGCCCTTTATCGTGTACTGGTTTAGTAAGCCTAATAGATATAGCTATGTAGACAGTCTAATGAACAGTTCTTCAGGTAAGCTACGCACATATCACAAATATAAAGTATCTGTCTTTTCTAACATCATCTTAAGTAATAATATTCAAAATATAATATATATAACAATAAAGAAAACAATTACGTAATACAATTTCCTTAAGTTTGGAGACACAAAGTGATGACAAATGTATAAATCAAGAGAAAATATGATCGTATGGATACATGAACCTGAGCCTCAACTTCACAAGCTGTAAGTTTGAAACTTGCATATCTGGTGTGTGTTTCTGACTAACTGATAATACTTATACCAGGAATAATCTAATAAATATTTGCAGGACAAATTCTTGGCATGTAGAATGTCACAGATACGAAATCTATGACAAAAGTTCATGGAAAGAGGAGAGCCACTTCTATGTCTCTTCATTGTGTATCATCTCATTGTTCTCATGAGGGACGTGTTGTGATACAGTGAAACCTGTATATAAAGACCACCCAAGGGAGACAAGAAAAATGGTCTTTATAAGCAGGTGGTCTTTATGTACAGGTTTCTTTTTTTACATGTTTCAATGAGAAACCATTTTCAAGGGAAACAAAATATGTGGTCTTTGTAGATAAGTGGTCTTTGTAGACAGGTGGTTACTAAAGCAGGTTAGACTGTATTACTGTTCTAGTTTCTTGACTACCCCAGTGGCTTCTTTGAGTGATGAGAATGATGAGAACGTCTTGGTGATCCAGCTATTAGCATTGCCTCCCGCCTGGGCATTCCTCACAACCTGGACCTCCGTTATTGCGTTGTTAAGCTGGTGTTCCAGGTCCTGGGCCAAGCATTGAGACTCGACCAGCTGTAGCTTGGTCTGAGCTAGCTCCAACTCAAACTCTCGGACCTGGTTCAGAGCTGCTGCTAGCTCAGGTTCGTCATCGATCCCAGATGAAGGTCGAGGGTCGGTCGGTGATCTCTCATACTTGCCGTCTTCACTTATCAGCTTGTTGCAGGTTTCACAGCTCTGTAACTTCTCCTATCAAACAAATAAAAAACACATTGAATCAGTGCTAGTACCAAACAGTCTTATTAAACTATACAATGAACATTGGTATATGGAACCTATGAAACCTTTTTACAAAACAACTGGCAGCCTTTCTGTACTTCTTCTTTTCTTCCTTCCATTTCATCTCATTTTTTATTGCAAAATACTAAAAATAACACCAAAATATACTCACATGTTAGTGTTATAATCCCAATTCATGTCTACATCATAGCTGGATAGAGCACATGCTTTTGGGTGCAAGCCAAACAATTTCTTACAACAATTGAAACTTCTCCCAGGAAGCCAAACATTCAAGTCGTTGCCGTTTCTTTTTTCTCACTTTCCTGCCATTACTCTTACCGCCTCATAAGATGGATTTTTGGACAAGAGAATATACCAACAGTACAAGGCTCCAATTTCCATCTCAGAACATGATGCAAAATTTCTACCACTGTAAACAATAGACTCTGTCTACCAAATGATATCTGTGTCAACAGACAGTCATGTCCAGGACACTCTATCATCCAAAGACAATCCATAAGAACTTGGTCTAATACTAGTCTGGACTGCACTGAGCACAGTTCTTACCCTTAGATCCAGCATAGATTGTTTGGCTCCGGTCTGTTGCTTCTCTAACCTCTCACTCAGTTGAGAGCAGATCTGTTTATATTCTCCTATGATGGTGGAGTTTCTCTTAGACTCAGACTCTGCCTTCTCCGTCTCTCTTCTATACATCTCCTTCACCTAAGGAATCATATAAATGTAATATTGCTGATTAATAATTTGATAATCACAAGATTATAAACCAAACAATTATGACATATTTTTCCTATAACATATACATCTACGTGTCTTTGTAACACAAAATCATTGGAGGTACCCGAAGATTCAAAACAAGAATTTGACAATCTCTCACAAGATTTGAAACCTTGTCTGCACACCTGGTTCATACACGTAAAAAAACAGAAAGTACAGGAGATTCATAAAATTTAAAGAATATAAAGAAGGAAAATACTTTCAATTTCTGTAATATTCAACCATTACCTGAGCAGTCTCTGAGCCAAGATGGCGCTTCTCTTCTTCAGAGTCATGGAGGGCTAACCTGAGAGCTTTGAGTTCCTTCTCTAGCTCATCTGCACGATCACGCTCCTGAAGGAAAGAAAAACATGATAGAAGCAAGAATGATAAAGAATTATACAGAAGGCTTGCGGTTGCACCATGTGAGAGGGGAGGATTGGGGAGTCCTGAAAAGGACTGTTTGGTAATCTTTCTTGGGTAGTCCTAACAAGGACTTTGGTATTCCTAGAAGAGCTGGTGTAAGCAGCATCTGAAATAAGAATGATTTCAACTGCAGGCACATCTCCTAGTGGGATGATGAGGTACCAGTTACATGTATAGAAGCATTGGTTGTTGCTGTAACTCTCTAGGAAATAGATTCCACCTCGGTCATGTGTCCCATGGATGATCGCTTTACAGGGTTGGGCCCCCGTTGCACCAAACTTACCATTGATGGTAACTTTGTCATCAATGATAACTACCATGTAAACCTTGATTTTGATTGGCTATTCAGCCCTGTTACCATGGTAAGTTTTATGCGACAGGGCCCTGTAGTCACAGAGCCACACCCACACCAGGAAGTATTCATGTTTGCACCTGAAGGGCCAAAGCGCACACTTCACGCTTTGGCCCCTCACTCTTGTACCGTGCAAGAGAAGGGCTATTAAATGTTTCTCATATTGTAATTCTGATGGAGTAATGTCTCCTAACGTTAAGATGGTTTTAAATTGAATTCATCCAAAGAGACATCAGTAATAGTCACCCCAACTCCCTAGACTTCACCAATGATCACATGTTCAAATTGACACTTTCATATAATGGTTTAATTTCATCTCTAGTAAATAATCATGAACAAATTTTTATTAAGAAATGTTTTTCACCAATAGAAACACACCCTCACATGAGCATGTAGTAATCCATACCGGTAATCCATTTTCAATTGCCAATAATATATATTGCTTAACCTACACAATGTTCTTTACTGAAAAGTTGAATACTTAATGATTCATTTGAAATGATTAATCGGTACCTTATCTAGTTGTTTCTCCATCATGAGTTTATGTGTGATCAGTTCATGGGCAAGTTCATCGTTCTCTCTCTCCAAGTGAAGATTGGCTTCCATCATCTGCTTGTTCTCTCTCTGTCAATCAAAACAATCAATCAAAATATATAAACAACTAAATATAATATAAACAGAGAACCACAATTCTCTCTCTCTCTTTCACTCTCATTCTCCCTCTCTCTCACTTTCACCTTCACTCTTGTTCTCTCTCTCTCTCTCATTTTCACTCACTCTCTCCCTCTTTCTCTTTCACAATAAAGGTATGCCTCTAGTACATTTCTTATTGCTCCATCTACATTTCTTTCTGTAATATATAAAAATAAAAAAATACATGTCAATAACTTTCCATATTTATTAAAGAAAAGTCTTCTCTTGCATACATCTTTATCAAATATTGCTTTGATTAATGATACAAATAGATGAATAAGGCAAAAAAGCAAAAAAAGGTAAATTTAAATCTAACAAACAAAGGCAAATTTCATACGCTTAATGACAAATTTTGTATTTAATGGTGACTTCTTATATAGCGCACATGACGGTCACGTTGTGATGCTCGTGGCGCTTCAACATTATTACCCTGGTTGTAGCTGCCAAAGTAACTAGCGCTCTGGCATATCAGGTACCCATTTACACCTGGGTGGAGAGTGGCAAAAGTGGATGAATGTCTTGCCAAATGATCTTAGTGCCAGGGTGGGATTGGAACCCTGACCCTTAGATTGAGAGTCAAGTGAATGAACCACTACAGTATATCACAACACCTTCACGTAATTCATCATTCATATACAGAATTATAGGGATATATAAACTGTAATTGTTGACTTACCTCTAATCTATCGACTGGGTCTTCTCTTTCCTCTTCCTCCTTCATGGCATAGAATTCCTTCTCATACTTCTTAAGCTTCCTCTGACTCACCTGTACATAGATAAACATATACGATTTTAGGAATCACTTTCACACCTAGTATTTCAATGATAAATCTGATCAAAAATAAAGGCATTGTTTAACAATGTTTCCAGTTTTACAAATCTGAGATGCATGGCCTTACGTGTTATCAGTGTCTGTGATATGGTGTAACGTTGAGGTCCGAAAAGAATTGCACTTCAAATTAATCATGAAGTTCTTCAAAAAGTAAAAATCTTTGAGTGACCAGTTTTACCATACCGGTACTCATTTTTACCAATAGACTGTAGTGGAATAAAAACTGTCGGGAAAACAATTTTTTAAATTTCCAATTCCAATCATAAATATCTTGATAATCAAACATGCGATTGGCTTGTAAAGTCATCGGATTCAATTCTAACCTAAAGGTTTATAATTATGATTGCAG
The DNA here is from genome assembly GCA_035222895.1 of Strongylocentrotus droebachiensis. NCBI lineage: Eukaryota > Metazoa > Echinodermata > Echinoidea > Camarodonta > Strongylocentrotidae > Strongylocentrotus > Strongylocentrotus droebachiensis. The sequence continues at coordinate 102,487 of JAVYIG010002285.1, forward strand.
CATGAGCTAAATCCAGGATTTTTGTTTAAAATCGGAGGCAAAGATACCCAATCCTTTTAAACAGGAGCAAAAGTTGGATTTATTAAGGTATTTTGGCATATAAATTGATAACAAAATACTGTAACTGAAAGGTTGCTCAATGTAATTTTGCAATAGATTTTTTTTTAAGGCAGTCATTATTATGCATCCCAAAACCTCACAGTATATATACATGTATATAACAATTCCTGTGTGCTACAAAAGTAACCTTTTCCAATCATTTCAAGAGTTTTTTTTCACAATTTAACCACATGACCAGAACTCAACTTAATCTTAAAAGCGGGACTGCACTACTTGTAGCTCCTTGCTCCCTCTATATATCCAACAATGCCTAAGCGGTTGATCCCCCCATGGTCCTCTTTTTTTAATGTTCATTGAGAGCTGATTGGATGAGAAAACCACCTGCCAGTGATCACGCAGGGAGGTCTAAACCCCCTGGCAAAACTAGTGCAGATAGGCTTTAAGATGTAAAAGAGCACTTACCTTAGTAGACATGGCGACCTGCATCAGTTCCACAGCACTCTCATCCGAGCGGTATTTCTTAGGGAGTGTTACCCGGAAGAACTTCAGCACACCCTCAAAATCCTGTCCAAGAAGTTCCTTCTTAGATAACTGTATGGTGACGAATCACAAAGGGATTTCTTAGAACTTTCAATGCACATGGCGTTAAAAGAAAAGCATACAAATGCGTGCACCTTTTATAAAGTAATATGTTTTCAATTCACTCTTTATTTGTTCTTCCTCAGAAGGAAAACAGGAAATAAACATAATCAATGAAATCAGAACAAAATAATTACTTCTAACAACCCTCTTGCCAAGACTGATTTCACTGATGTTGCTACAAGCTGGAATGGCAAATATTTACCACAGGTATCATGAACTTTGTACAGACTAACAAATATTGGCCATAATGATAAAATATCTTAAAATTACCAGAGACATAAGAAGTACATGTATATCATTTCTCTAATATACAATGTTTTTGGACATGTCACTATTATCATACATGGTAAAAGCAAGGAAGGAGGGAAATTTACAGATTTGTTTTTCATCTTCAAAAATCTCATAAGATACTAAAATGTAAAAACAGAAGAGAATATTTCACTTAATTTTATGATGTTCAGATCACATGTCTGTTACTGCATCTAATACTATACATTTCCCCATTATATGTAAGCATTACATTAAGATTAATTACAAATATTACAAAACTATTGATATCAAATGACGAAGTTTGACTTACCTTCAGGAGAGCAAGTGAGACATGGTATATGACTATCATTCCCTGCACACCATCAAACAAATAAACAAAGAGACAAAGAATACAGAGAGTGAGAAAGAAATTATAAACAATCATGAGAATAACACCCCAATATTGCAGTTATTTGGTATTATTTATTGAAGTTGAACCTTTGAATCACAAAACAAACCAGGGCCCCGTCTTACAAAGAGTTGTGATTGGTCCAAATCAATCGCAAGTCCTCTTATCTATCACAAGTTTGCAGTCTACTATCTCTGATCTACATATGGTAGTTGTGATCGATATCAATCACAAATAAGTTGCAATTAATATCTTTTAAGATAAGACGGGGCCCAGAACATAAAGAGATTAGCCACCTTTACACACTTTAACTATCTATGAATCTGAGAACACCAGTCAATGTGTTACTAGACTGCCATAAACTTCCTATAAAACACTTTTAAACTACCTCAAATTTGAGAACACAAGTCAAAGTGTTACTTGATTTTCATTGAGTGCCTGCCCTCTATGTTTCGGTTTCACCAGGGACCAAGAATCATTGATCAAGGACTTGCGGCCTCCTTGTCTTTCAATGTTGACAAGCTCTTCCTAGAAGCATTGCCACAGGATGAGCTTCAGTCTAATGGGACATTAACCCAGTTTCAAATAAACAACAGAATCTCTTGTTTTATAGCTTGGAGGGTAAACATTGAATTAATTCACTGCCTACAGTAGGAGTCCCTCACATGAAGTATTGATCTACTGTTACCTAGTGAGGTTGTACTTCTTTCATTTCTGTTTCCTTCTTCTTCTTTTTTTTCTTTTTCATTGAATATCCCTTCCCATGCAACAGAGTTATAAATAAACAAGATTTCCTGGCACAATTTATGTATCGTTTTCTTTTTCATTGCTCATCTTTGATAATGTCAAACTGTACCATTCACAAGCCTGTTCTCTTCCAAAAAGATGACAAACATTTTTTGCAAAAATATTTAGTTCATCAAAATCATTCGCACGTATTTACAGCCTTGTTGAATCAATACTTTAAATTATTTTCAAATATTTACAATATTTAGAAGTATGCCTCCATGAGCTGCATTTTGATGGAGCGTTAGTTCATACATTCTCTATGAATGCATGATTGAGAAAGAGAGAGCTTTGGGAATGTTTCAACTGCAAGTAACGGTCTTCCATTTCTTTTTTGGGGTTAGTCAAACTTGTCATGTCCTAATTCATTCAGTTTTATGATATCTAATCTGTGCTCCTACCCCCAATGAAGCTTTAAGAGCAAATAGTATGAAAGAAGGTCTTGGGGGAATAAAGATATTGAGTTTGCCATCGAGTGCTACATCTTATTACCGGTACATTAATTGAATATGACATCATTACATGTACACAGACCTTGATGCATAGCTACAAATAACCATTCCCAGAGTGGACCACAAGGGGGTTTAAACATGTAAAAGCGACAAGTTTAAATTTCTATTGTACAGGTTTGAAAATCAGTAACCAGTTTATTCATTAATTCATTAATGACCAAAATGATTTATACAATATTAATCATAGAATGTGTTTGAAAATGCTTCAAAAAATGGATCCGATTGCACCAAAGTGCATCTAGGAAGCTTAGAGCCTTTCAGCAAACCCTTGAGCCTGGCCACAAGGGACTTCATGCTCATGTTCATATTCTTTCCACGTTCCAATCCAACATGTTGAATTTATGTTTGTGCACCCAAATAGTTTCCTAACATTAATTGTTCTTTGTGCATTGTAAGTGAATATAATATGGTTCAAATAAAACTGCTTTTTAGTTGAATATCCACATAGTGGCGTCAGGAGTGGGATAGTGTTAATATGAAGGTAAGTATCAGGGTATTAAAGTTCATACTCTTCTTCTCTGAAAATCATACATTGTCTGTTTAGAGACAGAAGGATGCTAACTCATATACTTTAACCCAGAGTTAACACCCTTCTGGCTTCAGACATACCACATTTGATTTGGTCATCCACCTTTACTTTGCACTACATTAGCAAGTCACCCTGATATCAAGACTCAACTAAAAAACACTTTGTTTCCCTCTAAATCCATCATTTCTTGGCAGACATACTTCTTATCTAGATCTTTCGGACCTGGGAAGTGTGAATTGTTTAATTGTACTGGGGGGCGTTTCACAAAACTTGTCATCAGTGACAAATGACAGTTTTTGTTATAAGCTACTGAAATCCTTGCTTCTGATTGGTTATCAACAGATTTGTCACTGATTTTTGTCATTTGTCATTGAAAAAAGGCTTTGTGAAACTGGCCCCTGGTTTATGAGGGTGTTTGTGCATACCTCCGAGAGGAAGACGTCCATGATGTGGAATACAGTGTGAAGAGGAAACTTGGCAGTGAAGAGAGTTAGGAACCACTGAGAGGCAAACATGTGGGTCTCGATCCCGATGTGAACAAAATGACTGTACAGGTCTGGTACATTGTCCTGGGAGACACCAACACAGGATGAGAGAGAGAGAGAGAGAGTTGAGATGGATGAAGAGAGAGATGGGGAGGGAGAGAGGGAGAGAGAGAGAGAGAGATGAGGGAGGGGATTGGAGTGGAAGGGAGAGAGACAATAAAGAATAAGAGGTGGGGGTACACAGAAAGGGAAGGGAGGGAGTGGGGAGCGAGAGAGAGGAGATGGACGAAGAGATAGTTAAGGGAGGGAGAGAGGGAGAGAGGGAGAGAGGGATAGAGAGAGAGAGAGAGAGAGAGAGAGAGAGAGAGAGAGAGAGAGAGAGAGAGGGGGGGGGGGGGAGTAGAGAAATGGAAGGAGAAGAGAAATGGGGGAAGTCAAAAAGATAGAGGTATGAAGATAGGGATACATAAGGAGAGATAAGGTAGTGAAGGGAAGGATGAAATAACAAGGGAGAAAAAGTAAAGGATAAACGAATGAGAAATAGGAAAACAGGGCACAAAATGTAATTAGAGTGGGAAACAGAGAGAGAGAGAGAGAGTGGAAAGATAGCGATGGGAGGGAGGGGCAGGTAGGGAGGAAAATAAAAACATTTTAGTTAGAAAATAAGAAAATAACATTTTTTATATGGTTAATACATAATTTGCACAGATATCAAACAAATCCGTTTTTTGTTTTACTACAGAAAAGTCAACCTTTACCAGTACGAGGTTAGAGACCTCTTTTGCAACCTTTCTGTGAGTCAATATCTTAGACTGGACAATGTCAATATATAGTTTGCTCCAGATGACATGACAAAATAAGATTTCTTAGCAAGAGTATAACCCCAAGGGTTCCTGGACATCCTGTAGTAAACTATATACATGGCTCAACAACAGACACATGTAAACTTATCATTCCCAAATCTAGACTCTCAGCAGCTGAAAGCATTTTTGCAGTAGCCGCAATCAAAGACTTTAAACAACATCCCCATTTCCATAAAGGGAAATGACCTGTCTTGCCAACTTCAAAAGATCCCTCAAAACTTACATTCTCCCCCAGTGATCAATGTGATCTACTTCCTGTGAGCCCTTTTTCATATATTTGTATTTGTTAGCACTATGGTATTTTTAGCGCTCCTAATATTCTATATCATCATCAAACATTAGGTCTTCTTATATGGTGACTATACACGCATGTAGGCATATCTCATCAACACCTAAAACGTTTGCTACTTTCAGTTTAAGATCATGATCAAGAAGATAAGGGACAAATGCCAAAGCATGTGATATTGGATTTGTTGATAAACAAAAATATGATATAATGTCCGAACATTCGACAATAATTTCAGAATATTTCAGAACTTTTGTTTACTGTTCCGTATATTAATAATAAAATTTCCGGCTGTATCAAAATCTAAAAATGTGGATGCCATTTTAAAAGTGAATATTCTTCAAAGTGACCTTCAGAGGCAAGTGAATTTCAAGTCTCAAGGGTTGAGTTTCAGGAATTCTTACATTTTTTGATAAGTCATTATTGGAGGAAAAAATATTATCTAAAGATCATAATGGTGAGAGCAAACAGTGGCATAAATGGCCTGCCATAGTTAAGTCCAAATTAAAGTCTATCTTGGTCTTTGTGAAACACCCCCTAGTCTATTTAGAATCTTTACTTATCACTGATTATCGCCTTACCTCCAGCAGTCGATCTAACTGGAAGAATTTCATGTGAAGTTCCTGGAAATTATTGACGAATAGGTCCCTGAGCCCCTTGTCGTACATGATCTTCACCAGGACTGCAAACGCTTGCTCCTCAGGCATCTGTAGGGGATAACAATCTCAGTCATTATCTATTTGTAAAACATTCAGTATGATTTTCAAATAATACATATTATAAGATGATGAAGTGGATCCTAATCAAATGATTGGTTGAAAGCTTACACGTAACCAGGCATTTATTTTGCCTAACACGTAATTTTTTACTAATGACCTGCCATTAGTATATACTAATGATGGGGAGAGAGTTTTGTGGGAATCTCACAACTGGGTTTTGAGAAAACATTCAATGGAACCAAATGTTGTTGAAAGAAAAACATATGAATAAAATTGTTTTCAACAGACATATCATGAAATAATACAAGGCTTCTCATTAAACAACATAAAACATGACTGTTTTGTAGAATACTTAGAAGGACATTTATAATATATCTAGATATCTGTAGTAATTGTTCATTGTGTTTATGTTGAGGAAGAGATGTTAGCTGGAAAGACACATGAACAAATCACACAATGTTATTAAAAAAAGACCCTGCCAAATTAAACCATCCTTGAAGACGAAGGGCCTCTTGTATAACAATTCGCGACTGAGTGCATGTTATAAAATAAAATGCAAGCTTAAAGCACAATCAGGGACCAATTTCACAAAGCCTTTTTTTAATGACAAATGACAAAAATCAGTGACAATCCTGCTGATAACCAATCAGAAGCAAGGATTTCACTAGCTTATAACAAAACTGTCATTTGTCACTGATGACAAGTTTTGTGAAACACCCCCCCCCCCCCCCTGATGGTTGAAAGTGAAGTTTTACAGGTATTTTGAGTAGGATCAGTTGACACATTGTTAGACATAGTGCAAGTCTGACACCCAAGGACATTGAACCATATCCAACTAAAAATATCAAAAATGAATGAAATATAATTTTTTCCATAGTTTTAGATAAATATGACATAAAAGTCATAACAATGAGAATGAAACCCAATTAAAAAATGTAATCTTAAAAGAACTCTGACAAAGTGTGATTTTGATTTGAATATTCAGACATTTCAAATTGGCAGTGTAATTGTTACAAAAATGTATTTATACAGTGAAGAGGTGAGGTGGGGTAGGAAGTATGATTACATTTTGTCCCATAATGAATAACATGGATGTGCATGTATATTGGATATGTAAACATTCCCATCTCAGTTGGATAACAATCTACTTTGATGTGATGTACATGTAAACAATAGGAATATCATGCATCATGTCTATCGCCATGAGCTGTGTAATTATGTTGTACACAAGTAATCTAATCAAGAGCACTCAGGAAAATTCTTCCTGAAGTCTCTTGTCACTGCTCGTTCGTTCGTGTCTCCTTAGATCAAGATTAATGTATCTTGATCTTCGGAGTAGTTGCTACAACCGGCCGTGTCAGATACGTTGCCCCGGGGTGCGAGATAGGACTCTTGTAGCATGCCCCCATTTAAAACAATTATACAATAACAGTTAACATTACATTTAATTAATACTATGAAACTATTAAAATTACTCTCATGTTACGGGAAAAAAATATTATATATATTGATTTGGTCGATCCAGTTCGATGGCACAAACACGGCACTACTGGACAGAGATCCTAATAATTACAGAGCTATGCAGATGACACACAATAATTTTTATACTTTAGACCATCCCCTAGTACTCAAGATGCAAGTGTTTCAATGTTGGAAAAGTGTGTTATAGATGGATGCTTAATAATAATCTTAAGGTAAACGATAGTACGAGTCGGGGACCGTGCTTTTGCTATTGCTGCCCCCAAACTATGGAATAGCCTGCCAATAGAAATATGAAGCTCTCCATCTCTCAATGTCTTCAAATCCAAATTAAAAACATATTTGTTTAATGGAAAGATCTTATTTTGTAGAATTTAGTAAAAATGGAGCTCTGAACCAGCGCAGCTGAATATATTTGTAAAAAAGCTGCGCTTTATACATTTATTATTTTTATTAATTGAAGATAAAAAGTTGTTACAAAATTTTACAATATAAACTTTCTTATTTGTCATGTTCACTTCCCTGAAACTTCAAGGACCCACTTTGAAAAGAATTTTGAAAGATATTCACAAACATTGTATTTTTATTTCAAAATTCCTCAATTGCCTGGGCATACCCTGATAACCAATAAATATTCCTGACGTAACAATCCTCATTGGTGGATAGCAGAATTCACGTAACTGAGACCAAGTTATCACTAATTATACAGATGATCAAACTTCTGACGTATTCATTTCTTCAAATGAACAATCACGATTACCCCCTACAGACTAAAAGTAAACATGCTATTCATCCATCAACAATTATGATAATATACAGGCAGTTCTTTAAAAAAAAAAAAATCAATTTCTTTGAAGGTAATAATGAGTCCGGGTCCTCACTAATTATACAGATGATCAAACTGCTGACGTATTCATTTCTTTGAATGAACAATCGAGATTACCCCCTACAGATTAAATGTACGTTTTCGTCATCAACAGTTATGAAAATATACAGGCAGTTCTTTTCCAGCAAAATGGTATCACCTCTTACACATGTATGTGAGATTTAACATGTACGCCTTCACTCATCTCTTCTTTGGTTGTCTCATTAGCCCTGGGCATTGCTTTAGGATATAAATGAACAAGTAATACATATCTTCAATCTTAAAGAACTTATTTTTTTTAAATCAATTTCTTTGAAGGTAATAATGAGTCCGGGTCCTCACTAATTATACAGATGATCAAATGGTTGACGTATTCATTTCTTCAAAAGAACAATCAAGATTACCCCCTGCAGACTATTAAGTAAACATGTTATCCGTCATCAAAAGTTATGAAAATAGATGAGCAGTTCTTTTTTAGTCACATTGGTACCATCTCATATGAAATTGAATGGCTAGGTGTATGGTGACCTTGTGTATATACCACATCCTTCATGAAACACAGGAGAGATCAAGCCTGAATTCAGCTAATTTAATGGCCTCTAAGTTCGATTGTTGGACTCTTTAAATAGATGCAGTACTTTATGGGTCAGGAATTTTCACTGTCACTGACTTTCTGGCTGTTAGTGCCAAATATAATGAACAAAAGAATTCTAGTGGTTTTTTTTAAACATATTCAAATGCTGACAAAGGAAAATAAAAGGGCCAATAAAGAGAGACCCCCAGCTGAGAGAGATTAGACTGGGAGAAAAAAAGTAGAGATTACCAAATTTTAACAGTGTGAATGAATAATCCAGATGCACTTTCAAAAGCTGATTCTCCTTAAAATCAAGATCCGGATCCATTATGAATAATGGTTGAGAATATACGGGTCAAATTTTGTAAAGCCAGGTTTCGTAATACATGTACATGACCCCCACTAGCACATTTCATAACACATGACCCCCACGAGGCAAGACAAATTATTCTCCATTTGCTATTCTACTTGGTAACGTTCATGGAAAGTGCATAGTAAAACTTGCTGTGAATTCTACAAATTTGATTTTCTTTTTTCTTCTAGAAACTTGCCAATGTTTTTTACTTTATTTTACTTAAAGCACTTTATGCTCTCTTTACTTTGCTTCAATTAAATCATGAATAGTATATGACTCATCCAATTTCAGATCTATTTCAGAGTTGGCATTATTCATGAACAATCAGAATCATAAAGTATAACCCAATTATTCAAGGATAGCATTGTCCGACCTACCTCGTCATCCATTCCAATGACAGGGCCACAGACAGCAGACAACTCATATGTTACCATAGCAACGACCTTACAGTTCACAAACTCTGTTTCAAGCTCTTTGTAAATAGACTATTTTGGTAATGCAATCAAATTCAATGCATGTCTTTGTGAAGTGCCTGAAACAAATTATTTCATTCACATGGTACAAATAATTGTATCTTATTAGTCAGAATGCGAATTACAAACGGTATTTGTTGCTAGGTAGGACAAACATTATGGCTTGCCCCACCTAGCAACACATAATAGATGCAGTTTGCATTCTGACTATTGAAATACAATTATTTGTAACAGATGAATGAAATAATTTGTATTGAGGCACTTCACAAAGACGTATGCATTAAATTTGGTTACATTACAAAGATGGCCTATTAGATAGAGTAACATTTATTTTACTTTGTGTCACTGTACTCTTTGCTAGCTAGGCAGAGAACGATTGCCTTTCATTAGTCAGGTGATCGTTTAATTTATGAAGTTTTCTTATATATCTTATCTTATCGAGTAATTTGTATAAAAATTTGTGGCCGCTAGTCTATGTTACATGTACAGATGAAGATGCCAGAACTTCAAGTTCAGAGAAAATAAAAGCATTGTCAAAGATAAGGTCAAACGAGTGCAATCCATATAAGATTGCTCAGTTGATATATGATTTATCATATCAACAATGAGTTTTCTCACCAAAGTTTGAAGATAATAATCACGTTTTTGGTTACCAAGGGAATGTAAGTGATATATATTGATTATGAAGAGGGATTAACCTTGTCAATGAAGCAGATTGTTATGATTCCTTTGACCCTATACATCTCTGCACGTATGAACATTCTCTGTACCTACTGATTGATATAGTCCTACAGGGACGTGCTAGGCGACAGGTGATACTACAAGACGGTATTGGCTCTCCCATAAAGAACAAAAAGGACATGTATGGCATATATGTTAACCTACATGAATGTGGAAAGCATTGACAATCTTATCAAGGAGTATGAAAAAGTAATATAGAGATTTCAATAATTGTACTTACCGTATATAACGGTGTATAAACCGCACTTTTTTGCCGCCGAAAAAATTTCAAAGTCGGGGGTGCGGTTTATACACGGTACACCAAAAAAAAAAAAAAAAAAATTTTTTTTTTTTTTTTTTTTAAAGTTTCAATTTATGCCCCTCCACCTGGCGCTATGCCTGGCAATGTCTCCCAGCTCGGTAATCGGTGTGTTGACTCACCACTCGGAAACTAGAACAACACTCAAATTTGTCTGTCATCTTGGTTTGAAAGTAATCTTTCTGATAGATCTCAATATGTAGTTTATAATAATAATTCCTCCAATTTTTCTTCTATTACATGGTGTACCACAAGGTTCTATCCTAGGTCCCTACTGTTTTTTAATTTACAGTACCGTAATGATCTTACACACAAAAAAAAAAAATCTCGGCAAAAAAAAAAAAAAAAAAAAAAAAAAAAGTTTTTTTTTTTTTTTTTTTTTTTTTTAAGGGCGAAAAAGAGGGGTGCGGTTAATACACGAGGGCGGTTTATACAACGTTATTTACGGTACTGTCTTGCACGATTTTTGTATTCCATTTATTATCTCTCATCATTGGTTGAAATTACAATTGACTTTATGAAGCAGAAAGATACAATCAATTACAGCAAGAATGGAAACACAAGAAATTGATTTACAAGGTACAGGGCCCTCTGACCTAACGTCCAAAGTAGGATGAAAGTGGGATACAAGTTTTGGAAAAGTAGGAGGAAATCAGGGAAAGAGTTGGAAAAGTAGGCATATGGTATAAAAAGGTAGGAAAGATGAGAGTTCTTGAAAGCCTGATTTGACATCCCTTAAAGGTACTATGTCCCATTTGCAGGCCAAACAAATGACAAAGTTAAATTCCAACTGCATTTGAAAGATAATACTAATTTAGAACTTCCCTAAAAAAGGTGGGGCTTGAAAATGTCTTCAAGTGGGAAAATAATGACTATTACTAGTATTAGTTGTCAAATCGACTTTAGGGCTATAGAGCCCAAAAGTAATAGTCTTGATTTTCAGACAATTGTACCGAATGGTCATACGTTTTATGCTGCGCAAAGATTCAATCAGTTTAATCTTGGCCATCACAAGAATATTGATGTAGACAAATGCTCATGTACCCTTTACAATTCTTTTCATGTATGTTATTACCAAAGAAGAAAAAAAGCCAGTCAGTCACTCGATAGTGTCTGACAGTGAAGTCTAGCAAGTAAACGGGTTTCCTTGCATAATTTAAATATGAGGACACTGCTACGTTTTAAATTTCACAGATAGGACATACATGACATATTCATAATTCCTGCAAATCTCTACAGAATTTGAGGTTGGCTGCAAAAGGGACATAGTACCTTTAACCCTGTTAACTACTGAATTCTCTCATTCTCATAGGCTTAATACAGGGAACACCTGGTTCCAATAGACAAAGGGTTAGGATTACATGTAGGACTTGATACTTACATGAAGCCAGAGGACCGCAGCCAGGAAAGATAGGCCTTGGGTATAGCCAACATCATTGTCATACACGGAGTAAGCCTGTATTATGAAGGAGAGAGGGAGAGAGAGATTGAAAAGACAGAGATATATATGTATTATGTAGTCATACTTTTCAGAAGAATAAATAAGTATATTTAGAGAAGAATAAAAAGATGGAGAAAGAGAGATGAGATCGAGGGAAGAGAAAGAAGAGAGAGGATACAGAGAATTGGAGGGAAGAGGTGTGATAAACGGAGAGATAAAGACAGAGATAGAGAAACAAAGTAGGAGTGAGAGGAGAGATAGACAGCAGAGAAGAGCAATAGTGAAGATTGAGAACAAGTTAGAAAGAGAGAGCATTATAAAATAAAGACAAATATATCAGAAGAAATCAATATTAAATTTTCAATGAGAGAGGTAAGGAAATCATCAAAGTGAGAGATTATTTTGCACAACAACAAAAAATGAGAACAAAATCAAAGAAATAATGTAGTAAATGCATTGAGAAAGAGAAATCGAGGTCAACCTTTTAAACATGGATGGTCACCTCGAACAAATAGACCGTGTAAATGGCTCAAAACAGGAAGAACTCACACATGTTAAAGAATTGATTTTTACCTTGGGCATAAAAACACAAAAATAGAATACCATCACTTACTGAGATCGATTGGGGTACAGACTTCTGAAGCCTGTCAACAACAAACTTCCTCAAATAAACACAAATTTGCAGCTTCCATCCTAAAATAATGTTGGTCAAAGTTTTTGAAAAGTTTTAGATTATTCTAAAAGATTGAAATGATAAAATATGGCCTCACTGTGATTGGAAATTCTGAGATCTCATCTATCTAATGTAAACTTTCTATAAAGAAGGAGTAGGTGACCTTTCTATCAAGGTATGAAAAGGAAGTTGACCTATCTGGAGTACATACAGTACGCAAGTGGTAACGTCATATTCATCGTCTAGGAAACTGCTTCTAAATAATAGAGCCTGTGCATGAGGTTCACCACAAAATCACTTTAGCAACGGGCTGGAGGAGGCAAATTTAGTGTTTGGGGCGTGTGTGATCACCACACCATTGTTAAACCCCAAATTGCTTGGAACCTGCAACCTTGAAAACTTGACCAGTATGACGTCACACTTTGGTACTCTCTTGTACAGTCAAACCTGCTTTAGTGACCACCTGTATAGAAAGACCACCTGTCTACAAAGACCACATTTTTTGTTTCCCTTGAAAATAGTTTCTCATTGAAACATGTACTAAACGAACCTGTACATAAAGACCACTTTTCTTGTCTCCCTTGGGTGGTCTTTATAGACAGGTTTGACTGTTCTTACCTTACTGATCTTGTACATAGCATCCTGGCCCCCTTCGTTCTCATTGTAGAACTTCTCATGAGCAGTGAACGTTCTGCTGATGTCCCTAAGGATCACTTGCTCTGCTGGAGACTCCTGTAAAGATCAAGAATACATTGAGAGTGAATTAATTAACGTATAAAGTAAGTTACTATAAGAGATTGTAGATACGGCTGGACTGCACCTCAAGAGTACAATACCCCTGATGGTGGCCTGTACTGCAACTGAAGAACAAGGTGAAGAAGATACCCATGCTGGTGTTGAATGAAAGTTTGGAGAAAGTTACCTCCTAACGCCCTTTTCAATCTACCGGTGATTCCCCAATCATCTATCTGACAATTTGTCATTATGGAACACTGATAAGCATTGATGAATGTACAGGTATCAGAGGTTGAAGGTTATCAATCCCTTCAGAAGAAGGCTCATTATATAGGTGCTGTTGGGAAACTTTAGTACTCTACTTCCTATTACCATGACAACATGCTTAAACTAGGACCACTCAAGGATTCACAATTGGTAAGCTCTCTGAATGGTAGTTTGAGAAATTAATCAGGATCTATCATTGGTTGGGAGCAGATTCTTGCCCAATTATGAATCTACAGGTTCAAAAGGGACAAAACAAGTAAAGGTGGCCTGAAAGAGCTAGAGGTTTGCATCATCTATTATTAATCCATAGATAGAGACAAGCGGTTGCCCAGTGATATGATTTATATTAGGAGAAGTCACACTATACAATACACCTATGGATTAGTAATTGGGTTTCTTTCTCATTGTATATTAATTTAAATTGTAAATGAAATACAAGAAGCAAGGAGCAATTTTAGAATTTGGTAATGTACACCTTAAAGGTAATACAATTTTTGGTATGGGGTCATGAATTTGGCTCAAATGAACATATTGGAAGCATATGCGATCCTACAAAACTCTGTGATCATTGTCGCGGTTGACATCGAGTCTAAAGTGATGAAATTGTAAATAATAAAGTCTTTATGTTGTATAGCTCCCTCTCAAGTTCAAGTTATTAATTTAGCTTTAAAACAGTGTTTCTGGACTAAAATTGACCAATTTGCTATTCCTGTTTGGATATTATATATCACAACGGCATATTCTGAGAGTTTCATGGTCGCAGCTACCATTGTATGGCCGAAGGCACTATTAGAAATTCATCAAGATTTACCGGGAGCACCGGTAAATTTGTATATTAAATTTTTCTCAAAAGCAGAAGTGTTTTATAATACACACTCAAGGGCATCAAAATACATGTATATCAACATTTTAAAGAATCGCTATCCGGCCAATTTCAAAGTTTCCCAAAACTTTGTATTACCTTTAAGAGCAATCTGTGAAAAAAGCATAAAATAAATCATCTCTGGACCCTAGAGATACTGAATTTCCCAGGGAATTTCCTAAACTGGATTGAATCACGATGGAAGGTTCCACAAATTCATTGTGAATACAATGAAATATATTATGACATCTGAGATTGGTTTTTGATATACTATGCATGAATTTATTCATTGGCATGATGTGGGAAATGTAAAGAGATATTATATGTTACAGAAAAAACAGTGTGCAAGGAAAGTAACTAAAAAAAAAGGAATACAAATGGTAAAGGTGTTAGCAATAAGTGTCTGATTATAATCAATCTTGTCATAAATTATTCAACAGAGACTTCATCCTCGTTCTATATCAATACTCTCTCTCTCTTCCTTCTCTATCTTCCTTTCGTCCTTCCCTCTCCATCCCTCTCCCCCTTTTTTTTTCTCTCTCTCTCTCACTCTCCCTATCTGTCCTTCCCTCTGTCTCCCTCCCCTCTTCCTCTCTCTCTTTGATAGATCAGCCTCATTAGTTCTGCAGACTTTTTAATGGAGAAGATGGGAGATATATAGACTAAATGGCCATCTGAGAATGAGGATCAAATGAGGGAAAGAAAAACAAATAGCTTGTGACTAGACATAATTAATCCCCCCCCCCCTGCAAAAACAAAAAATCACCAATGTCCTCAGTTCTATACAAAAAAAATGTCTTGCTTTCACTTCTACTAACCAGAGTTTCATCATTATACCCAGGGCAGCATTTCAGAAAACTCATCATAAGTATGAGGTCACTGACATGATGACATCCCATCAAAATGTTTGTCTTAAAATTGTGCAATAATACCAAGTAGTAACTTCTTGATAATACATGCAACCTTTATTTGTCTACTGGTCTTTTTACGTATTAAACACAACTGTTGGCTTCCCCCTGCTTTTACAGGTTAACAGACATCACACTTGCTAGATCCTACGATGGTACCATGAGAACATACATGTAGCTACTGTAATATCTCGACAGGCTAGATTTTGTTTGCAGCAGATTTTATCATTCAGATGTATCATAGATACCAATCTCATAAGATATCTGATTCCTTGAAATAACTCCATCTTACTTTTACAGCCGGAAAGAAATGAAATTCACTGCAGACAGATTTCCTGCATGGTTATTTGTTCCTGGACAACAAAATGAATGATTACCCCTATTTCTTCTGCCAATTCCCTTCTCTTCAGCAAGGAATTGCCCTTTGCTTTGACACAAAAGACAACTGGATCTCAAGAAGAAGGCGTTTTACATCTTCTTAATTACAGAACACGGCTGACCGATAGACAAGGAATGTTTTGCTAGTGCCTAGGTAATGATGGATCAGGTATTTGTAGGGAGTAGAGTTACCTCTATGGGGTACACACCAATCACAAGTCTTTATTAGCTATCAAAGGTTATATTCACATGTACTCAAGGTTTTAAACTACCAGGGCCCTGTTTCACAAAGCTTTTTTTCAATGAAAAAATTACAAAAATCAGTGACAAATCTGGGTATAACCAATCAGAAGCAAGGATCTCAGTAGCCTTTAACAAATATTGTCATTTGTCACTGATGAGAAGTTATGTGAAACGGGGCTCAGTTGGGCAAGCAGTCATTTGAA
This sequence comes from Strongylocentrotus droebachiensis, assembly GCA_035222895.1. Lineage (NCBI taxonomy): Eukaryota > Metazoa > Echinodermata > Echinoidea > Camarodonta > Strongylocentrotidae > Strongylocentrotus > Strongylocentrotus droebachiensis. Next base: position 118,522 of record JAVYIG010002285.1, read on the forward strand.
CTCCAAACTAGCGTACCACCAAAGTTCACTGCGTCTGAATGAGGATCCCCCGCAACTCATAGTTATTGCATTAATTGTAACTTCAAGTAAACTTTAAGTGTCATAATGACGAGTGTGTTAATTTGCAGAGTGCGCAACTAGAAAGCTAACCTCAAAGTTTAAAACAAGCAGCTAAACTTTAAGTCTACTTACCGTCATTTGTGTGAACTTAACTAGAGAGAATAGCACTCTCTTTCTCTCTCTCTATTTTTTCAAAACTCTTCCCTCTGGCTCTTTCATTAACTTAATTTGTCCTCAGATATACTTGTATAATGACATGTATACTCAGTAGCTTTCATACGCTTTGTTTTTGTCTAATGATTTACTATTTTCTGACTATTCATAGACATTTACATCAACAAGCCTTATCCAGCTCTAGCTTCTAAATAATATATTCCTAATATTATAAATTTCAAAAGATATATATCATTTAAACATCAATTTAATAGTACCCTTTCAAAAAATTCAATGATTAATTTGGTGATGATTCAGAAGGAAGAAGACCATAATATACCTGTTGTTCAAAATCTGTCTTGAAAAAACACCCAAGTGACCACTGTTTACTAGAAAGATGCTAAAAGCTCTCCTGTTTTAGCTACCGCTGCTATCATATTGATGGTGAAATACCTAATCCTCCTATTTGTTACTTGGTTCATAAATCTATTTGGATAGTTCAGCAAACTTCAATGTTTTTAAGAATTTGTGTTGATTTTTGGAAAAGAGTCAACTGATTCTCTTAAAGCTACCAAAAGATGTATGTATGCTCATTCTCTCAACAAACACTGCATACCGATATTTGAGTTGGAATGAACAATTCACCCGTTGAAACTGTTACCCAAAGTTATTAACTTGGGATAAACAACTGTATACTTATCAACTCCATCGCCCCAACATTGAGGAACTATTTTCCTCTCAATATTTTTAATGCTTCGTCCACTAATCGGTTAAAAAACCTACTTATTTTGTCTCAATTAAGTATTGCATTCTATTACATTGTATAATTGTATTTGTTCTACCATTATTCAAGTTAGATCTATTTCTTGTGTATTTTGTAAAGCGCTTTAATAGAGATGTCTAATATTGAGTGAATAAGTGCTATATAAACTCATTATTATTATTGTTATTATTATTATCACTCGTTGAAACTTAAGAGCCAGAAAGGTGCTGACTCTGAGTGAAATATTATATTTTGATAAGTATACACATGTTTTGTTTTTTATCATCAGCTAAAAAAAAGACAATTTCATAGTTTCACCTTATCCTTCTAGCATTGTAAACAAAATTATTTCAACTCCCAAGACTTCAATTCTTGGATGCTGTTTGATGTCCAATATAATGCCAGCATTTCAGTTTACAGGTTAATTACATGTACCGGTAAGTATTCTGTTTGATACCTATCATCATAACATTACTGATAATATCCTGTGCTTCCGATTAATTTCCATTTCAAATAGAAGGATCTAGGGATGATGATCAACATCACTTAATGTGACAGGCTTCTCCCTCATGGGACATGCTACAAGAACATCCCTCATCCATAATACCCTTGGCTGTGATTGGCTGAAGAGTTTAGGTGTATTGCCCAATCAAAACTTATGATAGTAGCACTGTCTAGCACAGCTCAGAGGCATAAGAACAATTAATGCATGAATGTAATGCATGCATGCATGCATAAATCATTCAGAATGACATGTATCGGATTTAAACTAGGTCAGCTCCTCATTTATCAGATGTTTTGACAAGATGGTCTTGGGGGGATTTATGGAACTGCTCACAAAATGTTGATGTGGACAGGATTTGTATTCTCTTTTGAAGCGAGGTGAGCTATTTGTATATTATCAAGAGGACATAAATGCACGGGAGTATAATTTCAAGAGATAACATGGTACTGGTAGGATAAAGAATGGCAGGTATTCTTCAGCTATTGTGGACAATTGTGATATTTTCATCTATTCAAATATTTGGTAGTATGAAAAGGAGTTATCTCATTATTGTAAAAGCACTAATACATGTATCAATATGAATATTGATACTTTTTTTTTTGGGGGGGGGGGGGACAAAGTGTTATCTTGATTTGCTTGTTTCACTTTGCAAAGGTGATCCCATTTCTCATTTTTGATTTGGTTTCCCACTTTTTACTCAGGAATATAGTAGGCGAGTTGGTTCAGTCGGTAAAGCGTCCGTCTGTCGAACCAAAGATCCCAGGTTCGACTCCGACCCAGGCGGATGACTGAAGCCTGCGTTGTGTGTTAACGTGCCCCTGCCCTTGTTCATAGACGCAAGTTATGTCAAGTAGAAAACACTCCGTCCCTCGGATAGGACGTTAAATGGAGGTCCAGTGTAGAGAAGAGTCACTACCTTTGCACGTTAAGAACCCACTGCACTATTCGTATAAGAGTAGGGGGAAACCCCGGTGTAGTGGTCCACCTGCACACACCCCCAGTATAGTACGATAATACTCTGTAAAGAGGCTTGTACTCAAAAGGAAGAAGAAGAAGAAATGACAACAAAAATGAGCTCTTTTATTTTGTTATAAACATGTCCCAAATTTGTCAAGGCTTCTGTTTGGATATCTTCCTACGTCATAAAACTTGTAATTTGATGACCTGACATCAATTTGCCTTGATATTAGAAGTTTAAGGTTGCAATTGAGTTTTTTCTGGTATGCTTTAATAGGTAAGCCTTGGGTATAGTATTTGGTATAGTATTCGGTCCAGGGTCGCTGTAAAGAATTGGTTGGAGTAGGATAGTAGTCCCAGAGCAACTGTCGCCGAGGCATGTGCCTCAGAATCCATAATATTTCCATCATATTTCAGCAAGACAAGAGCGCCCACAAATGTTCTCAAAATGAGCGTCGATCAGGTGTCTGATCGGAAGATTTCAAATGTCGTCCATCCTTCAAGACTGGTCATGTTTAGAATAATGCTGCCAGATTACCATGGCAACTGTTCGTCAGTGAAGGTAGACACGCCCTCAACCCATCGGCAGCAGGCAGGCTGTATGGTTTCTATCCAGGAAGACCAGGATACCAGGGTTATGATCATGACGTAGGTCCGCTCAAGTCTAACATGCTTGACAGGGTACATCCTCCGCGCCCCCTGGGGGGTTGTCCCTTACCCCCCTACGCTTCGCTGCCGAATCCTAAAAATACAGCACATGATTCATGCTGCCATTTTAGGAGCCAAATCCAGCGACTTCTTGCCCCCTTCTAACTTTGCTGAGTCGGGTCCTGGCGGTTAGGCCTAGTTCCGTCACGCTTATTTGTGAAGGGTGGAGCACTTCCATGCATGTAAAGGTCAGATTCACATGCTTCTCCTAAAACCCTGTCCTCATCAGCTCAAGATTGCCAAATAGCCCGCTATTTGAACTATCCCGATCGCAAATTATCCAGTTAATTTGCGTCTTCATCAGCCCGAAGTTGCAATTGGCGGGATATTTGGTTGAGATAATCCAAAGATATCTTGGGCTAGTTTGCAAAATATCCCTCTATTTGTCCGGTGCATCTTCATTCACCAGCCCGAAGACTCGCACTATGCGCGAACGCTGAGCAAAATATCTTGAGCTAAATTCTTGAGCTCGAGTTTCAAGTTTCGAGGTCGAGTCTCGAGCTGATAAGGACGCGATTCGTAACTTCTGGATTATTTCCCAAATCAGAAATAGCGGGCTATTTGGCAATCTCGAGCTGATGAGGACAGGCCTAATGAGAGAAATCCACATGCAGCCATAGCTTCTCTAAGACAGCACTTTAAGTCAGGATTACATTGGCTCTAAACTGGAACTGTCATGGGTTATCAGGCCTTCTAGCCTCATATGATATGAACATTAAATGTGTCATGTTCTAAAAAAGGCAACAAACATTTCTAAAAAGAATCTAACAGAGGATGTGAAAACACTCAAAATAGCAACTTCTTCAGCTGGCTACATCCTAGAATCAAGGTACAGAAGTAAGGCATGCTCAAACTCTTGTTTGCTACGCTTTCTTTCTGGCACTTTTGACCTGCACACATCATTCAAAAGTATTATACAAGAGTCGGTAGTACTAATAGTAAGGATTTTGTTTTGGATAATTAAGTCCTCATCTACCCTGCCAGCAGTTTTATGAAGTCTTGATGTGCAGTATATTTTATCTCATCGTAAATCAACGTTATTACCATTTAATTTTCTCCGTACACAACCTGACATGTGTATTTGTTCATAATGATTGTGGTGTAGATTGCTGGTATGAGAATAAAAGTTTAAGAGGCCCATTGTTAAGTTCAAAAGACAGAACAATCAATTCAATATTAACGAGTTACTCCTTTTGCAAAGATCATTTAAAAAGTTGTTAAGAATGAAAGGTATACTGTTAGTGATAAATTCTATTTCAATTGGATGGTTCTGTTTACAACAATATTGGTCATCAATCTGACATCATGACTTTGAAATTCAGGGAAGGGCGGGTGAATTACAGGAATTCTATGACCATGGCAAATACAAAGAGCATGAATCTTCAGATGGGAATCTGACTTTTAAGCACAATACTCGTCAATCATTCCACTACTATCACTGTCGCAATACTACTTTCTCTAAATAAAGCTGGCTTTAAATCAAACAGATAACAGCTCAATAAACTGTCATTGAATGATGTTGGCTAGGCCAAATGAAAGGAATTAAGCCAAGGACCATCCCTTTCTCAAGATCATGTCAATAAAAAGGAGCATACCCTTGGAATTAAAACTAGGGCAATACTTTCAATCTCTGTCTTTTTGTCCATTCTTCAAATATATTTATATCTGGGACATGAATGTTCTCAGTTTCAATTCATTGGTATTTAAATGCCAATTATAGATTAAAAAAAAAATGCAAACGCTCAGTTACTTTCCATCCCGCCCACAATAAGACATACTTTATCTTGCAACTTACAGTATCTGATTATTTGTTCTCTTTATTGTAAGTATTAGTTCATTTATAAATTTCTCATATGGTTAGGATTTCTCTTTTTTAGATATCACAAAGGTCACAGGAGATCACAGGAAATCACAAAAATATTCAACCCCATTTTCTCATTGACAGACACTGTCCAAACCGTTCATGAATCAGATTTACAAACACACAACTTTATATATATATATATCTTCATTATGGATGATGAATTTAAAAAAAAAGTATGCCATCTACTAATTGAATAAAGTTAGTGTCAATCAGGGGAGTGATTCACAGAGATCCTAAGTCGAACTTGGCTCTAAGTTGGACTTAAACATTATGGAGAACCATTTGTAGCTTTGAAATAAAATATATTCATAAGCAAAAATTCAAGTATTTTATACTTTTCATAAATTCCACATGAAGAACATGAAATCTCCTTGCTAATAGAAAACATGAATGATTGTTGATATCAACATTTCATGCCTTTTAAAATAACTTTTACAAACTATTTTCAAAGATGCTCACTGCTTTCCATAATTGTTAAGCCAACTTAAGATAAGGCCAAATAAAAAAAAAAAACATGTTTAGCGTCCTGTTTTTTCGAAAAATAGGAAGGAGGGGGCCCTTTTTATTTGTTATTTGTTATTTCAAAATGGCCGCTCAAAATGGCCGCTCGGTACATTTTCCCTGACAGTCGGGGCAATTTTTTTTCAAGATGGCCGCCGACAATTTTTTTTTTTTTTTTAAATCAGAAATAGAGCCATTTTAGCAGTGTTTTTCATGTTTTTTTTCTTAAAAAAAAAATTTTTCAAAAAAATTTTTCAAAAAAAAAAAAAAAAAAAAAAAAAATCAAAAATAACAAATAACAAAAAATAGGAGGCGGCCCCCAAAAAGGAAGCGGGCGGGGACGCTAAACATGTATATTTTTTTAAATGGCCTAAGTTCAACTTATGATCTTTGTGAAAGACCCCCGAGGTGTTTTAAAAGTAAGCTGGATAACTTCTTCAAAGAGCTACCTGTGTTCAATGTTATATTATTCAGATCAGTACCTGATCAAAGCAAACTGCTCCATTCCGCTCTCTGCCAATCATACAATGCGTCATATACCCACCCTGGGATGACAATTAAAGCATAACATCTAGTCCCTCACTACACGCACTGCCTCCTCCCTGCAAGAGAGTGGTTCAGTCCTCTTCACATAATTTACAGGTCATTAGTAAGCAGCTAGCGGAGAGCATAAAGCAGGGAACTATCTACGCACAAGTGCACTCACTCTATTCAGTCTTGGTTTAATTCAGTGCTAGAAGCTCTGGCTACTGATAGAAACTAACTAGAAACTAGCAAGCCTTTCTAGAGTAAGGCCAATACTCTTCAGCCTACCATTCTAAGGATATTGCCTGGATATTAACAAGGCATCAAAAACAAGGAGAACATTTATCTGCTGAAAGTATATTATTCAATGACAACATTGTGAGTATATATTTGTATTTACTGATTAAGTATAAATAAATAGTAGTTATATTTTATTCCTAATTTTAAATAATTAGCCTATCACAAAATAAGTTTGTGCATGCCTACACAAATCTGCTTTTATTTGAATATTAATAATAACTTTTTAAAGGGGATCACAGACACCTTCCTAAGTGCTATCTGTGATGTAAAAGGCTGTTGTTTTTCTTTCACCATAGGGAAAAAATGTCTACTCAGTAACTATAATATTGTCTCACTTTGAAGTTCAACAAGTTTTGACCACAATATACTTGTAGATAAATAAATAAATAAATAAACAAATTATACATTTGTGTATCATCTCAATATGTTTAAATACTTTGTAGCATTACATTTGGAAGAACATTTGAGAATTCAAAAGTTCTAAAGAACCTGTTTAGAATGAATTTACAATATTTCAGCTGAAACTCTGAAAATTATTCCTAATTTTAAACAAATTTCCTAAGCCTTGCCTACAATACATTTTTGAAAGTTTTACATAAAATAGCGTCAATGGAACCATCATGGGACCAAAATGGGGGATAAACATTAATTTTGTACAAAAAAAGAAGAAAAAAGAATTGTCATAACTCATAACTAAATATCCTCAAACAATACTGTCTATTGCATTGAGCAAATACTGTATGCAGCATTTATTCATATTCATAATTAGTACAGCAATTAAATGTGAGATTTAGGGAAAGGTGAATGAAATGAATAAAGTTAGTATTGGTATGACAAACCATTTTGGGCTCCTGATTGCCCTTAGAGAGTGCAGCCCCTAGCACCTGCTAATTATACTGACCCTGAATAAAACGTCTGTCATGGAAGATTATAAAAATAGAATCTAAAATGTGTCATTCATTACTAAATTGTAGGGGCTCAAGGAAAAAATTTCACCCTAAATTCGGATTTACAAAAAGAAAATTCCATTCATAGTGTCAATAAATTGCATAAAATTATTACAGTTTATAGCACACTCCATTTTAGGCTAATCAAAGCCATCAAAACATGAAAATGCCCGCTTAAAAATCCTGAAAATATGATTACAAACTATCCATCAAGACCTAAATCGTTCTACTACACACTAGTACTCAGTATTTATTATCTATTTATCTATTCATTTATTTTTTGGATGTCATGTGAAGACAATCTCAAATTAATTTTCCCTCTTAAGAAATAACAATTGAAAAAGCATAATGAATAATGCACAATAAAATATTTATCCTTCGCCATTACTATATACTTTTTCATCAAGTATAATTATTTGTTTCACTGCATATTTTAATTTATTACTTTAACAAAACAAAAAAATATTTCATCAAGCAAAAAGACAATCTCAAATTGATCTTCCCTCTCATCCATGTACATGTTATAACATTGAAGACATCTGTTTTCTCATGTCCACACTGTCCCTAAAACCCCTGGACTGACAAGTCATTTGTCATCTCCAAGTTTCCCATTATCGTAACTATAAATAATCTTTCTTTCTGTCCATTCTGCTAATTTTGTTCCAGTTTTTCTTTGTTTGTTCAGACCAAACCCATTAGACCTCTAACGGTTCTATCCCCATCATTCACCAAAGCACTGCAGGATCTTCTCCAGAACACTTTACTTGCTTAATGGGAAGGTGCAGAAGCTAGCACTCTCGTTAATCATTATAGATCCTTAACTCAGCAACACTTACTTATCTAGGGTTTGCAAGATTCATCTTAAGCATCGGCCTCAGTTCTTCTTTGAAGTCATCCGTTCAATGAACTCTTAAACGATATTCTGTACCCTAAATACTACCTCTACATTGAATTGCATTCACGCTTCAATCATTGCACTATCACCAGACATGATTCCCTTATTCCTGAAATTCAAATCATCTATGACACTTTCCTACAGCCACACGGCCAACTGACTCGATACCGAGATCAAATCGACCAATTCTTTATCATTTTCGGGGTAATGTTATATATTGTTTGGTCAGTTGTTGGTCTGGTGTCAAGTCTTGCCGGTGTGACTGGCGTATTTCCCTGAACAAGAGACAGCATTAAATAGTGCATGGAATAATGGACTCCTCAGCTATCAGCACTCTAGCTCTTCAAAACTGACAAAATGCTCAAAATTTGCTTCAAAAAAGCTGAGGATATCCTGTTACTCCAACAAATGCAACATTGACTTCAGTTTACGAAGAATCCCAAGAAAACTAACCAACTTATCAAGTCCTGTTTCCTTTTAGTGAATTCCGGTTTCTTAGAATAATAACAACATAAATTACTTAGGGTTTTTTAATGATGATCTAAATGATCGACCATAAAATACTACAATGTTAAAATGTGATGGAAGTACATATAATCATGCTTCTCTGAATTAAAGGTACTGTTGTTTTCATTTTCTGCAGCAAAATTTCAAAATGCAGTACCAACAGTCTATGTCATGATTCAGCCTAATTATTTAATTACAATGGTAGTTAAAAAAACTTTTCAACAAATCTTTGTCAACAAAATTGTGTGTATGCATAAGTTTCCAGTTTTACAATATACTTTTAAAGATGGATTGTTGATACCTTTACACCAAAGATTTGTGTGGATATCTATTTAAAATTCCTTAAATTACAGAGGCCAGACTGTAAGTAAATTTGGCACTTCCAATCCAGACACTGGTCACTTATGATAAATAATAGGTAAGGTCATTGACCTTTATTGAATTATAAACTCCATGGGTTAATAGACCTACTTGATTAGGTCATTACCAGGATATTACACTATTGGTTCATTACATCAATTTAATCATTATCATCCATTATCTATTTTTTTGAAATATGTTCATGTCTGTACGTCTGTCTCTTAATCTCTTTTATTTGTTGACATTTATAAATGGTAAGCGTAAATTCACCTATTTCCTGTTATGTTTGATATATTCTGTCCCTCAATGATTGTGTAGTATTATTGTAATATTATTCTACTCTTCTTTCTTTAGCTCCTGCTTTTACTTGTTTACTCTAATATATCGCTTTCTTTCTATTTTGTTTTCATACATGTAGAGGTCACCAATTTAAGATGTTATTATTAAATTTAGTAATCATGATATAAATTACTTTCTAGCACTTGGCAAGATAAATCAATCATGTAGGTAAACAAATTAATGTCACTCTTATCAAATTCCATTATCAACATATCTTGAATCAACATTTATCATTTAAGAATTCTCTACACTCTCTACAAATCGTGAGAACTGTAACAAAAGTAGGAAAAGTGTTTTGACATGATTTTTCCCACCAGGAATATAGGAGCTTGTGTTTACTTTTAAATTCATGATGGAAAAAAAATTGAAATGGTCTGCAACATTTCTGGATAAAAAGGATCCTGACAAAATCAATTTTCCACACATTTTTTCCCGCTCATCCCAACTGTTTGCTTTCGCCCTGTTTTAAGGCCGTCGCTGTTCTCATACCTCTCTACCTCCCTTCAGTAATCCATACCGAAATTAGCTCAGAGCAGGGGATATCCTGAATAAAAATACCTTACCACAACCAGAATAAAAATTTGAGAAAAGGTTTTAGGCAATCATCTATTTTTATTTTATTTCTCCAAAGCTTCCTCCTCCCTATATACACAAGAGTGTCTATCTGGATACAGATTAATTTCCTTTTATACACAATATCAACTGCCAGGGGTAAATTTAATTTCAACTTCATCACACTTGCTCTTAGGGACAGGATAGTGTTTAATGCATATTGTTTTCTTATTTTCTAAAAATAATCATTGTTCCCTCCTTAAATTGGCAGCAATTAATCTCATTTTGCACTCCTTCTTAGTTTGGAAGAAATAACATGTTTATTAAATTAACCCAATGCAAAAGAAAATTGCAAAATCTAACCAACTAATTGCCACTTTGTAGACAAGAATAGAGATTTAACATTTTATACCGTGTTGCCAATTTAGAGATTTCAATGATTAGTTACAATCAAATTGCTCTTAACATACTGCAATGGAAATAGCCTTTTTTTTAAATTGTGATTTGTGTTCTTTCTGCTCATGTATAGAGTGGTGAAGTGTGACGTCATCAAAAATCTATTTTTAGAATTTCTCAATTTTTTCTTCATATTCCGAAAGAACATCAAAAATAATGTCCAAATGTCGAAAACAAATTGCATATGTTAGGTATTGGCTGATACTCTTTTCACACTGGTTTTGCTTAACCCCGTACTTTGCTTAGCCCCGTACTATCCTAAACCCCGGACTATTTTTTTGGCTTTTCACACACGCTGTTTTTAGTCCCGTACTAGCGCCTATTCCGGAATAAGAAAATTCCCGCTGTTCTCACTGCATTTCGTTAACCCCGGATATCGTGCATGTTATGATTGGACATACTTCGCATCTGGCCAGCTGCGATACGCTCCATTGCGTAGTACCGGACTATTTTTCGTTTCTGTTCTCATTCATTTGCTTAGCACCGCAATTGCGGGGTTAGCAGGAGTTAGCACCACAATTGCGGAGTTAGCCCTGCTATTTTGCAGGGTTAGTTAACCCCGTACTATAGGTGGGGTTAGCCAACTTTAGCCCACTTTGGTAAAAACCAGTCTGAACAGAAAGTGGAATAGGCTTAACCCCGTACTATAGGTGGGGCTAAGACCCCCCTTAACCCCACCTATAGTACGGGGTTAAGCAAAATATTGCCAGTGTGAAAAGAGTATGAGATATGACCATCTGAATGAATATATGTCCTATGAGAACTCAGTGTTATATGCTCTGGCTCCTAACCATTAGGAGCCAGGGCATATAACACTGAGTTCCTATGGGGAGTATATTTATTCAGATGGTCATATCTCAGCCAATACTTAACATATTCAATTGGTGTTCGACATTTGGACATTATTTTTGATGTTCTTTCGCAATATGAAGAAAAAATTGAGAAATTCTAAAAATAATTTTTTATGACGTCACAGCTTCGGTACTCAATAATGTTGAATTCCTAGCATTCTGGAGCAAAAGTAAATGCAAGAACATCACTAAAAGGAGACACTGTACTGCTATGGGTTAAAGGCATTGTTTTAACAATGTTAAATCCAAGATGCAGGGCCCTATGTGTTATCAGTGTCTGTGAAATGGTGTATTATTGAAGCCCTAAAAAATTGCGCTTCAAAATGGTCATGAAGTGCCTCAAAAAAATTAAAATCCTTGAGTGACCAGTTTTACCATACCGGTACTCATTTTCCCAAATAGACTGTAGTGTTATAAATACCGTTGGGAAAACTGTTCTTGAAATTCCGGATTCCATTCATTATCTTGATAATCAACAGGTGATCGGCTTGTAAACTTCATGGGATTCCTGACTGACCTAAAGGTTTATAATTATGATTGCAGCATGAGCTAAATCCAGGATTTTGTTTAGAATCTGAGACAAAGATACCCAATCACTTTAACAGGGGTATTCATGTATATACCCAGGGTCCAATTGTCTGCATGCTTACATCAAATCAGCCGTTAATGCAAAAAGGCTCAGCTAAGTTGTTAGAAATGCCATGGGAATGTGGGATGATGAACTAGGACATGAAGTATAGAAAGTGCATCTCAGAACACGACTAACCTTTAGTAAAATATGTAACGCTAAACTACATGTCAGAAAGTTGTTAAAAAGAGAGATATGTAGAAATACTGGTAGACATGTACAAGTACAAGCTTAGTCCTTGTACCCTCTCAAATGATGGTATCTAACCTTTGCATCTCAAGGTAAAAGTGATAATAATATGGGCATTTATGATTTTAAACAAGGATGTGAAAGGTCATCCAAGATCCTGTAAATGATATCTTCAATAAAACATCCAGGAATTAACCTAATTTACTTTAGATCACCTAATATTCTGATGAAAGACATTTTTAACATTATTAAAGAGATGAAATAGAGCTAAACTTGATATTTAAATTTCTAAATGATCTGCATCGATGAGAGGAAAATCAGTCTAAAATACATGCTAAAAATGCTATTTTTTGACATCCCTGTACCTGCTATGTGCAGACACCTATTTCTGGTGTAATGATAAACAATGAAGTCATTACAGGAACAAACAAATTCTTAATAGCTCAAGTCCAAATATTAAAGATGATCATAAGTTTTTGTAGTAACAAGGAAATTGGAATGAAACTGGTTGAATGTCTCATTGTCTCCTCATATTGCTCCACATACATGCCAGATAGGAGGACGCACGATGGCTTACTGGTAGGGCAGTGTTCTTGCTACTTGAAACCAAGTCAATGCACTAATGCCCTTTGGTTAGGCATTAATCCTCATAACCAAGTCATTCAGAGAAAATTTAAAGCTGCTGGTCCCCTGGTTGCTTACTAAAAGCTAAATATTATTATTATCATTACAAGCATACATATGCTTTCTTAGCAGTCAGTTAAAATCAAACCATCAATCAATCAAAGATGTTAATGATTTGTCCATGATTTCTGATGATTGAGGCTATAGGTCATATGTCATTGCTGCCTGCAAGGTATTGCACATCAGAGCTATCTCCCAATGGTTCATACAAGTCAGAAACAACCAAATCCTTGTCTTTTACATGACCAGGGATGTAAAATTCTTTTTCACCTCTCACTTGCTTTATATTCCATTTAACACTTTGGTTGCTTTCTACACTTCTCTGCACAGTTGCTTGTTTGCCCCATGTGCAGTTTTGCACAAAACAACACGCACCAAACTAGGAAGTTTGTGAACATCACAATGATTTTGCAAAATTACCCATTTTCTGTCTTGATTGACCTCCATGACAACCCTTTTAACAGTGGCATAGATTAAACTTCCAATGGAAACAGTTCAATAATCTTGAAGCCCTTGGTACATATCTACCCCATGATAAATACACTGTAGCACAGAGAAATTACTTATGTGCCATATTAAGAGTTAAATAGGATTTAAAAATTCACATCGGTTTAAAACTGGTAGCATTTTGCTCCTTATCAAGTAAAATCGAACAAATCTGACAAACATTTTTGAGGACTTCAAAACTGCGAACTATGTGATATCAGGTGGAGGAAGTGTGAAATGTTTAAACCTTGCGATACACAAACAGAGCAGGAAAGAAAATATTGATAAACAGTTAAACACCATTATTGTGGTTCCCTCTCAGGCTAAATATAGTATTCACAGAGGAAAAATAAACCAGCTTTAAAGCTCCTGCACTATCTAATCAAACAACAAGTTATCATAATAAAACAGGTATGACTGTCTGACTGATGTATACTATTTATAACAATTTAAAAAACACTGCTCAGTTTTGTTAGATTAGTTGATATCCTTTTTATAACAAAACATATGATGTAATATCAGTAATGACTGTGGTAACAAACAAAATCAATAACATTTAGACCATGACATTGAGAGTTTTGTGAAAATATTGTTTTAAACATCACAATAAATTCTGGCCATGAATCTATGCAGGATGGTATTGCTTTACTGCACGATACATCGGATACAATTTATGATGATGATACATGTATATGTAGTTGTGGAATGACTAAATGGTATACTCAGCCTTGACAATGCCATTATGAGCTAAGTATAGAATGATGCTATTATTTATCATAAATCTCTCTTTGGACTTGGAGCCAGAAGGGTGTTATCTCATATACTTTAACACAGAGTTATCGCCCTTCTGGCTCTGAAGGTGATGTAATGGTGATCTCTTCTATGAGGGACATTGTTTTGATATCATATAAACATCAAGGATTGTAATAGAGCATGCACTCAACTAAATGATGTCTGAGAGGAGGGGTTTTATGATCTCCAATGAAAGGCTGAATAAGAATGGCAATCTATTTTAAAAGATGGAAATTGTCTGTCCATATATCATTTTATCATACATCCATAAATAATGTTAGAACGCAATCCGAGCTATTCCAGAGTAATGGAAATTACATTGAAACAACATTGAAATTTGCTTATCAAATATTAAAATTAAATATTGATAAGGAATAAATAGATATTAGTTAAACAGGTGTCCATGAAATATGTCCAAATATCTCCACTGCTGATTTATTTGTAAGTAATCATCATTATTACATGAGGAAACAACATGACTTTTTAAAGTTATTCCAATATTGCATATGGCACTAATAGGATAACTTTTTCCATAAAACTGAATTGAACGATTGGCTATCAATCCTAATCACGCTTGTTTTGCCATCCTATGTTTATGAGTAGCAATTTAACTAATTTGCCTACAGGAACCAGGTGATCCCTCTATCAAACCAAAATTGGGAAATGAGATAAAAAACAGAATTATCAAACACCAACGCTTTTTTATTGGTATTTCCAGTAGTGTAAGTGGTAGTTTGAAATACTGATGGGTTTCCAAATTGGTTTTCCTGCAATGTAAATTGGCCTTTTTTTCTCTGAGAGAATGCCCAACCGCTAGACGTCCTGCCAGCCTCCCTCAAAAAATTAGCCTTCTTTCTATCATGTTATCAATCACTTCTGAGTATATCCGTTTCAGAATAAGCACTTTCAACATGATTGATCTGCTCTCATTATCACACAAATTGGAAAACTGAGACCTGTTTCACAAAGCCTTTTTTCAATGACAAAGGACAAAATTCAGTGACAAATCTGCTGATAACCAATCAGAAGCAAGGATTTCACTAGCTTATAACAAAAACTGTCATTTGTCACTGATGACAAGTTTTGTGAAACGCCCCCCTGATTTCAAACGTTACCTCTACCCCTCATCGATTCCTAGCTGAATTCTCATGTATGGCATCTTCTAACATGGTTCCAAGTATAAAACTAATGCATATTGTTTCATTCATTTTCAACTGCAGTATCATGAATTAAACTTTTAAAACATGAAGTGTCTTTTATGTTCAAATATGAATTGGTTGCTATGATTTCATCTTACACATGAGCTAGTTGTTAAATCTTGAATGATCAGTTATTTCATGGGGATACCAATTAATTTATATTTTACCTGTTTTTATGCTTGTGTATTTATCTATTTTGTTTTTGATGCTGTTATTTGTTTTATTCTTACCAAACAGGGCTTCATGGAAGACCACCAAATTTGTAATACAGTATGTGCCACCCTGTATAAATATCAGAAATAAATAAATAAATAAATGATGGCTTGTTTTTATCTATATTCCATTGTTCCATATTCTAATGATATGAAAAAGAAACAAAACTCTGATAACTACATGTACAGAGTACTGCAAGTCCAGTTAATGAGACAAACTTTATACTTACTAATTAATTCAAAAATTGTACATGACCAACCTAGAAGTCGAAGCTAAAGGGGTAGCAGGGCAGGCTGCAGTACAACATGATTCAAGCAAATATTCCTGAAATTAAAGCTAAAAATCTCACCTCTAAAAGGGATATTACCGGTAACATCCCCTTTACCTGGTTGATTTCTCTCTTCACATTATTAATCTCTTAGATGTAACTACTGTATGAACGCATCGTATTCAAGTATGCATGAACACAGTCACACTGTAACTTAGAAGGAAAAATTGGCAAGACATGGTGCTGCTAATTAGAGCAGCAGCAGCCCTCCATGGCCTGGTTATTGCACCTCGAAGACTAATATACATGCGGTTTAATGGCATGATTATGTTGAAGTGAGAAAGATGAAGGACCGAATGGAAAGAAAGTAAAGCTGATCTAGGCCATTAGTGCCAAGGCATCTTACTTGTGCTGATCATTCATAATTAGCATTGAGGTATGGCTAAGGTGGATTGATGTATGGATACATTCAAAGACTGTCACTGCTTGGTAACTTGTATATATTTTAACTCTAACACTGACGCATGGATGGCATTTCAGAGCGTTCTGTATCCGGTGAAAAGATACTATATAAATTGCAACTACTGCTTTGTTTTTAAAGACATAATGGTAGTCATCCAAAATATGAAGAACCTCATTTAATTTTTTTATTTTAAATAACTAATAAAAAATAAATCTTTGTTATTTTAATAAGACAGAAAAATTCTTATGAAATTTGTAATTCTATATATTCACCTCCATATATATAAGGACATTTAAGCTAACTATGACTTAAGTTTATATTGAATTTTTTCAAGTCTTGTATTCCTTTTCTTAAATAGGCATACACTGTACACAACGCTTCCTGTTAATGGAAGGAAAGATTACATGGGAAATGTTACCCAACAGCTCTTATCACTAAATCACTACCAACAGCAAGGATGAATTTAAAATCTGAAGAAAGTACACATATAGAGAGAGAGAGAGAGAGAGAGAGAGAGAGAGAGAGATAGATATATATTCATACACATACAGGAGATAAGAAGAGGAAACCTAGATAAGGGAGATCACCATAGCAACAGCATGACCAATCACCGATTTCAAACATCGCACACAAGGCTCAAACCTCTATCTTCCGTGATAGACGGTGTGCTTTATCAGGAGTTTCAGATTAAACACTACTCTTCCTGTTTCATTCTTAAGAGTTTATAACCAATCCGCTCTCGCTCCTCGGAAATGGTTCAAATATATATCACCAGACTGATCTCCATCTTCAGCTAACCGCTGCTGGGCAATACCAAAATAGACCAATTCCTGTAGTAAATCATGAATGCCATATGATCTCTCGCTCTCTCTTTTTTCATTTTTTAAGGAGAAAACTTAACTATAATGACTACCAATGAAGTTGGCAATTCATAGAAAATTACTGACATTTTTTTCTTAATGAAATTGAATTGCTTTTTCAAATATTTCCAAAAATGTGAGCTTATAAAATCAGACTTACACTTTCACTAAAAAATATCCCGATTTGTGTTTTTGTAACAGTAAATTTGTACCTCTCTGAGAGGATTATTTCCACAAAAAATCTATAAGTAAAAAAACACTGACTGAATGCTGTTATAACATTGATCTCATAAAGGAGCCAAAGAAATATGACTGGAAGTATTATCGCTCAAGGAAAAAACTTTTTTAGAGGCCAGCATCCAACAGGCTAGGTTGGAATCCATGGATGATGTGTATTTTCTACTAACAGCCTCCATTTTTTTTTTTAATGTCACATTACCGTACTTCAAGGTACATTATCACAACACAAGTAAAACGCATTAACCTTCATGGATGTATGCATCAGAAAGCTAATCGTATATTAGGGCTTAATTTTGTTCTCGCATTTAAACAAATTTGTTTTTGTAGCATTTTATACTCATAATTTTCTAGATAGTCCAAAACAAACATTATAATGCACCGCCGCAAGCTTTGAAATCATTTTAAAAAAATGGATTTTGATAAGATGGATTCTCTCTTTGATAGCAGTTCTGATGGAAATAACATTTATAAATCTTTTTTTTTAAACATATCTTTTGTATTCACATATTACACAAGTGACAAGTCAGTGGTAATATATATGTGTTTGTAACCCAACCCAAATATAACATAAACAAAATTTGCTCCTTCATTGTGCAGCTCTTCAGCACAGCCCCGCCCCCTCCTTCACAATATCCTGGATCAACCAATCATAGTTCACATATGAGCTTGAGAGACAAAAATGATATTTGAAGACTCTGGAATGTCATGCATTTTAGCTCATTGTTTAATGTCACAGCTCAAACTTTCGAAGCATCATTACAAATTTCTTGGCAGCAAAAATTTATTTGGATCGAAGGATGATGCATAAAATACGTCATGTGCTAAATGTACATTTACGAGTATATGTTACAGGACAATCAGCATGACAGGTTGAGCAGGACTAGACATACTCTCCTTTTAGATGAAAAATACAGACCAGCAGAATTGCTATCAATTACAACAGAGCGAGGTAATGCAGTGAGCTAACCACAGTAGGCCTGTCGTCATCAGCTCGAGTTTGCCATATAACCCGCTATTTTAACTATCCCGATCCCAAATTAGCCAGTTAATTTGCATCTTCATCAGCCCGCAGTTGCAATTAGCGGGATATTTGGTAGAGAAAATATCCCGGAAAATCTTGGTCTTGTTTCCAAAATATCCTGCTAATTGGAAAATAGCGGGCTTATTTGCGCCCCTCCGAGCTAGTTTGTGATGAGCGTATCGGTCTGGTGAAGCGCAATTTTGCGCTTCAGGATAATATCCTGAGTCTGAAAATAGCGGGTTATTCCAGTTGATGATGACAGGCCTAGAGTGGGGTTTATGCAGTGAGATAACCACAGAAATGGGGAGAGAGAAGGGAAATACCATACGGTACTGGAAATGGTAATGAACGATAGTCTCAATTACAAAATACCAGAATTATAATGTGATCAAAAGAGTCTAATGTTTATATTCAATATAAGGAGACAAATCAAAAACCAAAAATGGATAGCAGAGCAAATTTCTTATCACTTTCCTCTGAAAAGTGCATCATAAAAATGACAAACATCGACAGACGAGAGTGCCAGATTGTTGGAATAGGGCATGAACGAGTGTCTTATCTTGTCGTTAAAAGCGTGCTTGAAGTAGAATGGCAAACAAGAGTGAGATGTATCTTGAATACTGAGATGATACGACTAATGGAACGCATCCAAGCATTGTACGTCCTTAATAAAACATGATTGAGCAAGAGAGAGTGAAAGGAGCAGAAAACACAAGAATTTAGGCTGAATTGGAGGACAGAAAGATAGGCAAACCAAGACAAAATAAAAAGTAATCTAATCAAGTTTTCAAGAGAATACGGTAGCAGACAAAAAGAAATACTGCTCATAATATAACAGATAAACTTTCTAACAGTGCTTTCTAAATTAGGAAATAAAACAGTGCTATTTAAAGATCAGTCTTATAGAAATGACAAGCTTAATTAGTAGACTCTAAGAATATATTCCTCATATTTCTGTGCTGAAATAAAAGAGGAAAATGTAGGATGCTCTCGACTTCTCACCAGGATGCTACAGCATGGGTTGATGCTATAATTAGATTGTGAAAATAGGCAAATCAACCTTAATGAAGGAATCAGTAAAGATTGACTTCTTGAAGATGATGATGATGATTGAGTTATGAAAACAGGTCCTCTTTCAGGATTAATATTACCTAAGCTTTCATTAGTCTGCTACCAGACTCTATTTAGAAATTATTCATTTCCGAGCCAACCAAGCCCTCTCCCACCTTTATGTCACCTGATTGCTTCCTTGCAAATCCTGTTTGGAGCCAGAAGGGGAAGGCCACCTTGATATCAAAGTGGTTTTAATTAAAGCAGAAAAATGAGAGGAATAGCTCTCTGAGTTCAAAGCAAAATTAGACCCCGTTCTCATTCACTTCGCTGGAGCGGTCTAACTAAGACCCGTTCCTCAGGAGCGGTTCTTAGGCGAGTGAGAACGGTCAAAGTGGTCCAGGAAGTGGACTTCTGGACCGCTCCAGAAGACCACCTTCCGAGGTGGTCTTGAGGAACGGGTCTTATTAAGAGCGGTTTGGACCGCTCTAACGTGCAATGTGAACGGAAGCGTAC
The DNA here is from genome assembly GCA_035222895.1 of Strongylocentrotus droebachiensis. NCBI lineage: Eukaryota > Metazoa > Echinodermata > Echinoidea > Camarodonta > Strongylocentrotidae > Strongylocentrotus > Strongylocentrotus droebachiensis. The sequence goes on from JAVYIG010002285.1 coordinate 138,374, forward strand.
TTTGAACGGAAGTGAGCCAGTGACGTTCCGTGCGAAACATGTAGTACGGTACATATGGTTTGTATTCCGCGCGCGAAAAAATTGACCTGCTAACCTGAGCTGCCATAGCAACAAGACCACTTCGACTCGTGGAGCGGTTTGAGCCATAAAAAACTGCTCGGAGTGTGAACGCTCGCAAACCGTTCCTCAAGACCCGTTCCTCTGGAGCGGTCTAACTAAGACCACTTTCAAAGTGAGTGAGAACGGGGTCTTAGATTAAAAATGAGAAAGTTATGAAAATATTCTCCAGAGTAAACTGGAGAGGACCTTGCAAGATAAATCACACTGTTGCCAACTTGTGTTTCACTGAAGAAAACATCAAAAATGCATAACTTAAATATATCTCATATCATATAACTTGTATTTTCGGGATGGCAGCATAGATCAAGATCTATATTTAGAAGGACGAGTAAAATCACATGTAATGCTATATCTAGGCAAAAATCAAAATTCATCAATAAATGGAACAGGTGTTTGCAAGGCTGATAAGTCAGAGTTCCAATTTGCTTTTGATCAATTGCAACTTGATAACTGCATTACCTTCTTGTTCATAATTTAATTGTCCTATTCTTTCATAGATCTGCCTTACTTTCCACTCATATTTATGCTCTTATTTAAGCCAACTTCATGCGATGCAAAACATGATGTCACAACTATCAAAACAGAGTCTGTAAGATAGCAGACTACTGCATTGACAGTAAGACAATGTTATTTCATGTATTCATGTAGTTGACTCATCAAAATCAAGTTTAATTAGAACAGGTGTGAATGGCATGGGACAATGAAGGCAATGAACTGTTAGAGGAAACATTGTCATGTTTCTCTTTTTTATCTCTTGCATAATATTGCTATCCCTCCTGAGTCACAGCCTTGCTGGCATGATGCATCCCAGCATCCCCCCCCCCCTTCCCAACCTCTACTTTAAAAAAAAAGGAATTGCATGGAATCTAATTTAGAAATCTAAAGAGGCTTTTATGTTGAGGTAATGTGGGAAGATGCATGTAGATGTTAATAGTGCTGTAGTGTACACTAAATTTTTAGTAACTTTTCCAAAGATGAATGGAGGAAGTGCACCCTTGCAATTACATCCTCTGATACTCTGATACTTCACTCTAATTCAAATTTTTAATGTGTCATAATTAACCTGTACCATTTCCCGATTTTGTGCAAGATTGTTTTTAAGTGGAAAATAATTAAAATCAATGTTAATGTTTCCTTGGACATCAAGATCGTTATAACTTTAGGCTTCCATTACAAGACTATTAGATCCACTGTCCTACCAATGAACACACTAAAGGGTAGGAATTGATATCAATTTACAAAGAGTAAACACCTTTATAGCTCTCAGCAGGCAATATGAATACACCTGAGCATGTCTGGAAGACAAACAGGTCCTTACAGCGGTTTACAAAACCCTTTATTGAAACAAAAACTTGAAAGGAAGTTGCTATAAAAACTGTAATTAGACAATCATTAATCATGCTAGAGCATGGAGTGTTGAAAACTAATGAGCGCGGAAACAGTTGTCTTCCCAGAGCACAGAAACAGAAGGCCTGTCTTCATCAGCTCAAGTTTGCCATATAACCTGCTATTTTCAGACTCTGGATATTATCCCAAAGCTCGAAATTGCTTCTTCACCAGACCGATACGCTCATCACAAACTAGCTTGGACGGGAGCAAATTAGCCCATTATTTCCCAAATAGGGGGATATCTTGGAAACAAGACCAAGACTTCTCGGGATATTTTCTCAACCAAATATCCTGCTAATTGCAACTGCGGGCTGATGAGGACAAAATTAACTAGCTAATTTACGTTTAGGATAGTTAAAATAGCGGGCTATTTGGCAAACTGGAGCTGATGAGGACAGGCCTAGAGAGACTGACGTCAGCTGCTTCTAATAGGAGGGAGGATTTCCCCCTTCTTGCCTCCAATTAGGAAAAAATAAAGACAAATTTCTTATTTTGATGATCAAATCCCCACTGCATGCAGCAACAAACGTCAATGCCTGTGGTTATGACTGCATCAAACTCACACAACTTTGTGACGTCCGTCCGCCCCAATTGTTTCCAGACATTTCTTCTTGTTTCCTAGAAGAATATGTGTCATGCTTCTTGTCCGTCTGTGCAACCAGTCAGTATTACTCAACTGAATTTCTTCTCTCTTATTCTATCATTTCAGATTGGACTGGACGCTGGGCATACAACTTTTGGAACAGGCAAACCAAACAAAATATTCTACTCTGTTGCACTTCTTGGTCTACATATCAAGGATTGAATTGAAGAATTGTTAACACATCTACTGCCGTAGTCTGCTCAGACTCTCAACGAGTTTGTTAGTATGCAGTGCCTGATCATAACCTGGATATGTTTTATCATCATTCACTGAATCAGGAAACAAGATTGAGCAATAGTAACACAAGAAGGAACCCTTACGAAAGTGACTAATTCTGAGGATTGTACAGCAAAGGTGACACTTCACTTTCTTAGGCCCCTGAAGAGCACTATTATCTAGAAAGTTAACTTGGCCAGGACATGAAGCAGAATTCACACATAAAGGTGTCAGGAAACACTTTTGGACCCTCCTGGAAATGTGAACAACCTTCAACAATGATATCATTAATCTCGCGCAGCTGAAAGAAAAAAGTTTGTAAAGTGATTGCTCTTCTTCCCTGCAACTTTTGTTTAAAGATAATCCAACTTTTCTACATGCCTCAAGGTTTTGAAACCTCAGATTTTTTCCAAACCCAACTTGTGTGCACTTCTTCAGAAAAACTTCTTCAAAACCTGATAAATGTGTCAGAATTCACCTAGACAGATAAAAATGCATATGACATTCTGTTTAGTAGTCAAGTAAAATACTTTTGAACAAGATGGATAACGCTTCAGCCACTGGGCTACCTATGAAAATAATAACAAATGCCACATCTTCTGTCACGAAAATGGATCCTACAGGTGATACATCAACAGATAGTGTCTTCAGTGATTGGGTGGTGAACTTCGCCGAGGCCCTGAAGGAGAACGCTACTCAGACATTCCCAACTGGCAATCAAGTTGAAGAAGCCAATACTTACTGGATTTCAAATGCATTCAACCCTACCACTACAGGGCTTTCAACAGACTTTGGGACAAGTGACACGCTACTCAACACTTCAACCCCAACAGGTACGGACACTGCCATGCCAAACTGGGCGACGCTACTGGCTCTTCTTATGATGATAATAACGTGTCTGTTGATCATCGTAGGGAACTTGATAGTGCTGATTGTGTTTCACTACACCCCATCTCTGAACAATGCATCAGGAATCTTCATCAAGTCGTTGGCTTGTGCAGACTTGGGTGTAGGCATATGCTGCTCTTTCTCAATACACTCTTGGTTCCTGCAGGAATGGCCTTACGGCGATGCCAGCTGTGCAATCACTGGGTACACTCTGGCAGTGGCTGTAGGGGTTTCCATCATAGGACTGGCCTGCCTCAGCATTGACCGTTACATCGCAATCATGAGGCCTTTGAAATACTTCACCATCCTGACGAAGACAAGAGCAAGGATTATAGTCATAGTAGTCTGGGTGATCAGTGCTGGGATCTTCCTACCCTCCATGTTTGGATGGGGCACCTTTCATTATAATGACCATAGCTACGAGTGCTCGCTCCACTGGGAGGAGAACGTTGCATTCTCATTCTTCATCATCGCTGTTCTAGTCGTGCCCGCGCTGGTCATCTCAACGTTCTGCTACGTCCAAATCCTCAAGGTCAGCTTTGTACAAACTCATAAGATTGAACGCTCGGAAATGATGTTCAAAACAGCAAGCCAACGCGAGAGTACCAGATCCACCTATGAGCGTCTTCTTGCAAAGATATTCTTGGTGATCATCAGCGCTTTTTATGTGACTTGGTTGCCCTTCGTGGTCACGAAGACCTTGAGGGGACTGGTAGACATCCACATCCCCCCAGCTGCTATGTTCTTCTTCTCATGGCTGGGAATAGTGAATAGTTTCCTGAACTGTATAGTTTACAGCATCGGACATAAGTCTTTCCGTGACGGATTCTTTGTTGTGTTACGAAAGACCCGCAGGAAAGCCTCCGCTCTCTTCTTTTGTACGTTTACCTCAAACAGTCGGAAAAAGAATCATAAAAAGTGGAAGAAGAAAAATGGGCATCTTTTTACCAATGGAAAGGACCGGTTTATTGATGTACGTCCGATACCGATTCCTATCATAGAAACCTCTATATAGGCATCATTGAGACTCAAGAGGATCACTTTTTCTGTGATATGAAATATACTTCATACTTCATACTTCATACTTGTACTCATTTTGAATGGTACTCATTGTCTGCAAACATATTGACATTCATCTACGGTAATATAGTCCAATGCTACATATACTGCTATTTGTTGTACACTTTCTGTACTACACATCTGTAATATTATTGAGTATCTGAAACTTAAGGTGATATACATGTATAATGAAGAATAACAAAAGTGATTAAACTTTATATTTTGATGTACAAGTAAAACTTTAAGGATCCTTACCAAAAGAATTGATGACCAAATGAAGAAAGAAGGTGTACATCTATTTTCAGACTATGTGTAAAAGTTCAAAATATACCTCACTTTTCATATACAGGAAATTTAGCACAAAGAGCATGCCTCATAGGCCACCATTGAAGGGGAAAAATGAAAGAGAGGAGAAACTACCGATAGATAACTCTGCAGGCTACGTACGATAAACCTATGATTAAATATAAAACACAATATGGGTATATGAATGACTTTTTCTTGTATCATCTAGGAGGAAATACGTGCATTTTTTTTACAATGCCAAATACAAAAGGAGCTGCTGTGAACGAATCTAGGTATTATTTATTACACAAGCCATTTGAAACAATGGATGTGATACATGTAGCAAAAGGACAATAAATTGGCCTAAGCTGTGTCATTTATCAAGGGACACAACCAGTGTGTAGGGCATCACAGTCAAATGCTGCATGTTCTATGGATCCAGGGGGGGTGTTTCATAAAGCTGTTCGTAAAGTTACGCATGACTTTACGAACGACTTGAATATGAAAAGCCAAATGGGATGCTCAATCATTTTTAATTGCATCAACTAAAGTTGAACTGTGCAGATGTAGATTAACATTCTTTTTTCTTTTTTAATCGTTATTAATGCAAAGTATATTTTTTGCCATAATTTAATTGAGGTTATTGGAAACATCAGGAAAAACTTTGCGCATCCTCTCTGGCATTTCATATACAAGTTGTTCGTAAAGTCATGCGTAACTTTACAAACAGCTTTATGAAACGCCCCCCAGGCTCTATGAATCAGTCAAGATATGACATTGTGAGGCTGCTGATGTACCAGCAATGAATCAATATAGCAATAGGAAGTCTTGTCAGCTAGATGACCTCCCCACATATTCAATTTGGTGTTATGATTCATACTTTTCAAGAGTACTCTCACCTTTAGCAGGTTCTATACATACATGTAGATGGGAGACAGATAGTCCTAGGGAGATTTTCAATTATCAAATGAGTCAATCTTACCATAAGATCATTATATTTTGATATCTACATGTAGGCCTACCTTGTATACAAAAAGAAAATAGTGGCTTTTAGTCTGCCTTTTTAGTGTTTTCTTCTTGAATTTGTTTTTATTTATTCATTTCAATAACATCAGAGTGATTGACTACAAGTTGACTTAAATACCACACATTAAAAAGCTAAAAGGAACCATTCCTTGTAGTAGTAAGTAGTAAATTGAGGTAGTGATGGTTTAAAATATGGGACATTAAGTCCACAAATAAGGCCTGAGCTCTGATTCTGGTTGTAACAATCAAATACAGTGTAACTAAAAAGAGTTTCTTTGAAAAGTCTTCATTCACGGTTTTTATGTATTAATATCAAATGAATAGAACCATTTAATGTTCAAAATGTTTCAAGCAAACTAAATTTTAACAATTTATTTCCCAAAATGTAAACATCTTTGTCAGCTGATGAACATATAGTTTCAATATTATGATAGATATATATATATATATATGTATCTTCCAAAGTTCCACACACTGGATCACACATGCATACTGCTAAACTAGATACATGTACAGTATGTCATTCTTTGCATCATTTGTATGTGAATATCTAGAAAGCTATTTCAAAATGGCAGAAAAAAATTTAGTATTCTTTTAAAGCTTTACCTTTATATCACAAAATGTACAAACTTGTTGTTCCTAAACAGATTACTTATATTTGATGAAACAGCTGATTTACAGTATTAATGATCAATTTATATTGTCTCCATTGTGGCAGAATTAGATGATTGTCAAAAAAAGAAACTAGATGGAACTTCGACTGCGCGCAGTCGAAAATGATGCCTCCGTCATAGAGCAAGTTTACAAACCAAAACAGAAGAAATTTTTCAAATTCAAGTTTCATTGTAATCCATTAACAGGTTCTCAGAATATCGTGATTACAAGCAATTTCTCATATACATATATGACCCTTTGATCTTTGACCTCATGACCCTAAAATCTACTCAGTTCATTGGCTCTGCAAGATACATACATGATCTAAGTTTGGCAGGAATCCATCAATCTGTTCTAATGATAATGCGATCACAAGCTATTTTTGCATACATTATGAGCCGCATGACCTTTGACCTTGACCTCATGACCCCAAAATCTATTCAGTTCATCGACTCTGCAAGTAACATATATGACCTAAGTTTGGTAGGAATCCATCAATTGGTTCTTGAGATAATGCGATCACGAGCTGTTTTTGCATACATAATGAGCCCTGTGACCTTTGACCTTTCACCTCGTGACCCCAAAATCTAATCAGTTCATCGGCTTTGCAAGATACATACATGACCACAGTTTGGCAGGAATCCATCAATCGGTTCTTGAGATAACGCGATCACGAGCTGTTTTTGCATACATAATGAGCCCTGTGACCTTTGACCTTTGACCTCGTGACCCCAAAATCTAATCAGTTCATTGGCTCTGCCAGATACATACATGACCAAAGTTTGGCAGGAATCCATCAATCGGTTCTTCAGATAACGCGATCACGAGAACGGGACGTACGGACGTACGTACGGACGTACGTACGGACGGACGGACGGACGGACGGACAACCCAAAAACATAATGCCTCCGGCTACTTCGTAACGGAGGCATAAAAAAAGAACAGAGTATATATAATTGAGAATAAAGTCAAGATCCTTCTGTAGAGAGGATGGAGAAATTGAATCATATACATGTAGCTCAGGTCTCATTCTTATATTCTGTATATTAATTATTCAACATCACGTTCATTGTGAGTATGAGAACCTACGCACTTTGCGCGCATCTTATTGTGATGTAATAATCACACCAAAGGCACACTGTTTGCAGCGCATCAAATTTTTTGTCAAGCACTGGATGCACAGTGCTGGTTTGACGATGTTTTTCAATTTCAATTTCAATTTCATTTATTTCCACAGATTCATAAAAGACAGCATAAATTACAATCAAATATAAAAGCATTAGAACAATAGATTAACTTGCAGAGGGGGTGATAAAAAACCACAGAGGTTTATCGGGGATCATCCCCTGCTTAGAATTACAATATTAGAATACAATACATTTTTTTTAATTAAACAATAACACATACAAAAACATATATAAATATTACATGCAAATCTATGTATGGGGTGAGTAGTAGTGGGTTGGTGGTACCAAGAAATCGACTTTTCATGCAGTGTAGGCTACTGTATTTTACATAATTTAAGAGTATAAGAGAGTAAGGGTTTCTTGTTTGCTCTAGATGTCTGATGTGGCTAATAATAGTGATATTGACTGCCTAACTCAGGCGATACGACTTGTCATATATCGACCTCACCTTCGGTTCGGGCAATATATGTCACGTTGCCCTGAAGGCAGTCAATATTACTTAAATATTACCAAACATTACTCAATCATACATAATATATTATCAAATATATCAATGATACTTCTAGTGCACACTTCTCTACAATGGAAAGTCTACCCCGTAGGAGTTAAGTGTTACCTTTTAGTGACATCTTATTTTCATCTTTTGATCCATAATACTCATTGAGTATTTCATAAATACAATTTAATCAAAAATAATTATTGAAGTCTCTGAATTGGCAATGCAGTTGCAGAGTGAAATTTAAAATCACTGTTTTTATGCACAAGTTCAAAATTTCTTGTTGATTTTTTGTTTTTGTATTTTTCATTCATAATGTTTCATTACTTTATGCACTACTCACCAAAAAAATAGTTTGAGCAAACTTTGATGTTTTTATGGGTTTTTCCACTTGTGTACTGTAGTCCAAAAAATCATCGATTTTTCAAAATGGTTTTTGGATACCGGTATGTAAATGGGCCTAATATGAGGTGATCAACAAAAAACAAAATCAAAACTTTTGATATTAAACTGTCAAACTTGCTATTGATATGACTGAATATTTCTGCATTTTCATGCCACTTCCACTTAATCTTTCATACCAACTGCAGTACAGAAAGGCAGCTGAGATTGGTCTTGTAAACAAGAATTCTCAAAAGGCCTGTCCTCATCAGCTCGAGATTTCCAAATACCCACTATTCTAACTATCCTGATCGCAAATTATCTAGCTAATTTGCGTCCTCATCAGCCCGAAGTTGCAATTAGCAGGATATTTAGTCGAGATAATCATCCTATGATATCTTGGGCTAGTTTGCAAAATATCCCGCCATTGGCAAAATATCTCGCTATTCGGTGCATCTTCACCAGCCCGAAGACTCGCACTATGCGCAAAGTTTCGAGTTTTGAGCTGATGGAGACGTGATTTGTAACTTGGGCTTATTTCCCAAATCAGAACTAGCGGCCAATTTGGCAATCTCAAGCTGATGAAGACATACCTAAAGAGTGCACCCAAGGGTTGAACCCACCTGGTGATGAAAGGAATTCATGTTTCTCCTAATCTTTCTTGGTCTCTAATGACATACTTAATGCGCCATGACAGCCTTGACCTTTGACATAGGACTGTTCTTGAACCCATATGGTTTATCTTTTCTTTAAACAACCCATTTTTCATAAATCCTCTTAAATCCCTTTTATCCCTTATTTGTTGGTAGTATCAAGCATTACCAGACACATTCTTCCTCGAGTAAATCTCTGCTTCGCCAGAATCTTGCACCTGATACATGTAGTCCTACACCTCTACACGTACAACATGATTAAGGTTTGATAATGTGATAATAAGAGCATCTACAACAAACCAAGACAGCTTCATCAACATCATGAAGATATATATCACATGTTCCTTCATACTTTCATCATAACTTTCAGCACCTTATTATACGTCAGCCTTGGCCAAAACTTGACTTCAAACACCCGCCCCTCCGTGTCTTTCTTTATCCATATCCAGGATACCCTATTTTCTGGTTAACTGCACTTCTGAAGGTTACGTAGCCATGGAAACTAAATATTGAACAGTACGTGTATGTGATTGGGTGGGAATGCAGTCTCATGTTTATGAATCTTGAAAACACAATCAATCTTTCCTCTCCTTCGTCCTTAGGAAAAAAAGTAACATAAAATACATGCTCTCATTCCTTTCTTTCTTTATTGCTAAATCCCATTTTTATCCCCCACTTCTCAGACCTGCCAAACACAATTCTGGAGTTGTTATTATACAAATGATGCATGCGCAGGAGTTCATTATACGATCTATCCGCACTTGAGTTAAGGCTGTGTGTATCTATTGCACGAAGATGTTAGGCTGAGTGCGAAAGATACACACAGCATCAACGAGGGCGGATAGATCGTTTAATAAACGAATGAAAACATGCATCATTTGTTTTATACAAAGAAACTCCTAGATCCTAGATATACTGTAACAAAGACAAACATGTAAGAGTAAATAGTGATTAGGTCATGGAAGTCTGAAAAAGAGCTCTTTATTTCTTCTCTTTAAATCACTGTTCTCAATCAAATCTATACTTAAAAATGGGCATCCCTAAACAACAATAAAGAATACTTCCAGTGCATCATTTAGACCGAAGAACAGTATCAAGGTAGTTATCCTGCAGTCACATTTTTGTCTCTACCCAGTGACATAGCTGGAGTCTATGATCCTCATCAACAGAGTGATTACCAAACCAGACAATCATGGTATTCACCAGGTAGACTACAGAGTACATACACAGACTCTGTTTCTATAACTATAACAAACATCTTACATGCCTTGAGCCCAGAGGTGTCAGTTGGTCTAGTGGGATGTAAGCTCTCTGTCTTCACCTACAAAGTCATTTGCCATTCACTGGAACACGTTGGGGGTTTTCCATGGAATAGGAGAGGTTTCTTTTGTTTATTTCATATTTCTTTATTTTTTCAGACCTTAACAAATGCATTCAAGAGCTCAACTCTGCTCTTTTGATATCACTAGTATTCCTCAGAGACACATTCATGTGAAACATTTCGAAGGGTAAAAAAGAAATAAATATATTGCACATGTATTTTTTTACCTGTGGTCATATTACTCTCACATTACAAAGGGAAGGGATTGGAAATTCACCAAGCAAGATCACTTTCAGATGATTCTCTGACAAGATACTGAGAAATGTCAGGTATATGATCAGCATCATAAATAACAGGACACTAAAACTCACACTACAGGTATACAGCAGAAAGGTGAATACACAATCTTGAACTTTGACCCCCATAATGTAGATCGAAGGTCAAAGGTCAAACTGACCTGGGAAGAGAAGGGTAACCAGGTACAAGGTTGTCAGTAAATCATTTAATTAAAGATCAAGTGTAGTAATGCAAAAGCACCGCCCTCTTGGTCCACTAGCATTGAAACTTTGAGCACTCCATCTTCGAACTTGTGTTGCAATGTGGAGAAAATTCTTGTGAAACTGACCTCTTAAAAGAAAAGAGATGATCACAGCTACAAATTAAAGAATAAGCCTTGTTCCCCTTTCCTATATGTAATTGTTTGATGATTTCATCTTTTCGTCACTTCTTGTATTTTACTCTATTAGTGCAAGATAAGAAGATTCAGTATATCTTTAACAGACCACATACAGAATATAGGAGAATAGAGAAAAGAATCCGAAAAGGAATATAGAAAGGGCAAAACAAAAAGCCTGAAAGATTAATTGTTATTAGATGAGCCCTGGAAGTTTCTTTTTTCCCTGAAACATTCTTTTGTCCTTGATATATTATCTTGCCTAATATCAAAGAAAGATTTGTGTTAAATGTTAAGTTCAAAGGGGTTACAAGACCCATTAGGGGCTTAAATGGTCTGAAATTGAAAGGATTTGGAGGGGGGTGATGGACAAGTTCATTAAAATTACCTAGACTCTGCAGGGGGCTAGTTTTTATTGATGCAGATTGAATGGCAATATGAACACATTGTGAATTGATCAACAGGCAGAAAGATTGATTGGATAGATGACAGAAATGAATGCAGGGGAGAGAGAAAAGAAAACAAAGTGGAACATGTGTGATAGAGGAAACAAAGAGCCAGACAGATAAACAGACAGGAAGAGACAGAGAGATAGAGAGATGGTGCACCATGGAGAGAAGGTATTAAAAGGAAGAGAGAGAGGTAGAAAGAGACAGAGAAATAGAGGGCTACAGAAAGAGAGAAAGAGTGGAAGCGATATTGAATGCAGAGAAAGAGCGAGAAAAAAAAGAGCAAGAGAAAGAAGACTAAGAAGAAACCAAAAAAGAGGAATTAGTGAGTGGAGTTGCAAGTGACAGATAGAGAGAAACAGATAGATATACACAGAGGTAGCAGAAATAGATACACATAGAGAAAGAAAATGAAAGAGAAGAAAGAGAAGAAATAATCAAAATTAAAAAACAACAACAATAAGGCATGGATGATTAAGGATGACACATAATGCCATATTTTAAACATGTAAAGAATTTGTATGAAAAGGAATATTAACCAAACAGAGTTGGGAGTCTTTGTGTGAAAAATCACATTCATGGTAGATATTGGATACATGTCTTATGTTCACCTCAAAATGTAGAGGTAGTGTGGTCTAGTGGATAAGTCTCTGAGTTGTGAACCACAGGGTACGGGTTCGATCCCTGCCACAGCACTAAAACATCATTTGGTAAAACCTTGATCCACACTCCACCCGGATGATTATTCTTATTTATAATTAAATGATTATTAGACCATATGGGTAGCAGACTTATTGGAGATTAGACCAAATATAAATTAGCCTAATGGTCATCAGACCAAATGATAAGTAGACAAAATGATGATTAGACATGTGGATAGTAGACAGGCTTAGTGTATACCGTATGGGAATAGATCAACTGGGTAGTAGGCAAACTGGTTGTAGACCAAACTGCAATACACCAACATTGCTACATAACATAGCATCTGGCATCGACTTGAAATGCCAATAAATAACACTTCAATGATACAATAAGGTATGTTCATGTAAGGTTGGAATACTGGTTAAAGGGATCATTTAACAATGTTAAAGAAGCTTGGCGAAGAAAGTTCACATAATCACTCAAAATGGGCAAATTATGCATGTCCTGATAGCGTAGACCAATTTGAACACACAGATTCTGCTCTAAAGTCTTGTAAATATAAATGAAACGCGGTAAGAAGCTTTTTCCAAGAACCTTCTCAAACTTCTGTTCCAGGCTTGAACAGTTTGTTCGCGCAGTATAGGCCGATTATGACCGCCACTGGTTGGGCACGATCGCAATTCTAGGCCTCAAGCTCGCCTCTCGCACAGCTCGCGTGCGGTATTTTGCATAGGCCTATACGTATACATTATCCAGACTATACATGCTTCATATCCTGACCAGAAAGTGGAATAACAATCTCTAGAAATCATGTAATTACATATAATATTAAGCAAATTTATGTTATATAATACAAGGGGTGAATCGTGCAATTCGATTTGTCCAAATACCCTTCCGTTCTGTGTAATTTGCTGAGATGTTTTGCATTTGTTCGGTCATCATGCCTTGGCGTGATAGTGATTGCTGTGATTATATATACGGAGACCATATGATGAGTGAATCGCGAGCGTCCCTTTGCATTTTTATGTCCTGCAGCTGCAGTTCTATTTATGAATGGTGCATATTTGTAATTGATTTTCGCCAAATATAACCTCACATCTAATCGTCTTCGTTTTGTTATCCGTGAAATTTGCTAAAAAGCCCTACACATCCCGAAAAATTCGAAAATGTCTCGCCCAGTCACCCCAGCGCAGTGACAAGGTCATGACAGATCGATCGCCAGTTGAGCGCGGGAGCTGAGCGGCAGATGGCAGCTCAGCCAGCTCGCGCTGATATACTATCACTGGACTTGCACCAGCATCGACGCCCTCTTCTCCGAATTGTTCTCTTTTTTCCATCTCTCCTTCACCCACATCATCATCATCGTCACTATCAGTACCACTGTCACTAGTTGTGGAGCTGTGCTCATCAACTTCGAATTCTAAATCGAGTAAAACCTCTTCATCGAGCTCGGACATTTTGATCAGATATTTAGCGTTCGAGTGGCGTTTGTATACGTATAATGCATGCAGGCGAGAGTTGTGTGAGAACTCTTGGGAGCACTCTCGCGGTCATGTGCCCAACCTCCTACGTCACAAATCGTACGTCACAATAGTGGGCCGATCGAGGGCGGAATAATCGGGTAGTAATTTCACCACTTTTAATAGCAGATAAGTCAATTCTGTAACAATTTTTGATAACTAAATATGAACCATTAGAAAGATTGTAACATTAACTTTGCAATAATACCAACATTATTAAGGTTAAAAGCCTTTTGAAACCTTCGCTTAGCTTCTTTAAAGCTGAGATGCACGGCCTTACGTGTTATCAGTGTCTGTGATATGGTGTAATATTGAAGCTTCAAAATATCAAGAAGTGCCTCAAAAAGTAAAAATCTTTGAGTGACCGGTTTTACCATACTCATTTTTTTCCAATAGACTGTAGTCTTATGAAAACCGTTAGGAAAACGCAAAATTTGATTTTCGATTTCCAATCATAAATATCTTGATAATCAGACAGGTGATCGGCTTGTAAAAGTCATGGGGTTCCTGACTGACCTAAAGGTTTATAATTATCATTGTAGCATTCGAGCTAAGTCCAGTTACCTGATCCCTTTAAGGGGATCAACAAATGTGCCTAATATCTAAGCCTAACATCTAAGCCTAACATCAAACATATTCCTATATATACCATCCATTATTTCAATAATACTGTTTATGTATTGGATATATATGTAAAAGCTTTTCTGGATAAAATGATACAACATACCATGATAGGATCGTGCAAGGAAGCTTTTTCAGAATGTTACAAAGTCACATTGAGCAACAGTTAGAGCTTATAGATGGAAATGCATTAACAGTCATGAACTCGACCTCATTCAACTCGGCTTGAACCCAACCTATATCTTGAGACTTGAACACCCCCCCCCCCTTCCTCTTAAATAAAATTCTGTTTAAAACAAAACATGACATTATCGGCTCTCAAAGTAAACACTTTCCCGCTCATAATGTCTCGGTGATGGATACTAGCGTGCAGACGGAAAGTATGTCGTGCCAAGAAAGCGCCAGGAATATTCCTTAGCTAGATGAGTCAGATCTTTCTATTCTGTCCTCCAACATCCCTTGGTCTCCCATCAGATGTCTCCATGGTGAGGCTTGTGAGGCCTGGATGCAGGCATTTCACAGGAGCGATGGGTGCAACTCAGTGATGCAGCCGTTTTACCGGTACCGCATTAGACATTGGTATCCAAAGATATACACAAGGGAAGTTGCAGTGCAATTTTCAAAGGGGATGGGGTAATATGAATGCAGAGGCCGTTACTTCAAATCAACTCAACTTGCTATGAAATGAAGGCACATACAATGTCGAGAAAGAAGACAAACTATCAGGCTGAGGTCAAGTTTACAAGTAAAGATCTTCCATCCTTAAGAGTCAAGACAACACATTTGTCTCAAAACTATGCAAGCAGAAACAATCATTAACCTCACTCATCTTTCTATCATGAACTTGTATAACTGCACCAGGTTATCTTAATATAGCAAGATGTACTTACTGCCTTTCAGCAGTCAAAGTTTAGCATTTAATACCTTAAAAGACCATGTAAGTCTAAGCAAGGATGTTCATGTACATTTCAATCAGCAAGAAAGAAATGAGGTCAGAAAGGTAACAAATTCAAGAAACAGGTAACATAATGCATGAAGGCTAACGTTTTCAAGGGTTTTCATTCTCCCTTCTTTTATCCATGACCTAACCTAGTTTGCTTTCAAGGTTTACCTCTAAACAAGAAATATCCCCTAATTCATCGTAGTTACAATACTACAATAGGATATGATGAACCTTTGACCCAGTACCTCAAGAGAATGTCCTAATCCTTAGTTCCTCTCATCACTCTCATCTACTAGGAATAGAGACAAACATGAGCTGAGAAGAGGGTCCCTGATGTTCATCCATTCTCACTCTTTATGTCATCCGATCTCTTTGTATTTCATCACACTGGTGATGTTGATAAATGTCCTCTTACATCTATCCTGCTTCCTACTTGGTTGCCTTCAGAGACGTATGCCACTTTTGAACTGTTTGAACTCTCTTTCTCCTTGCCTTAGATTTTCTTGTTTGTATATCTGTTTTTCAAATACACATCTTCTTCTTCTCAACATTTCTCTGCTTATCTTTTTCTCCATCTTCTTTCCTTCTCTCTCCCTCATTCTTTGTCTCTCTCTCTCTCTCTCTCTCTCTCTGTGTCCCTCGCGTGCTCCCTCCCTCCCTCCCTCCTCTCTCTACACATGTTTGCCTTCTCCACTGCTCATTAACTTCACTTTATCTTTAAGAAATCTCAGTCTCATTTACATTTCCTTCTTCCCTTGATGTACGTTAAAACTCTTTTTTATCCCTCATCCACATGCTTTACTTCTACTCTTCCCTTTTTCTCCCATTTTTTCCTCTTCTCTCTATTTACCATCTCCTCCCTCTATTTCTGCATTTGTTATGATCTATTTGTTCCTTCTCTATAATAAATCTGCTGTTATCTTTGCTCATATGACACCTATTTATTTTTCTAGCTCCATTTTGGATTATTGCAATGATAACACATGTTTTCAAACATCTCTAAATGTCTTTCTAAGCTTCATCTATTTTAATAGCTCTTAAATCGTCTCAAATTTTAAGTTTACATATACACACCCACACAATGTCTCCTTCTTGTCACTCACACACCCCCTTCTCTCTCTCTCTCTCTCTCTCTTTCTTTATAATCCACATCCCTGTTCTCTGTCATGGGAAAGAACACATTGGACTGATGTTAATTCTCAACCTTCAACACTAAGCACAGGTGGTCACAAGATGGCGCTGTTGCACATACACATTGCACACATCATCTACTGAAAAATGTCAACTTCTACCTCTATCATGGGCCTTTCCTCACATTACACATAGCGTGATATACAGTTGCTGTACGCTTTCACAAATTAAAGAGTACAAGTGCATAAGTGTATAGAGTATATCTCAATGATGATGTTAATACAGAGAATAAGGCTTTCATCTGTTTGGAGCCAGAAGGGCATTAATTCTGTACTAAATTATATGAGTTAACACCCTTCTGGCTCCAGACAGACGATTTCAGTTTATCTGTAAATTTAGAGCAAGGCGCATGAAGAAAGAAAAAGGTAAAAGTGGTATTGGTCATTCTAATGGTTGCTATATCAATGTCAGCCATTGACTGATTAAAGGAAAGGCTTTTTTAAAATCATTGCTTACCTTTGTAATGAGTATCCTGTAATCCTCTAGGAGATTCTCACTCTCATGGACACCAGCTAGTAGCTGCCATATCTCCCCCCTCAGAGCCTCAGGAACACTCTTCCTGACGTAGCCTTTGAGCTGCTTGGGATGCACGCTCAGGTTGACCCTCCACTTGGCCAGGAGCTCACCCCAGCCGAGCAGGATGGATTCTTCACAGTCTTTACCGACGCTACCAGACCCACTCTGAAGGGGCTCATCATCATCTGAAGAAAGGTTGGGAGAAAGGATTCAATGACTTTCATCTTTTATATATGGATAGACTTATCCTAGCTGAGAAGGATGGATTCTTCACAGTCTTTGCCAACGCTACCAGACCCACTCTGAAGGGGCTCATCATCGTCTGAAGAAAGGTTGGGAGAAAGGATTCAATGACTTTCATCTTTTATATATGGATAGACTTATCCTAGCTGAGAAGGATGGATACTTCATAGCCTTTACCAACATTTCCTGACCCACTCTGTACGGAGAAAGGATTCAAGTATTGATATTTTTCATGGATAGACTAATCCTAGCTGAAAAAGGATGGATTCTTCACAGCCTTTACCAACGCTACCAGACCCACTCTGAAGGGGCTCATCGTCATCTGAGCAAGGATGGAAGAAAAGAGTGTCAAGAAAATAGACAGGACAAATAAGGATCTGTTAATCATGGATAGACTAATCCAAGCTGAGAAGGATAGATTCTTCACAGTCTTTACCAGTGCTACCAGACCCACTATGAAGGGGCTCATTATCCTCTGAAGAAAGGTTGGGAGAAAGAATTGACATTGCCAGGAAATAATGAAAGGAAAATCAATGATCTGGGCCCCGTCTTACAAAGAGTTGATATTGATCCGAATCAATATCAAGTCCCTAAATCAATCACAAGTTTGCAGTCTCCCATCTCTTATGATCATACTTGTGATTGATGTCAATCACAAAAAAGTTGCAAGTGATATCAACTCTTTGTAATACAGGGCCCAAAGTCATAACTGGCAATGTTATGCAAGGTTATTAGAACTGCCTGGAGGTAGAATTCATCACCATTAAAGGACAAAAACTCCTGAGCAGGGTTGGGAGAAAGAATTTAATCATTGTCAAAAATATAGAAAAGACAAACAAGGATCTTTCACTTATGGATAGACTAATCCTAGCTGTATTTTGCAGATGTTTCACGGCCATTTAGCAGATTAGAGTTTATAGACATCAGAGGAGAACTGATTCAGAGAAGAAACAGACATGTTAAGTTCTAGAGAGCAATGGTTCATACAAAAGATGGACTGCATGTGAGTCTACTAAATCCTGCCCAGGAAAGTATCATCTGATCACAGGGTGGGGAGATGGGATAGAACACTAAAAGTAAAGATCTATGAGTTGATAAAGCACGTTTAAGAAATGTGCATGATGGGAATGCCATAATGGTCGATTACCATACAACTTTACTATAAAAAAAAGATTTACAACAAGATTTACAAAATTTACAACAAATGCACGAGTAATACCGTAATTAACGGTGTATAAACTGTCCTCGTGTATTATTATTTATTTATTTATTTTTGTTTTTTTGGGGCCGACTCTGTCGGCAGCAAGCCAGGCCTGTGTTAAAAAAACCCAAGCGGGAAGGCCTTTCATTTAACTGCAAGGTGCAGCTGAATGTGTAAGATCATTAATGTAAATTAAAAAACAGCAGAGGACCTAGGATAGAACCTTGTGGTACGCCATGTAATAGAAGAAAAATTGGAGGAATTATTATTATAAACTACATATTGAGAAAGATTACATTCAAACCAAGATGACAGACAAATTAGAGTGTTCTAGTTTCCGAGTGGTGAGTCAACACACCGATTACTGAGCTGGGAGACATTGCCAGGCATAGCGCCAGGTGGAGGGGCATGAATCAAAACTTTTTTCTTTTTTCTCTTTTTTTTTGTACCGTGTATAAGACACATCCTTGACTTGATTTTTTTTCGGCGGCAAAAAGGTGCGGTTAATACACCGTTAATTACGGTAGGTAGAAAGTAGTCTAAGGATTAATGTCCATGAAATATAGGTTTAAGTATGATTCTTAAATACAAGCCTTTCAGTTACTCCTTGGTATATCCTTTCTTACATGAATCCATGCTATTATAAATCATTGACTTACCGCTCTCTTCTTCTAGCATAGAGCTCATACTATCAGGGGTTCTTGCTTGATTGAGACTAGACTGACGGACAGGAACATGGCGTCGCTCTCTCTGTGTATCACTCTCAAGACTCAACACTCGATAGGCTACATCATTCTCAAGGCTTGTCTCAATCTGCATCGATAATAGAAGAAAACAAAATTATCAATTTCCACCGGTTTCAGTTCTGCTTTCAGTTCTTCCTTGTCCAGTGCTAGAGCCAGATCTTGATTAAAAACACCACTTTACAATTTAGAACACCTATCCTATATCTTGGAACAAATTTTACATTGTTTTGGAACTGCTATCAAACATTTGTCAGTTGCTATTAAAATGCCTAGGTTACACAAAAACTTTTAATCAATTTTATGTCAGTTCGTTTCTCGAATTTTGAGATGCGAAAGTTTCCCATGCGTTTCTATCCTACAATGCATTCTTGGTTCAAGTATGCGTTTTGATTTCAATGTCACTTTGATAACATCTCAATGTCAGTTCAAAGTGGAGAAACGAAGTGAAAACACAGTGGAAAATTCTGTTTCCTATAAAACGCATGGAAACATAGCATAGCTATATCACTGTCACTTCAGATTCAATTCAAATCATGGATTCCCAGATCTATGTCGGCTCCTTTCTCTGCTTTTCACATCGGAATGGAAACGCATTGGTGTGACCTATGCATATAAAGAGTAAGTGGTCATCTGTACACCAAGCAATACATTTTAAACATCATCATATCAGAGAAAACAGCATAAATACAAAATGATGATCGTGACTCTGTCATTTTGAAGCTGTAGTACCGGGTGTAGATAAGTATCTAAGAAAGTATAACCCAAAACAGCCATTTTATTCCAGCTCAACCACAATTCATTCATCCAAGTACAAACAATTTCAGATCACAATCTCCCTAAATCATCACAGATCAGAATCAATTACTTTCTTCCTTCGCTCCAAATAAACGCGCACAGCGTTATGTCGATGAAGACGACTCTGGGTTGAAAAAAAAGAGGATGCCATTGTAACATTCTACTCAACATGGACCTTTGTGAGAGAACTGTACAGGAGTGCTGTAGAGAGTACAATGGATTTGGATACCAATCTTGCATGTAGAATGTTTAAATACCCTTCTACATCTATCATGTTACACTTGTGTAGAGTGTGTAGTGTGTGTGGAGTGAGGAACCTGATACATCCCATATTGAATATTGGGTGTAAAATTACACAAATGCTGGACAGTATTATGCACTTTATATATCTGTATCATATTCATGTTGTTGTTGCTGCTGAAAAGGGTGAACAAAACATTTCTTCATAAAGGGCTACAACTATCTATGACTAATATCTGCATGTACAGAGCCTGGGGCTGTTTGGGGTTTTCAGAGGGTAGTTAAACAATATAAACAAACTTCATTTCAATGTATGTAGACTTGTATTCCAGGGGTGATGGCACTGACCAATAATTGCATTTGCTGGGCAGCGGCACTGGTACGGATTGCTAGATAGGGTTGAGGAGCTTAAAGACCCCGCTGTTTTACAGAGATATATAACCCCCCAAAAGTTAATAGCACCCAACCATAATTATCCTACTAGCCTTCTCTATGAGTAGACATCAGTTTTCTTGCAGTGGTTTCTTGTTTGTTAACTTGATCTTTAATAATAATAATAATATTTCATTCTTGTATAGCGCATATCACATTATATAGCTTCCTATGCGCTTCCAAAGAGCTTTGGAAGTTATAACCCTAGCTTTAGCTCTGGCAGCCGTAATCAGCGTACAGTGCAATTCAAGGAATAATCCTACCAAGTACCCATTTACCACACCTGGGCTGAGTGTGGCAAATGTATATTAATAACTTGCCAAAGGAAATTAGTGCCGCGGCGTGACTTGAACCGCGGACCTTGTGATCCACAGTCCTGTGACATATCCACTCAACCACGACACCTCTATGATGTGTGATCATCTCCTACTCACCTCTTCTAAGAGCAGACTGAAGTTTTCCTGGAGGGGTTTCTTGGTTGTGATCTTGTTATACCAGAACTTCTCTGATGCTGCAAAGATGCGTACCTTGGTCTCTATGACGAAGCGGACCGGCTCTTGGATGCCTAGGATCACCAGGTCTACAGCTATGGTCATGAACATACCTTTCTCTGTAAATAAACAACACCATCAAATCAGTATCATGTATTCAACATGTATTTCTCTAATATTACTCCCCAAAAAATTAATGAAGTAAAACTTGCATAGAATGACCAGCTGCACCACCTGTCTAGTAAGACATTTTAGTTTCTGTTGAAAAATATTTCTCTTTGAGACCTCAATTAACCCATTGTACACAGGGTACTATGGGTATGGGAATGAGAACATCCAGTAGTCACCGGGTTAAAGAGAACACCTGCCCCAAAATACCTCTATTCCTCTTTTCCCTTGAATGGTCTTCATGTGCAGATTACACTATTTTCAATGTAAACACATCTTCAACCTTCAACTATATGTAGGATTTTTCCCTCTTGAGAAATACCGGTGATGGTGTCAGGAACTTGTGTTTTCTTGAAGAGGAAAATAACGATTGCAGCAACTATATTCATAATTTGTACTCCAGTTGAGACTTAAAGAAAAAAAAATGAGGAGCTTCACAATTAAACAAAAGAGTGAGATTACAATTGTGATTCAAACATCCACTATTAAATCTAACTAATTGCTCTGTGCATGAACAGCTCTATTGTCTACACTTTACCATCAAAAAGTGTCTGGTAAGAATGCCTGAAAGAAAATCATGGATGCAGGCTGAGATGTGAGTATTGGTCAGCTCTCTGTATTCGCCTACAAACTGGCTCCGGCCACTCAAAACTGAGTCACATCTTTTGGATGGTGACTTTTAAGGTCGGTTCCCAGATGTAAATAGTCATATCTGGTTGATACATGACTGTAAAAACCCAATTACAGTCAGATATCATCCACGACACACATGCAAGCTTACCCAGACCGGGCGGAGATTCAGCATTAAGTACTTCTAGTTCAGGTAGGTTGGGATCCCATTGACACACCACAGAGTAGTTCCTTGCATCATAATTCTTCTCCATATTCACCTATAAAACAATAACAACAATCTATCATTAGCTTCACCTGGAAAATGTACTGTAAGTATAGTGAAACCTCTCTTTAAAGACCACTCAAGGGAAACATAAAAAGTGGTCGTTATAAGCAGGTGATCTTTATGTACAGGTTCCTTTAGTACAAGTTCCAATGAGAAACCATATTCAAGGGAAACAAAAACATGTGGTCTTTATAAACAGGTGGTCACTAAAACAGGTTTGACTGTAGTTTCCTTGAATGAATTACAGCACACACAAGTCCATTTTTTTTTAAATTGGGTGATGTCCACCAAAATTTAAAGATATTTAAACACAAAATAATTAACTTGAAATACAGAACAACTGTTACAGAGTGATGTCTGTTACACAAGTGAAAATAAACTACGTAATAATCGATATCCCATAAAATGTAATATATTGATGAATGAAAATGCTGCATCAGAGCTTAATTTATCAACTGACGATCACACATGGCAAGGGTGCTAAAAATGGTACTAAAAACATATAGACAGGAAAAATAAGGATCTGTTATAGATGGATAGACTAATCCTAGCTAAATTTGCAGATGTTTCCCAGGACATTTAGCAGATCAGAGTTTATTGACATCAGAGAAGAACAGGTTCAGAGAATGAAAGGACAAAATTTTCTATAATTAATCTCAGATAATAGAACTTACAGCATCGAGTAAGTACATCTCTCTGTCTGGGACCTCTCTCCCTGGACATATCAGAACACCAAAGCATCTGTACAAAAAGAGAAACAAAAACACACAAGCATATTAGATAGATCAGGGCCCTATCTTATAAAAATGTGATAGTAATCGCAACTATGTACATCATAAGTCATTGTAAGTCTGATGAACCAGCATAACACCCATTTCAGAAATATTTTAGGGCCAGTGGCAATATCACTTACAGAAGAGCTACCGGTACACTGATAGCTACATGTACCCGATAACTGAATAAGGTATGTTCAAATAACTGTAACAGCAGAATTCAAGACAGATTTAAGTGGAGTCTTGTGGGGAATTTGACACCGTTCTGGTGGTTACCTAATAACAGGTGTTAGGTGCTGTTAATCACTGGGATTAGCCTTCAGTTTTATGACCAACAAGCTTTATGTAACGCTCTGTCTTTTCCCCATATGGTAAAATCCTTATCTGACATTTGCACCACCCAAAGACTCTCAGAGAGACGGGACGAGGGGTATTCGTTGAGTGGACTACGAGTTTGCCGTGTGTAGACTTCTACACCCATTTGACAGTATTTCCACCAAGTCTGGTGTCAGCGCATTATGACCTTCTGCACATGGAAACGCCCCCTCTCAAAAAATGAAATGGAAGCTTTTATTACCAATCATGTGAAAGAATATGTTTTGACTAATACGTGATCATACAAATTTTGCCGAGAAACTGCCTACTAATTGATATATTTGGTAAATTATTATAACTATTTGGACCTGATAGATAAAACGTACGTGTCGCGCACATGTGGGGGTAATCCCATATACATCTTTGTGTGTACAGTGCTTGTAACTTTATCAAGACTGGGCCAAATTTCTTATCATTTTGATGATTCCAGAACCTTGCAGTACACACCAATACTTATATGCTAGATGGTCAACCTTTTCTGATCGATTCCACAGCGTTTCTTTCACAATGCAATCGCATGACCATAACTGGTCTATACCATTAACAGGCTTTTCTATGATTGATGTAATATTCAACACACCTCTCAATGATGAGCATCTTATGGTGGCCTTGCTGTACAATGATACCAATCTCCTTCTTGACTCCCTGTCTCAGCTTGAAACACTTCTTATCCCGTGGAACCGGTGAGTAGTTGCCCTTACCGCTGTCATCCTCCCGGATGTCTACTAAGACTGGAATGTCAAGATGGAGGATGCGTTCCCTTGGCGACATAGGAAGCCCTGGGACACTGTCCACCATTCCTGGACTCTTAGGAACACGGTGGAAGGCTTGACCAAAGCAGGTCAGGATACGCTGGACCTGGGGGGTGTTTCATAAAGAGTTCGTAAAGTTACGCATGACTTTACTAACGACTTGTATATGAAGTTTTTTCTGATATTTCCAATAACCTCAATTAAATTATGGCAAAAAATAAACTTTACATTAAAAATGGTTGTTATAATAAGAATGTTAATCTACATCTGCACAGTTCAACTTAATAAATAATAATCAATAATGATTGAGCATCCCATTTGGCTTTTCATATACAAGTCGTTCGTAAAGTCATGCGTAACTTTACGAACAGCTTTATGAAACACCCCCCTGGTGACCACAAGAATGTAATGTGATCACTTTTCATGTACTTGTATATAGAAACATCTTGTAATAATATAAATCATAATCTACAAATTTAATCAAATGCCCCATGGCAGAGTTAGATGTTAATGTGTCAAAACAAAAATCATATGATCTGCAATAATTTTACTATAAACAAGGAGGGATGATTGAAACTAACTTGTCTTTCCGATTCTATTTTGTGGTGATGCTTAGGCAATAAAAGCAGTACTTTCAGTTTCACATTACAATGATATACAAAGAATACACACTTCAATGGCATATACCAGGCTCAAAATCGGTGGCTACTTGGCTGCCACTGACTACAATCCTTTTGGGAAAAAGAAAACAACTATTTTTGCCCGAGCAGTATATAGAAATCTCACTGGTACATTGTAATGATCATCTTAAAGTTGACTTTCGCAACCTAAGAAAGCGTCTTGTGAACTTGACTGGCAATCCTAATGAAAAGTTGATTTTGGTTTAATTTTCTGTATAAACATTCATAAGAACATTAAAACATGATGGTAAATACTTTAAAAGAATTTGGATGCACTGCTCTATTCCTCCTGCTCTTCCTGATAGCAGGGCTGCATCATTGATATCATATAAGACTTTATATACCTCTCTTTATAAATCTAGCCATCTGATTGGTCAAAATTGGAGTCGTGATTTTAGCCATTCCCGTAAAGAAAAGAACAATGCCAGTAATGGTCAATAGTTCATGAGTGAGATTCCCGCGAGATTTCAGATACCGGGAAAATAGTTAAATTTTGCTGCGATCCTCGTAGGTTAACATGTTAAATTTTTGTGTGCGAGTGTGGATACCATTCAGTGCTTTTTGTCTGCGATTCCCAAATAATTGTAACATTCAGTCATCTTTCCAGCAAAGATTAACAGACAGTGTCTCAGATTTTCTGTGATGTTTTAACCAATCTTTACTCAAGAAAGGATAAGGTAAGAATTCTTGATAAATTTTTGTGTCAATTCGGTATATAAAATACATATCGACTGCTATAAATTTTGAGGCCTGGATGTTGGCTCTCGGGGACGTGCACACCCAGGCGCGCCTCGGGGTCATAGCAGGATGTGCACGTCCCCTTGAGCCTATAAAACGGCCAGGCCTCTCATGGCAGTCGATATCTCTATATTATTCTCTTGGTATACTTACTGCTTCTACCACCTCACATCTGAAGACATGACTATGGAACAGCTGACTATCCTTGGAGCCGTGACTACATGTGAAGGCAAAGCAATCACTCTCTGACGTATTAGCATGTCCACGACAGCAGAAGAGAATACGAGTGATTCGATAGTGAGCAATCTCAGACTTTCCATCAACCTCCATCAATCTGAAAACGATACAAGAATAAATATTGTACAGTCAAACCTGCTTTAGTGACCACCTGTCAACAGAGACCACCTATCAACAAAGACCACATTTTTTGTTTCCCTTGAAAATGGTTTCTCATTGAAACATGTACTAAAGGAACCTGTCTACAGAGACCACTTTTGTGTTTCTCTTGGGCGGTCACTATAGACAGGTTTGACTGTATACGAGCTCTTCTTGCTCGCAGAGCCCAGACAATGTTATGACCTTCTGAATCTCACCTGACTGAACCTTCAGCTGTCCTTGGTACCGAGAGGACAATCTCCATCGCATTATCTGACTCCTGCTCCTTGAGGATGTGCATATTCCTTGTTACTTCTACCTCACTCTTAGGGGCATTGACGGTAGACGCACCCAGGTAGAAGATACGACTGAACAGTGTGCACACCTTATCAATAGGAGTTATTGCGGTTGGAGTGGACGGGTTCGATCCAGAATCTGAAAGAGAAGTTCCACATATTCATTTTTATGTCAGAATTGGCTGGGAAAGAATGAAAACACATATGAAGACTTTCATGAGCTGTTTACCTCTTCAATTGTGGTCATATTTTGTTGTACTTTTGCTAAAGATGTATAACATCCTAATATTCAATTAATAGAATATCAAAGTTACAATTACATCAGATGTTTTTCATATTTATAAAAAAAAGATTTACAATATTCCTAATTATCAAAAGTAACATTGTTTCTACTAATAAATCTTTGTTATAATCCTAATTTCGATGAGTTAATATACCAGCAAAATATTTATATATCATGAAATAAATAACTTAAACAGTGGCATACCCCTTACTGTCTACTCTTGAATATTCCTCAAGATTTACAATCCAAATATTTTAACAAGCATTTTGCATGGTCCTATGGATTATTATGATAGTCTATCAAGTAACATCATACATGTTAAAATGTAGTGACAATGCAGCAAATATGCCCATTACTTGACTTTACTAGTAACTTGTATACAACACACAAACAAAATTCAGAAGAATCAAAGGAACTTTTTTTTTTCACCCCAAGTGAGAAAGTGTGTACCCTGATTGTAAAACAACCCATGTTATGATGGTACAATGTAGTGGCAATGCAGCAAACATGCGCATTACTTGACTTACTAGATCTTGGTACCCAAGGGTCTTCTTGACTGTCCTCATCTTTCGGGCTAGCGCTGTCTACGTGTCCACTCATCACCATGTCTCCTATATCATCTATCTTCTCTTGAGGCGACTGAGGTGACCCAAGGTCATCACTACCTGGACCATCGACCTGATGCCCGACTCCTGAGGGCACCAGGTTCAGCTTGATGCTCGGTGGCACCATCCTGGTGGTCTTCGCAATCCCTCCAAGGTGTTCCTCAAGCACTTCCTCCAGGTTGTGCTTCAGTTGGTCCATGTTCCCGTTGCCTGCGATGCGTAGCCCGGTGTCTGATCCTGATCCAGACGAGCTGACTGAGGTCACTTCTTGCTGCTGGGCCGCCAAGGCCCCGTTCGTGCTGCCCGCTTTCTCCTCGCTAGGGGTGACTACAACGTATTCGTCAGCGACAGAGAGCGAGTCCATAGAACTACGACTGACCTTGTCCTCCATGGGATGGTTCAGTGCAGTAGCAGCCTCCTCTTCTTATCTCACGCAACCGATCAATAAATCAATCGGAATGAAATACAACCAGCTTCCCCACTACAAGTCCATTCCGTTTCATGAGAAGCTTTGTATTATGTTCATGTGTAGATGGTCCAAAATGATATCACTAAATACATGTATGAATGGTCACATAAACTGAATCAGTAGAAAAACCTCTCTTTGCACTGACTCCTCACAATGATCATCCACAAACAATGTCATCACTTCCAGAACTTGTTATCCACATTGGTATTTGTTGCCAATTTTATACCATCAATTAATGATGAGATAGTTTATGCTGATATCAGTTAATATCCAACACATTTTCACAATTTTCAGTAGTTGGTCCCTTGTTATTCTATTCCCTCTGAGAGAAACAATTCTGAAGCTGTTCTGGGAATGCAGCGTTGATTAAAAACCTATTGTAAGCAAAAGAGAAATAAAGCAGGTTATTAGATTATGCTCACCAAAATTCCCCAAATTCCCAAAATTGTGAAATAAATATAATATGAGATGATATGTTTTTAATTGTTAATTGTCATGCAATTCAGCCGAGGCTGTGAAATGATGATATTAATAAACTGAACTGAAACTGAACTGAAAAAACTTTTGTAGATTTATTTCAAAACCGAATGCAACAGCACTTCCTCCATAACGCTTTGTGATGGGTGCAATGTTAAGACAACAATGAAAAGCATGATCTGTATTTACTTTGTAGCCTAGGTGTAGATCATATCTCTCTTTACAATATTGGCTAGTAAACCAAACACACATGCTGACCATGAAAAACCTACATTGACTACTCAAGGCAATTCTACATTTACAGTGTATAGTCAGTACTGGGGATTACAGCTTCAAAAAATTTGCACGAACCATATTTAATAAATAACAATTTTTCTTCAAGACACAACCGAAAGCAAACAACAAATTCTGCAATCAAATATTTACTCAGAGGATAAAGCACACGCACCAAGGTAATGCAAAGATTATTTCTATAAAGGTAATGAACCATTTACAAACATCATTCCCATTCAAAAAGTAATCTGATGGAATGACAAATAATTAAAAAAATACATTATTTTGTTTATTACTGTTTTTATTTTTTAAATCCAAGAAATTTACATTTTTATGCTGTCACTTTATGGCCTCTTATTTTGTGTAGGTGGTGTGCTTTCATACAAGGTTAGGTGTTGGCTTGCCAAACAGGTTTTTACAAAGATTTATCAAAGTGTTTGTAGTTATATGTTTCATGAACTAATAAATGGGCCTCTCAAATGTAGATCATGCTTCCTCTAGTAATAAATAATACCCTTGAGAAATTAACATAATTTGCTATCTTTGTTGGCAATTTGGCATCGGTATTAAGTTGTTTTGGAAATCTAATTCTGATAATGATAAATGTATGTATTTTTTAGTCTGCGGTACTCACAATTCTTTTTGCTATCACAACATTCCATATACCATTGACTTTCAACTGATTACCCTGCCGTTATAATCACTCCAGCAAAGCATAGAAAGT
Organism: Strongylocentrotus droebachiensis; assembly: GCA_035222895.1. Taxonomy (NCBI): domain Eukaryota; kingdom Metazoa; phylum Echinodermata; class Echinoidea; order Camarodonta; family Strongylocentrotidae; genus Strongylocentrotus; species Strongylocentrotus droebachiensis. The sequence continues at coordinate 167,281 of JAVYIG010002285.1, forward strand.
CAATGCCAATGCGTATTAACCTTTAGCACTGCACTACGTGTAAATAGGCAGCATTTGAATACATGAATAGTCAATACACTCATAACACACAGATGCACACAATCATGCTGATGCGGTTGATCGGCAAGTTTGACAGTAGACTCACAATTTGAATATTTAAATTATTCTTTCTAACATTGGAAAGTTGAAAAAATGGTATTTTACTGCTATTTAGGTGTCATCAATCGTCACTAAAGTACCAATTTTTAGTGAAATCAGTTGAGTTTTGTACAGTGGTTGTTTGAAATGTTGAGAATCAATAGCACAGCCTTTAATACACAGCCAGGATAGTAATGCAGCTATGTGTGGTTATAATCACACACCCCAAATCCAATGAATGGTATCTGCATATTGAAAGGAATGCAATATACTTGATCTTTTTATCCAGGATAAAGTTCAGGATATTAATCAAGCCTTGAATTCCTCATTGTCAGTTCACCTCTCCCTTTCAATACAAATGTGGTAAACATGTATGTATCATATAAAATGGTTACTCAAGAGTGTAACCAGACAATCATAACTATTTCAGATTGTGTTTGTTCATTGACTCATTTATTTGTTTTTCTTTGTGTGCTTGTTTGTTTTCAAAGGGTTATCAGAGGCACAGCCATGCTAGCAACTATGATAAGAGTCTTCATTTTTAGTGCGAAATGTCATAAAAGACATGAATGTAATGTAAGGCTTCATGTTTACCTCGATCTATAGACACTGCTGTGATATGATTTTTCCTACTTAAAGTAAGATAATGAAAGTAAAGTAAACAGAACACAAAGTAAAATTCATTCCTTGATGCAAATTATTATTTTCTCACTCATACAATAAATATTTGTTAACATTTAAACAACCTTAAATATAAGAAACTGTATTCATGAAGGCATGTTTTTAGTTGGTCTAAAAACAAATTGTAATCAGTCATCTTGAATTATAATTGTTATTGTAATCTAATTTGGTTAATCAATACAAATTTGAATGTGGCCAAAGGCCCAATTGCAAAAGCTTTAAAAGGGTAAAATATAGAATACCATGGCAATCATAAATTAGGTATACAAATAATCATAGAACATAATAATCAAATAATATTAATAACTACCTAGACATCAAGGAAGGTGTGTAAATGATATTCATAATTGAGGTCAGGAATACAGGCATAAATGGAGTTGGGTTTACTTCCTCAGTTCGCTATCTTACTATCATATTATACATGTACAACAGGTTTACAATGCTGGTAGTTTTAAATATGTAAGCACCACTACTGCCATCATCACCATCACCATCATCAACATCATCACCATAACCACCACCACCACCATCATCACTACCATCACCACCACCACCACCATCATCATCACCATCATCACTACCGCCATCATCATCATCATTACCATCACCATAACCATCACCATCACCATCACCATAACCACCACCACCACCATCATCATCACCATAACCACCACCATCATCACTACCGCCATCATCATCACCATCACCACCACCACCACCATCACCATTGCCATCACCATCACCACCATTACCACCATCACCATCACCATCATCATCATCACTGTCATCACCATCATCATCATCATCATCATCACCATCATTACCACCATCACCATCATCATCATCACCATTACCACCATCAACAGTCAACACCTTTACCACCACCACCATCATCATCATCATCATCACTATCACCATGATCATCATCACCATCAACACTACGACTACCACAGCCACTATCATCATCATCACTACCAGCACCACCACCACCAGCACCAGCATCATCACCACCACCACCATTATTACTACCATCAATATGGCCGCCATTACCATCACCACCACCATCATCACCATCACCACCACAACCACCACCATCACCACCACCACCATCATCATCATCATCATTACCACCACAACCACCACCACCACCATCATCACCATCACCATCTCCATCATCACCACAACCATCACCACCACTGTCATCACCACCATCACCACCACCACCACCACCATCACCACCACCATCATCATCACCATCATCATCACCACCACTATCATCACCACCATCAACATGGCCGCCATTATCATCTTCACTACCACCATCCCCATAACCACAATGTCATCACTAATTATCATCACCATCATCATCCCCATCACCACCATCAGCACAATGTTCCCATTGATTATCATCTGCACCATCGTCACAATCATCTTCATCCCCATTACAGACTTCTACATTTCAATGAACGTTCCCTCTTAGTCTTATATGTACATTTAAGGTTGTCTTTTGCAAGAATGTTGCCTGTTAGAAATGAGTATGATCTTGTCTAAGTGCCTAGAGCCACAATGAAGAATGGTTCAAAATGATTTTAAGGAATATAAACTCTACAAGCTATGCACGTTATCAAGTTCCTTTTTTAATATGTAATTTCGAAATTATCTAGTGTTAATGCAATACAACCTTATGATGTGTAGACTGTAGATGTCTTTATCATTCATGAATATCAATTTTGTTAATATGCGGTTTATATTAATGTGTTGTTTTTTCATATGAAATAAAAGAAACTAAAACTGAAACGGTTAGATGGTTAATATAACCTTGAGAGTATGGTCTGAAAGAAAACATAACAATCTAAGTTAGTTACATTGTAGAAGCTTGAACCAAAAGATCTTTTCAGCCCTTTTATTCCTTTCAAAGAATTGCATAGTGTAACTGTAACCCTGAAAACATTACAATTTAGTTTCTCCACCTCCACTCATGAAACGAAATGATCATGTTATATAACCGTAAACAGCTCTTCATTTATTCAACCATGATTGATATACATGTAGTTACAAGCTTGGGAAGTATCTGATGCTGTGTGTCTATAAAGCCTATCAGCATCAGCATCAGTATCAGTATACAGAAGTGTGAGGTGATCCTGTTGAAACTTCCGGTCGTTTCCTTGAGTGGTGCTTCGTTCAAAATTGAACCTGAACTATTTTTGCTCGCATGGCGGGTGGATGCACATGGAAGCATTTGGTGCTGAGAGGACCAGTGCTTGTCCAATCTAATCTTGAAGTATAATTTGAAGAAGTCTTCGATGGTAAAAGGGGTGATTCTTTGTCCTACCCCGACGATTCTTCCACAGTTCCATGTTGTATCGTTGATTCAACATGGCGAAGACTTCTTCAAATTATAATTTCAAGTGGCCAGCGAGATGCCCAGAGGAGTCGAGCAACCTAGTATTAAGTCAAAATTGTAATTACTCCCTTTGCATATTTTGAGATAATGTCGCCAACCCGCTGTTTGAATCGTTTTCCTATGCGGCCTCTGAGTCTGAAGCTCCGACGCCTTTGGCGTCGCGTCGGAGCTTCAGACTCAGAGGCTGCATAGGAAAACGATTGGCGTCGGAGCTTCAGACTCAGAGGCCGCATAGGAAAACGATTGACGTCGGAGCTTCAGACTCAGAAGCCGCATAGGAAAATGATTGGCGTCGGAGCTTCAGACTCGGAGGCCGCATAGGAAAACGATTGGCGTCGGAGCTTCAGACTCAGAGGCGGCATAGGAAAACGATTCAAAGGCCAAAGGCGTCGGAGCTTCATTGAGTTATCTAGAAATCTAGAGACTAGGCCAGGAACTACACATCACAACAAAAAGCGATGTGTTGTAATTAATTAAATATTAACACTAACAAAACAGGTAGATCTAGAGATATCTAGTTTTCTTTGGATTTCTTAAACAAAAACACAAATTATAAACATGACAAAATGCCTGCAAGAATATTCCAGAGTGAACAGGTGAATGAGGTAGAATTAATAATAGACGAGAAGAGATTTTAAAAACGTAAACAACAACAAAAATGAAAAAGTGAAGAAGAAAAAAAATCAGAAAATGAGAATCGAATAGAAAAACAAACCTGAACTCCAGGAAAGCTAAGTCCAGCACTGTTTCTCAACCTAGGTTCCATGCAAGGGTGTAAGTACAACAATAAGAGCCATAGACCTACACAGAATCGGAGACAATTACAGATAGAGCTAGAGAGAAAGAAGACGAAAGTAATCAGCTCTTTTATAGTCTTCGTTTTCGCTCTGCCAATTACATGCGATACCTCTATAGTGTGTATGTGCAGCAGTCCAGTCCAGTCGAGCCGAGCGACTATAAATATCTAATATTTAGTGTAAATTTGAATCGACCCGAAACCATCTCCACCTACATAATACTACACACCTTTCATATTTCGCCAAGTACCCATCATCTACACCGATACCATGAATATATGCTGTTCGTTGCCTAAGATGCATCGCAATCAGGTTCCGAGGGAGAGCGATGACCCCCCCCCCCCCCACCCAAAAAGTAGAAATAAAAATTGTAGAAAATAATTGATATAACATAAATAGGTCTAATGTGAATTTATAATTTTTTTGAAAAAGAAATTAGATGAAAAGCATTAACTTCCTATTTTCAGGGCAGTGGCGGATCCAGGGGGGGGGGGGGGGTTGGGGTGGGGGGCACCCCTGGCCTCAAAAAAAGTATCCAAAAAAATATAGAACCACAATTTTACCTTTTTTTATTTTGCTCAAGGGAGGGGGGGGGGTGTTGAGTAAAAAAAATATTTTATTTTTAGTGCTCACTAAGAATAAATATTCGTCTTTCTTTTTCTTTTTCATGACATTTAATTTTGTTTGACTTGTTCATCCCCGCCCTGACCAGAGAACCTTGGAATTTCCACTGCCATAAAAAAAAAATAACGTGCTGAATATGATGGCCTATATAGCTGCATGTGATGAAGAGTATGGGCCGCGAAAATTCGATAGGGGGGGAGGGGGGGTAGCAAAAATCCTAGTCCAGAGTTAGGTTTATCTAAAGATTATGTTCCAGTTAATTATATTCATCTCTGAAGGTTGGGTTTAGCAGGGAGACGGGAGGGACTTTTAAGGCAGCGTTTTTCAAACTTTTTTTTTAGTCACGGTACCCATTTTGAGAAATAAAAAGTTTCGCGTCACTCCAATCCCCAATTCATTTACATAAAAATTCATCTTGCATCACTCCGACATTCATCACGCACCCCGTACACATGAGCACATTTTGTTGCTAAATTTTGCGAGCGAGAGAGAGCCAACAAATAACGACACTTTCAATATGATCTGCCAAATACATGGATACCAAAATAATAAATGGTAAATTCGTACTAATATATATTCATATTAGTGCATCTCATTGCCCAGAACTATCTTGTTTCTAAATTAATCGAACGAGTGTGGTAAAAAAATAATTTTGATATAAAAGATGTAATAATTTTTCGGGAACCTGTTGTCAAATAGAAGGCTACTAGGGCATCTCGGCGTTACTCAATTATGGAAATATCCAGGCACTTCGCTGCCAGAAATCATCATGCTTCTAAAGGTAGGAAGCGAGCGAAGAAAGACACTCTATTTTCTTTAAAATGCTATTTTCTCATTACATTACATATTTCAGCGGTTTCTAATATTTGGTTTATACAAAATCGAATAATGATTAAATATAATCATTCGATTAAATATATAATTACTAAAATTCTCTCGCGGCGCCTTGGGGATGTCTTGCGGCATCCCGGTTGAAAACACTGGGTTAAGAGATCAAGGATTCAATAGACCAAAAGGCCTAGATACGAGACTGATATTGTCTATTTTTCCTTGTTTTGTTTCTTCGTTTTGTCGGTCTCGTGGGCCGTCAATTTCAGGGGTCGTTTTAAATTTCTTCCCTTTTACAAAACAAAATCTGGAGTATTTTTCTGGTTTATTGGTCTCGGTCCGGTAGTCTTCGAGTTCTCGTCAAGACCGGGGACCCGGCCGGATTTGAACAATTAATATTTATTTACTTCATTGATGTAACCAGAGTGTATGGGGTAAAATTGTTGTAAGAAGCATTGTTTTTAATCAAAATTCAAATTGAGTGATATATATACATATTTCAGAGACGGAGAGCTGGAAAGCGATTATGAATGAGGAAAATCCCCGGGAAAATCCCCGCCTGCCCCGCCCTAATAAGAAAATGGTTACCTCGAGGTCTAAAACCTTGCATCTGTTTTATGTTACCGTAAATGGATGGGGGGGGGGGGGGTTACCCCGCTTTGCCAGATTTTAAAATATCAATATGCAGGCGATCCGTATTCTGGCAACCGCCACCTCATATTTCGGAAGAGATTTGGTCCATTTGTAATCTTTATTGTCATTTTCCTAATATATTTTAAAGACAAAAATGCCTCACTCTCCCGCAAAGATTTAACACTTATTATTATTTATTTGCATAACTAATCAGAAAATATACTGAGTGAGTATAACAATCAGATAATACATAGATATTTAAAATACGTGCAAACAGGAAGGCGGAGAGGAGAGAGAGAGAGAGAGAGAGAGACAGAGAGAGAGAGAGAAGGGTATACAATCTGCTGGTCAGGGGTGACAAAAGCAACATGTCACCCCCATTATGAAAGAGGATGTCATTTAACACTCAACTCTGCAAGGATTAAAACAAATGTGTTTGAAGACAAATGTTAATGAAAGCATATACTAAACTTAAACGTTGATATTCGTATTGAGGCAAGCTACTTACGCCCCGTCAATCTTGTGCCCATTCAACCTTATATACATAAAACCAGGCGCGTACGCAGGATTTTTTCAAGGGGGGGGGGGGGTTTTAACATTTATAATTCGTAACGACTCAGCCCACCGATGAATAAGCGGGGGGGGGGGGGGAAGAGGACATTTTTTTTTTTTTTGGTTCCCAAGAGAGAGAGACAGAGAGAGAGAGAGAAGGGTATACAATCTGCTGGTCAGGGGTGACAAAAGCAACATGTCACCCCCATTATGAAAGAGGATGTCATTTAACACTCAACTCTGCAAGGATTAAAACAAATGTGTTTGAAGACAAATGTTAATGAAAGCATATACTAAACTTAAACGTTGATATTCGTATTGAGGCAAGCTACTTACGCCCCGTCAATCTTGTGCCCATTCAACCTTATATACATAAAACCAGGCGCGTACGCAGGATTTTTTCAAGGGGGGGGGGGGGGTTTTAACATTTATAATTCGTAACGACTCAGCCCACCGATGAATAAGCGGGGGGGGGGGGGGGGAAGAGGACATTTTTTTTTTTTTTGGTTCCCAAAAAAAATCGCAACGACTCAGCTGACTGCTGAATAAGCGGGGGGGGGGGGGAAGAGGACTTTTTTTTTTTTTTTTTGTTCCCAAAAAAATCGCAACGACTCAGCTGACCGCTGGATAAGCGGGGGGAATGGGGGGGGGGGGGGGGGGGGGGGGTAAGAGGACACCTTTTTTTTTTTTTTATGACCTCGAAATTTGAAAATTTGACATTTTGCTCCGTTGGGAGGGGTAGGGTCACCTGTTTTTGGTCAGTTATGGGGATAATTTTTTTTTTTAATAATAAAAAAAAAAAAAAAAAAAAAAAAATCCAAAAGGGGGGGGGGGTTTTAGGGTTTTTTTTTTTTTTTTTTTTTTTTTTGGGGGGGGGGGGGGGGTTTATACACATAAAAATACCAAAGGGGGGGGTTAACCCCCCAAACCCCCCCCCCCCCCCCCCTGCGTACGCGCCTGCATAAAACTATCAGGCCAAGGTCTATATCCCTTTTAAAGCCACTCTAATTGTTGGGAGCCCAACAAATTTGATGACAAAAATTCACTTCAATTGTATAATAAAGTGAAAAATGATATCCTGATCGACCTCTGCAAGGATTTAAAAAGAATTTGTTTGAAGACGAATATTAATGATACAAAACTTGGGTTTTGTGTTGCAGGCAGAAAACCTAAATTTCGTATGCTTTCATTAATATTCGTCTTCACACACATTCTTTCAAAATCCTTGCAGAGTTGAGTGGACATCCTTTTTCATATCATTTAATGGCAACATTTTGCCATTAAATCTTTTTAGGAATTTGTGGTTCTCAACACTGTTTAGTGCATATAGTGCATTACATACTTTGAGAGGGGTAGTAAAACATTTGTAATACTTTTTCCTTTGGCAAATTTCTGGATTCTTTGGGGGGGGGGGGAATAGAGGGTGCGCCATTGGAGCAGTTTTCAGTGGAAGGCGTCTCACCGACTCACCCCCCCCCCCCCCCCATTGACGTCGACGTAGTTTGTTGTGTTGCCATTGAGAATTTGAATTTTAAATCAGTTGTAAACACACGATTAGATCTCTGCTTTACGTATATTTCTATTATTGTCTTTTACCATTGTAATCATGTACGTACGCATGATAACAAAGAGTAAATCTGTCCCGAAAATTTAACCGAGACCAAACTTTTGCTCGCCTGCTTCTCGCAATGATGTGGGCCCGTCATGAAGTGTCATTGAGATGTTGTCTTATGTTCTAGTCTAAAATTCTGTGGCAAGCAAAAGAGTCATCACAACAAATTGAGGGGGGGGGGACCTTAATCAGTGAAAGCATGTAAATTGGGTTTCAAAGGAGTCGTCGGTTGTGCATGTCCCGCTAGCCGCTGTAAGTAATATCGAAATCGAAACCAGTCACCCTACTCTCCCTTACCTTTGCCACAGAAAATTGATTTTCCTGCAAAAATTCATGGATCACCATTGTCCCCCCCCCCCCCCCTCCTCCCCCCCCCCCCCCAATCACGCCAAGGTTGATACAATATACCTGGATGATTGCTTAGGGCGAATTTATTGTTGGATGAATTTTGCACGGGTTGATTTTCTTTTACTTCACAGCGGTTTGTTTTGCCCTGAGAACGGGCCAGTTCCGGGTCGCACAGCTGGCTATTACACTTGCTGGTGTTAACGATAAACCCACTCCTTTTTAACGTACGTTTGTCTGCATGACATAACAATTTATTCAACAACAAACACTTTGTAAGGTCAATAACATTATTGATTATTTGATTTCTTTAATTTTTAATTTTGTTGATAAGGCATAAGGCTCTTAGCCTCTTATGATGTTTAGTGGTGTGTAAGCCAAAGGGAGTAATGCCACATTTTGTAGTTTCCAATTAGAGTAGCTCGAGACCTCCCCAAAGCTAGCGAACCGTGCGTTCGAGAGTACAAGATAGCGTCGCGGCTGCCAAATTTCTAAGAAGTTCGCAGACTAGACAAGTCCTATCCGTATCAGATTGGGTTCCCGGCCCGTGAACAGAAGTGCTTGAAGTCGAGGAGAGACTTAAAGTTGGCTGATTTTGCATTTGGGACAGGTATGATTTTTGAAATGTGTATTCTACTACTAGTACTACTAGTGGGTCTGTCTAACTTAGAGTCTAGGCTCCCTAGTTAGTTTTAATACTAGAATTTACAGCAATAATTAACTGGGGTTTTAATTTGAGTGAGTCTTGCCTTCGACATCGCATCGAATGTAACTCCGGGGAGCTTCCCGGAGTTACATCGAATGCAAACTACATTTGTAATTGTAGATCATGGATTAGTCTAACCATGGACCATCGTCTAACTAAGTACCGTTCGAGACATTTTTTATTTGCATACAACGGTGAATTAATGAGTGAGTGAGCTGAGGTTGTGATAGTGTGTCAGTGTGTGATTTTAAATTGGATGCAAATGCGGTGATGAATGATCAATGATGATGTTTTGCAATGAATTAGGCCACTAGACCTAGACCTACACTGTTTTTATTTTTGAATGTAAGATTGGTCATCTAGCATTCTTGCCTTTGACTTTGTATAAATTTGTATTCTGTTCCAACAAGGTAGTAGCGAGTTTTCACAGCCGGCGACAACGCTAATCTTAGCGGGGGGTCGCACTCAGAGCGAAAATTTCTGCGTAGCGTCAAAACCTACGACGGTATTCAGCCGAATTAGCCTCAGGAATTGAGCTAGTAGTACGGGTGGCGTGATCAGCCAATCAGAGCGCTTGTTTACTTTTACATGTGCAGATGGGCGGTACAACTTTTTTGACGTCACGCAAGCGTGGAAACTTCGAGTTGCGAAACTGCAAATAGATCGCCAGAGTACGGAGACGGTCGCAGCTCATTGAAATACCCCGTAGTCAGCAGTGCACTTGCGTCGCCGTGCAAAAACTCGCTTATGTCATGTCAGAGAGCTGCAAACAATTCTGAATGAACTAATTTCAGGTTTTAAACTAAAGCCGAATAAATGCTAGCCTACTTATCAAATTAAACTGCGTTATACATTGTTGTCATTTTAATTTCAATCTTATTTTCATTTTGCAGTCTTTTTTTTTATCAATATCGAATGCACCTCTTTAGAAACCTTTAAAAAAAACCTGTCTTGCACTTTTCACTGGGATTAAAAAAACACTTTTTGTTGTGATTCAATTCTGGGCAATATGCAGTCTGGCAATATGTAGACCGAAAGTGAGTAAAGGTAAGTGTTAATGTCTGCGTATGGGGAAGGTTGACTAATGTCAGTTCTATTAAAATCATTTCTAGAGCCATTTTCCTTGCAGTAAAAGAACACTGTTTATTTTGTCTTTTTGCTGACCCGAATTTTTATCATGGACAATGTAATCCCATTAAAAAAAATGTTACTCCGTCTAAAATTGTGTTATTTATAACTTAAAACAATTAAATGCGAGTATATTTTTACTGTTGTCCCACATACCGATATATTTGTTACAACGAAATGTGCAAAATCAATGCTGGAAAATCGTTATAAAGCTAGTTTCGTAGACAGAAATTGAATTTTGTTATAAAAAACGTAAATAAATATATAAATGTTCCTATACCTCTGAATTTTTCTTACAACTGTTTAATTAAATTATATTATTTATATACGATGCCAGGTCCATTGTCATTGATGCCTGAGCTGGCATCAATTTCAGTCTACGAAAGGAAACTAGCTTTGGCTTGGCCTTTTAGAATTAGAGTCTACATGTGAAAAAAAAATATGGCCATGATTTTGCATGTTTTGTTATAACAAATACTTCGGTATGTGGGACAACAGTAAAAATATTCACTCACATTTAATGGTTTTAAGCGGAGTTACATTTTTTAAAAATGGGATTGCATTGTCCATGCTAACAATTCGGGACAGAAGAAAAGACTAAATAACATATTACCTACCAATTTGGTTGCTAAAAGTATGATGACTAAGGAAAAACACAACTTATTGTTACAGCTTACAATTTGGCTTTAAAGGTATATCCCTTTTGCAGCCAACCTCAAATTCTGTAGAACTTTGCAGGAATAATGAATATGTCATGTATGTCCTATCTGTGAAATTTAAACGTTAGCAGTGTCCTCATATTCAAGTTATGCAAGGAAACCCGTTTACTTGCTAGACTTCACTGTCAGACACTATTGAGTGACTGACTGGCTTTTTTTTCTTCTTTGGTAATAACATACATGAAAAGAGTTGTAAAGGGTACATGAGCATTTGTCTACATCAATAACCCACTTCTTGTGATGGCCAAGATTAAACTGATTGAATCTTTGCGCAGCATAAAACGTATGACCATTCGAAACAATTGTCTGAAAATCAAGACTATTACTTTTGGGCTCTATAGCCCTAAAGTCGATTTGACAACTAATAGTCGTTATTTTTCCACTTGAGGACATTTTCAAGCCCCACCTTTTTTAGGGAAGTTCTAAATTAGTATTATCTTTCAAATGCAGTTGGAATTTAACTTTTTCATTTTTTGGGCCTGCAAATGGGACATAGTACCTTTAAGAAAGTAGCCCCCTTTTTTCAAAAGTAGCCCCCATTTTTCTTAAAGTAGCCCCTTGGTTTTTTTATGCAATGGAAAAAAAAAATCTTGGCCTGCGTGCAGGGATAATATTTTCTTTTGATATGAAAAACGAACAGTTGAACAAAACTCTCCTTTTGACAAGTTTTAGTTTCATGTACTGTATAAGCCACACGTTTAACACAAAGTGAATAAATCATGGGTATCTGAATGTCTGCAATACTCTACATGACATATGTACGCTACAATTGTATGTATATTTGCCTTTGCTTGGAATTTAAGTAGGTAAAACCATGTTTTTAAAAAATACAACCTTAAACAAAAAAAGCCCCCCTGAGCTCCAAAATAGCCACCGCAAAATAATTAAGGGGGCTATTTTCTAAGGGAAAATATGAAAAGAGCCCTCGTAAAAAAAAAAGTAATTTTTTGGTTGATCAGGGGGGACTTCCCCTTTAAGTGTGTACATGCACATGTACATTGTCTTATGAAGATGAAAGCATTGTACCAGGGAGAAGAAACCGTTAATTGGAAATGAGCCACTTCCTTCTGAGCTTTGGAACCAAAGTGTGGCAAGACAAAGAATTAGAGGTGAAGGTGGAATCAGAGGACAAAGGAGATTAAATGACTCTAAACCGCTCATTCTAGAAGACTGTGGTGGCTGGGAACATTTGGTATCTTTTGAAAAGATCTATTTTCCCGCTTCATAACAGAGCTTTGTAAAGTTCTCACTAACTGGATGTTCCTGTCTGACTCTGAGCCTCCCATCCTTCCCTGAACTTTAAGTACATTTACATGTTAACTGAGGATCACCAAATTAGATTCAGTCAGACCATTGGTAGAGATCCATGCTGTTAGAAGGACTAAATCAAATAAAAGCCAGTAAGTTTGCTGCCTAATGTTGCCTAATTTGTTGAGAAAGACCAGCTCCTTATACAGTACAACCATTCTGTGTAGGTACATGTAGGCTTTTTCTTCGAGAGACCATGATGGAATTTTTGTTTGTAAAAAAGAAGAAGAAAGGGAGTTGCAGAGAGGGTACATGTAAATTGTGTAATGTAAGGGTATACAGTAGGTGTACATGTACAGTGTAGGTCTGCATGGATCTGATGGATTCAAACAACTGACATACTTTTAACCGCTTACCAACTGTGATTGGATTTTAATTATGCTGAGTCAAAGACTCACTTGGCAGAACTTTGAGGTCAGCAGCGAATGATACATAAGTACATGTAGGAGTTCAGTGTCAGGTCACACAGCTTAAAGCAAGGCATGTGGTTACTGTCCCAAGAAGTAAAGGCTACATTATTGATTTAATGGTCAAACCTTGGTGTAATATGATTTTAAGATGGTACAAGAAAAATAAGTACAAGTACATTGTGTAATGCATTGCATACGCTACAGTGTATATCCTAAAAAGCTCACCTTTTTACATTCATACGAGTCTGGTAAGGTCTCTGGCTTGGCTATCTATGTTAAAGGGAAATCTTACCTTGATCGCAAACTACTAAGGAGAACAATCAGAGAAGTTGATTGGTAAAAGTTTTGATGAAATCGGACAGAAAATAAGAACGTTAGGAATTTTGGAATGTTGTAAACGCTATAGGTATGGGCTCTTCAAATTGGCTGAATCTTTACTATCTGTGCGATGTAGTAGTAGTCAACTTTCTCATTTGTTCCAACATACAATATGACTAAAATGTCAGTTTTTATAGAATGTATGAATCTGGGGCGGGGGGGGGGGGGGGGGGTCTTTTTGTCTTTAGAGGACCTATAATAATGTACTATCCGTAATATATATATTGAGTAGTTTTCAAAGGGAGAAGGCACTTGAGAGACAAACATAAATTAATGATAATTTTGTACATGACAAATGGGAGAGTTATCCATGACTACGTCACAATCCAGTGATCAAACTGCCAGTTTGAGATTTGTATAGATTTAATGATCTCATATTTCAAATATTCATAACTTTGTTATCATTGTTCCGATCCATTTCAAACTTTCGCCATTCTGATTATCTTATTTTTTCTGCTTTCGTACAAATGAACTTATCACAATGGTTGGATTGCCCTTTAAGTAACTATCAAGAAGCCAAGTGAATATTTACAACTTTTGAATTTTACAATGTGCAAATCCCTGCAATGCCCTTTCAGTTTTAAATACCGTAATAGTTTCAGCTCTTTTTACAAATAGTTTTATATACAGGTATCAATCATTTTCAGCATAAATCTACACGTGTATTTGTAAACCGGTACTTGCTTTTGAAATGAAATGCAAATATCAGAGTTAAATGTAGAGCCTAGATGGCCTGTTGTCCCGAAGTGAGTTAATAAACTTCACCTTGTAGACCTTTAACCAGATATCAGCATAATAAGTTAAAGATGAACATCGAGTGTTATGAACATCATACATATTCATGTCCATAATTATATTATTATGCGCCTGAGCAGAAAACTCATTTGGAAGAGCTGATCTTTTAATTAATAAACCTAAGACCACAGGTATTTTTGTTATTTTTCTCAAAGTCATACTGTTGTGTGGTTATGATTTAATAATACAATTTTATAATCTTGTTGTGACACAAGGAAAAACATAATGTAATTTCAACTTCAAGACAGAAACGCCATTAACTATACATTTTCAGTAGGCACTTATTCCCTTTAATTCTCAACTCACATTTATCTTCCTCTGTGTAAAGTCTCATTCTATTTATTTAAAGTACAAGAACTACTGCTATTAGGCCTCTAGACATCTTTACATTTAGGCTACATCATTACCGGTACTTGTTGCTATGTACATGTAGCTGTTGAATTGTGTGAAGTGCAGGCCTGTACATGTACATGTATGTAGTAGCCTACAGGTACAGGGTAGCTTAGCACTAATGTGTGCAAAATATAGCAGCCAACCATCTGCAACTAACAAGTCTGACATCACTGTTGCCCATAGCAACAACATTAATATTCAGTCCCAGACTGGCCCTCGCCTGCTGTGTTATTATTTGAGGGCCTGTCTGCGTATTTACTCCCTTTCTTTCTTTCTCCTCTTTACTCTGTTCTTTTCATGTAGGGCCACATTTCAAATACACGTAATTTCTTGAAAATTGTAATTAGTAAGATTAGGCTAGGCACTTGCAATTGACATGTAAAGTGAACTTTTTTAGGGGTAAGGGAAGTCAGAGATATGAAATGAAATTGCTCCTTTTCTATATTCTGATTTTGCTGTCATGCGATTAGATTGATATGGGTTTTACACTTAAGTGATGTGTACCTTCTCCCCCCTCCCATAGTTTTCTATTTTTCTTTTTTTCTTATCATCCATTATTGCTCGGATTATCCTTGCATAGTACCATTCTCGTGTATACGTTATGATTTTACATCATGATTGATTTGCACAGTTTTACATTGTGCATGTTATTGGAAGAGTTTGTTTATCAAGGAGGTGCCTACTTTCCACCCTAAAGTCTTACATGTTGTCATCTTCAGTATTACCCTCATAGCATGATAAATGTATCTAATATTCCCTCGCTTTTTGCACGGCTTTATTCCTAGTGCTTTTGTTGTTTTCAAGATTCATCCGGCGCACTCTCTCCCTCCCTTTCTCTCTCCCTCCCTCTCTTTCTCTCTCTCCCCCCCCCTCTCTCTCTCTTTCTCTCTTTACACCTCCCTCCCTCTTTCTTTCACTGCCTTGTCCTAGTTCTCCATCCCCTATCGCCAGACTGTGCCGAGTGCTTCATACTATTCTAAGAAGCTGACGAATAAAGAATGCATTTCATGTGTTCCTCGTCTGCAAGCCAGTTGAAATGCAGGTTGTGAATTACATGTAGTTGAATTCTAATTGGTCTGGGTTGAACCAAGTAAGCTGAAATATGCACCATAGACGTCATTAGCAAGAGAGACCGACCGCCAGGCAGTTGGTTAACTCTCGGATTGCTTTGCTTGCATAACCTTATACTTTGAGATGCATATTACATGTATGTATGTGTGGTAAATACTTCTTGGTTGAGATGATGATGATGATTCACATCATGCTGGAGCAGCTGGAGTGATGCAGGAAGGGAAAGCATCACTTTGACATCGCTGTTTCAGCATCATTGATCAAGCAGGATTATTAGACGACATATTTCTTGGAAGTGGTGTGATGTTCATCTTGCAGAAATGTTGCTTTGAAAGCATCTTGTGATGTTGCAGAGACTGCGTCAATGAATGAATCGTGGAGATTTTTGTATTTGATGCATCTTTTTGACGTTGCTGTTTCAGCATCATTGATCAAGCAGAATTATTAGACAACAGATATTTTGGAAGTAATAATGTTGTAATAAAGTAATAATGTGTTGCTTTAAAAGCATCTTGTGATGTTGCAGAGACTGCATCAATGAATGATTTGTGAAGATTTTAATTTGATGACTTAGGAGACGGATCGTAATACTCTTTGCATCCTGAACACTATGCAACTGTACATGCATGTGAGGCAGTGTGGCACTCATCTCTTTTCTCGCGAGGAGAATGTAAATTTATTCATATATACAGTTATCTCTCAGCAATACCCAACAAAATGACAGAATAGTGCCATATCAATTATACTGTGACAAAGATATTTAACATTCAATATTCTTGGGAGGCAGTGCTTGTCGATTTTGTAGTTGTACATAATCTAGGTGCATTCAGAGGCTAGTACATGCACATGAACATTGGTGTAGTCATGAAACACTTGTGCAATCACACAACACTTGTGCCTTTTGGCTCGAGCTCGAATGCTTAATCATCCGCCCTTGACTCGACGACGAGGTCTCGGCTGATGAGATCTTAGTGGGGACGTCTTAGTGGGGACGCTGACGTCATTGAGACTGTCATTGTGATTGAATGTGTGTTGGTGGCTAGATAGTAGGGTGCTATGCCAGTGTGTCCGTTTCTTGATGACCACCCGGATCTCTTTCTCTTACTCATCTTGTGCCTCGGAACGTTGTACGTTCTCTGCTATCTGCTCTCCTATCTAGCCCTCTTTCTCATAGAGCGTAACAGTAAGTTAACTGAATGATTGTACATGTTTAGTACATTTGTTTCTTTTCTAAGTGCCATAAGCACCGAAAGGCCGACCTGTGCGCTGTACAAGTAGCCACTATTATTAAATTACATGTAGATTGCCTAGTAATTAGTTGATTAGGCTACCTGGTTCGTTTCACATGCTCGTCATATCGCGTCCGTGGGGCTGGAGGGTACATGTTCAGTGTATGTGGACAACGTGCTGATGATGTTCTTGTACATGTATGTGAGATAAATTTGCTCATCACAATTATCATATCATGTACTTGTGGATGGATGTTACATATGATGGATGACATATTCTGTACATGTTCATATCTATATGTTTGAAGGATACATTTTGCCAACCAAACCGGTATACATGTACATCTGCATTGATTCCTGCTAGACTGTTTGTTATCTCGCCAAGTGTTTTGCCCTGGTCTAAGGTGAACATCGCCTCATCTTTTTTTTTTATTGATATTTTTTTTCAATAAAAAAAATTGAACTTCAAAAATAATGAGACTTGAAGAGTGGGAAAAAAATGAGGAAAAAAGAGGAAGTAGACAAATGATTGGTACAGGTAACAAAACATGCATGCAATGTGTAATTACTGTAGGCCTACAAAATAGTGATAAAAGATCATGTGACTTGTGACCATGTTTTGATATTGTTGAAGGAAAATGTATTTTTATAAATTGGACCCTAAGAACAGATAGTTTTAAATTAACAAATGGTTTTTGATCCAAAATTACTAGAGCCTAGTATGATATGCTAATTAGTTACACTTTATAGCATTATTGTTATTAGCACACATTTTTGAAGCCCTTACGTATCAGGGATTGCCAAACCCTCAAAAAGTTATCTCAAAATGTATTATTTGGCAGCAAAATAAGATTATGACAGTACCGGTATGTGAAAACTTTCAAATCAAAAGATGCTGTAGTTTGCCTAAATATATTAAAGTGAAAATTGTAGCACTCATTTTTCACACAGCAAATGGGGCGAATAAAACACTGCCAGTTGCAAAATTCTAATTTGAGATAAAAAATAGCTGTAATTTCATTAATAATTAATTCTTGCCACCGCAGATATAGGAAACTTTTCAGTTGTGATATTTACTACATTTTGGCCCTTTTTACAAGTTTTATATAATAATAGTTTCAGCTTTCCATTTTGCAAATAGTACTACATGTATATATCACACATTTTTAGCATAAACCTACATGTGTATTTGTAGTATACATGTATGTACTTGCTTTTGCAAAAAAAATGCAAATATCAGAGTTAAATGTAGAGCGTAGATGGCCTGTTGTCCCGAAGTGAGTTAATAAACTTCACCTTGTAGACCTTTAACCAGATATCAGCATAATAAATTCTCGTGCCACTCTCATTTAGTCTCGACGCACAGACTGTAAGATGCTATGTATATGTATGTAGAGGTGACGTAGTCGAGTGGCTTAAGTACTTGACTTGAAATGCAAAGGTTGTGGGTTCGATCCCCGACACGGCACTGATTTCCTTTGGCAAGTCATCAATCAACATGTGTCACTCAATACCCAAGAGAGAAATGGGGACCTGATAGGATGACGCAAGCATTTTTTATAGTAAATGCCTATGGCCCTCACGGTTACCATGTGGTAGGAATACTCCCCAGGGAGTGGAGGTGGTGCACATTGTGCGTGAATTAATTCGATGACCGGGGTAATTATATCTGTAAAGCGCTTTTTAAATCCAGATTAGTATAACCGGTATATTTACTGACTGGATAGGTACATAATATATATTGCCATAATTTCTAAAGGTACATGTAGGCTCTTCATGCTGATATGTGATAGACTGATAGTACATGTACATGTATAAGGCCATTAAAACAAATATACATGTTTAGCGTCCCCGCCCGCTTCCTTTTTGGGGGCCGCCTCCTATTTTTTATATTTTTTGTTGTTGATTTTTTAATTTTTTTTTATTTAAAAAAAAAAAAAAACACATGAAAAACACTGCTAAAATGGCTCTATTTCTGATTTAAAAAAAAAAAAAAAAAAAAGGGCCTCCTCCTTCCTATTTTTCGAAAAAACGGGACGTTAAACATGTTTTTCTTTTTATTTGGCCTAACTAATTATTTTACAGGTACGTATGGAGAGCCTGTATTTCTAATTCATGAAGTCATATATATATATGCTTCTCATATTGAGCTGTTATTTGGCTGCATTCTTGGAAAACAAAGCCTGGAAAAAAATGTAAAGATGCCAGTTTTGGGGACAAGTATATCATTTTCTTTCCTTTTGTTAAAGATAGGAAATCATACATTTAAAAACAAACAAATATATTTTTGTCGGGAGGGGGGGGGGGGATGCTGAAATGATAGATGTAAATGTACACGTACAGTGTAGGTCTGCATATATTACTAACTAGATGACCTTGGATGTACATATTTTTTGGGGAAAATCTGTTCAAACTTCAAAGGAATACTTGGGGAAAAGATATTGATAAAAGGATAAGCAGAGAGGGGAAGGGAAAAGAAAAGAAACTAAAAAGACTGCATAGTAAAAAGACTATCAGTCTGCTATGTTTACAGAGCAGCACATATTGAACAGTCCATACACACTCACTGCTCTCACACACACAACGCAGACACACAGGCCTCAATCCATACATACTGCATTCACAGTGTGGTGGGATAGCGCAGAGGTATTTATTGAGCGTTGGTTGGATGGGAGCTACATGTTAGCATTATATACACTCGGTAATAATATAACACGCACAGTCTCCCACTGTGCGCTGAAGATTCTACAGGCTGTAGGGTAACTCATCTCTGAAAGGGAGTGGCGCTGCATTGGTAATGATAATGGTATTAGGGGTTTCACCCGTGAGCGAAAATCTCTCGACTTTCACTCTTTCCAGCGAACACTCTCACACACAAAACGGAGTCATATGCACAACACAGGCCACGCAGTCAGTGTGTGGTATCTCCATTGCGTAACACGCACATCGCTAGCCCGGTGAATCACTCTCCCTAAACGACCCCGAATAAGTGCATCTTTCGAAATTTTCCGAAAGAGTAACCCCAACTTCGACTCAAAATCCGTTATTTGTTTCTTTGTTTTATTCTTCGGAAATATTCCCGACTGAATCTTGAAACCCTCCGGAAACTAACGAGTGATGTCACATCACTAAACTCTTGAATCGAGGTAGCGATTCTTTGTTCCGAAGCTTTTTGATTGAATTTCCGAGGATTTTTTGCCATCTAAGCAGAGTGTGACATAGTAAGTACCAATATTTGATATCTTAAGTTTGTATTTATTGTTGTCACATTAAATGATGAGCTTTCGTTTTCCGCGGAAAGTGTCATTTTGAACGCAAGTTTTGACCAAAAATTTGCCTCGTACGAGCGAAAGTTTTGACTGCGCTCCCCCCCAACTCTCCGCAGCAGTGAGTCGCAACCATTTTTAACGGGATTCACGAGCTCAACGAATGACACTCGTAGTTCTAATGTTCATATTTTCATTGTCTCTTAGTAATATGAATCAGATAAATATTGTTATAGTTTTATTAAAATCGTTTTGCACCTATTTCTTTTGTAAATTTACCCCTGAAATTTTAAATTTTACGACACTTTCGAAGCTTTAATATTTGCACACCCCTTCTATCTGAATAGTGCGGTCCATCTGTTGTTGTTTACAAACTTTCCAACGGCAGGACGTAATTTTCCCACGTATTGAAATCTGTGTTTGTGCTATTTTTTTTATACGGAAATCGTAATGAAAATATACAATATTTTAATTTCCTTTGACTTTCGATATCTTTTCTATATACTCAATGCTTACCATGAATACTGTTTAGTTATAAATGTGATTGACAATATTTATACGAATAAAATGAAGCTTTTTAGAGCTGAAACTTGTCTTGCAGTTGGAGTTTTTTGGTTGGCAATAATAGTAGCAGTTGAATTCCTAACCCTGAATAATCAGATAATGTTGATTTGAGAAGAACGTACTATTGTACTTGTAGGTCTAGATCTAGATCTAAAAACAAGTTCATGATGGAAACTATATGAGCAATAATGGTATAGAAAAGTTGTTAAAAGTATTATTTTTTTAAATATTACTTTATCATTTCTTCTTCCATTAAATTTTTCAGGTTTAGCTGGGCATTGGTCCATTTTCCGCCTCTGCAGGTATCAAGAGAAACCACTTTGAAAAAGAAACAGATGAACTTCCAAAAGTCAGGGAGTTTACAAATGGACTTGTCCTAGAACTGTACAGATACTTATGCAAGGAAATACAATTCTCTGATCGAGCATTTGCTAGAAAGTTGATTGAGTGGGCAGGTGTATCTGTAAATGAAAGCAATCTTGTGAAGTATGTAAGTAGGTTACGTGAGAAACATACAAAGATTAAGCGTAACAAAAAAGGAGAAGCTAGAGAAGAGCAGCTTGCATCGCTTCTGCATGACAAGTTCTTGTTCTATCGTGAAATTCATAGGAGGACTTCTGTTCCCGACACTCCAGTGAAGAGGAAGCTGCGGGAGCAACTCGGCAATTCTAAAGCTGAGGCTAAAGGCATGAAAAGAAAGTTGGTCGAGTGCCAGGCAAGAGAAGAGGAGCTGAGAGATACCTTAGAGCAAGAGAGAGTTATGAGTGAGGAGGAGATGGGTAGGCTTAGATTAGAAGTTAATGGGTTGCAGAAGATGAATGAGGAGGCAAGAGAAGAAGTTCAAATTCTGACAGCCAGCTTTGATCCATATCTGCATGAACTGTCAAACTACAAAAAGATGTACAACCAGAAGCTGAAAGATCTCACCAGCTTGGAGGAAAGGCTTGCCAAGTGTCAGGAAAAGTTTAAAAAAGTTGACAAAAGGAACATGAACAAAAAAATCAAGCGGCGAGATGATCACGTTTCAAAACTGCAATCCAAAAACAATGACCTGCACAAGGCAATCAATGAACTAAAAGAAGAACTTCAGCTGAGCCAGGAACAGGCAGTGGCAGCAAAGGAGACCTCCGCGAAACTTGCTGATAAGACGGAATCCAAAGCGATGGCAAATCGGCAGAACTATAAAAGATTCTGGTACCAGAACAAGGCACGTACGAAGGAGAAGCAGTTGTCGGCAAAGGAAAGTGATGATGGTCGCTGTGCGTTAGAGGAGCGCATCAGTTTCTTGGAGAGAAGAAACAAAGACCTAGAGGAACTGATTGCTCTCCTAGACCACGAAGATGTAAATACATTTCATGATGGCCGCTATAATGATACTATACGAAAAACAATCATGGAGCTGCTGGCACAAAATGTGTCGATGAACATGGTCAACTCGGTGATCAGGACAGTTCTGAAGAATCTTGCTGGGAAGGTCGTTGCAAGACTACCATCTGCTGGCACCAGGTCACGCATTGCGTTGGAGGCAAATCATCTTGCTACAATTGAGGTAGCTATGGCCATGAAGTCTGCCAAACCAGAAGATGCGATTGGCAACTGCGTCCATGGAGATGGTACGACTAAATACCACAAGAAGTACCAGAACTGGCAGGTGACACTCCCAGATGGGACATCCAGATCATTTGGAATGATGGAGATGGGTGGTGGGGATACAGATGCCGTCATGGATTCATTCACTGACAGAGTAAAGGAGCTCTCCATAGCAATAGAGGGTGTCACAGGAAACAAGAACGATGAGGTCTTCAAGGAGCTTGTTGCCACAGTTAAGAGTACTATGACGGATCAAGGACCAACCATGCCGCAATTCAACGCCAAACTTCAGAGTGTGCGGACAAATCTTCTTCCGGAGGTTGTTGAGAATTGGGAGATCCTTCCTAATAATGTAAAGGAGAGCATGGCAGAATTTGGTGCATTTTATTGCAAGATGCACCCGCTGGTGAATTTTGCAGAGGAGGTCAACAAGGTTCTGAAAAATTTTGAGGACTTCACAACTTCAGGGAAACATGCGCATGTATTGCAGACAGCAGAGGCCGGAGTTACAAGACTTGTTCGCACTGCAAGCAAGGCCTTCCATTATCGAGGTTGCGATAAATCCGGCGTTGAAGATGTATTTTCATCATTCCTTGAGAATGCATGTGGTGTAACCAACAAAATGGTCAACTATATTGGCAATCGTGCCAATATATTATTTGAAGGAGCTTTCTACCTTTTCTACCATGTAGAGCACATGAAGGAATTCCTCTCCCTCTTGGACCACAAGAACAATCTTCTTCTAGCAGTAGAGGAAGATGTAAATGAGAAACTCTACATTGCAGAGTTGAAGGCATTAGGGTTATTCTACAGGGTGGCGATTAAGCCCTTATGGGACATTGTACGAGGGAAAGACTGCATCTTTGATGTCAATGAGCCACTGCATCAACTCCAATGCAAACTTCTTGTGTGGAAAGAGGATGCTACACCTGTCCTACAAGGAGACAGTCCATACAATGTAGATTTAACTGATGAGGTTGCACAGAAGCTTTTGCAACAGTCTGATGCAGACTCTGAAGCAATGACGATCCAGGCGTTGGAGCTCATCAGTTGTGCTGTATTACTTATTCTACAGAGGCAGTGTAAGGACCAGTTGCCTGGAGGGAAGTATTGGCAACCCTCTGATTCTACATTAGCTTCATTCAAAAACGTCCCAACGACCAATTTGATTGGTGAGCGTGACTTCGCCCAACTCGACATGCTAATCCGGAGCAAGCCATCTGCGAGGATTACCACCCTGGAGAGTATAATCATGTGGACAAATAACAAAACCCCAGAATGGCTGGATAGCCTCTCAGATGATGACAGGGCATCATACATGAAAATGGCAAGACAGGGTTCTGGAAAGGTATTGCAGAAGTACAGAGAGAGGAAGGAAAAGATCAAGAAACAGAAGTGGGACTCTCTGCAGAAGAATCAACAAAAAAAGAAGGACACAGATCAGAAGAAAATGCTGGCAACAACTTCTCTTGTAGAAGAAGTTGTGAAGCTTGGCGGATTGTGGACCTCAGAAGACAAGATCAAAAGGGAAGTAGAGAAATTAAGATCCTCAAAGACTGAAGAAGGAGTGAGGCGTGCCATCTTCACACAGCTGTCCTTTCTTCATAAAGTAGTGGACTGTAAAGGCCCTTCAAAGGAACACTTCCAGCTAACCCAGCAGCAAAACTCATTCTCAAGCCATGAAATGGAAAAACATCTTGTAGAAGTAGTTGACTACAATCATCTCTGTACAGAGATAGATCCCGTAGAGGCTGCAAATACTGCCCAACAAAAGCATCAAGGCGTGTCTGGTCTAGATTATACTCCAACAGAGGAACAAGCAGAAAACTTTGAGGACCAGAAAAAGAAATTGGGTGAGAAAATTGAAAGTGAAAAGAAGAAGAGAGCTGCTCAGGCATCAAAACTGGTTCTGGCAAATTTCCTCGAGAAGCCCGAACTGCTTGTTGGGAAGGAAATTGAACATCTGTTCATAATTGCTCACGAGAAAAAGTGGGTAAGAGGTCAGGTGATCGGTATCAAGACCAGAAAAGAAGATTCAATGAAAACTGTGTACGAAATCGACTATGAAGATGAAGATGAAATTCAACATTACAACTTGTTGAGGGATTTAAAAAAGAATGAGTTGATTGTGAAGTAGAATCATTGTAAATGTTACATGAATGTAAAATGCCACAATTTGATTAGGTAATTACAAAGTAAGTGATTAAATTGGAAATTGAAGATTTAAGGTGCAACATAATATAGACATATGATTCTCAAACTTATCTAGAAAAAAAGTAAAACAGTTGTAGAAATTATGTTACATCATTCTAATAAAGAGGTAGCACTGAAAATTTTGGGACAATATAACTAGAACTTAAGTTTATGCAAGAAAATAAGAATAACACATTGTGCCCAACAACATCAACATTCATGAAGTAAAGTAAGAATGTCAACTCTTGGAAACAAAAACGAAGAGATCAAATGGAGAAGATGTAACAAAACAAAATAATCAATGAAAAGAAGATGTAACAAAACCAAAACAAAATCATTTATGAAATTGAAAAGAAGATGTAACAAAACCGAAACAAAGTAATCAATGAAAAAAAGATGTAACGAAACCAAAACAAAATAATCGATGTAAAGAAGATGTAACGAAACCAAAACAAAATAATCAATGATAAGAAGATGTAACAAAGCCAGAACAAAATAATCAATGAAATTGAAAAGAAGATGTAACAAAACCGAAACAAAGTAATCAATGAAAAAAAGATGTAACAAAACCAAAACAAAATAATCGATGTAAAGAAGATGTAACAAAACCAAAACAAAATAATCAATGATAAGAAGATGTAACAAAACCAGAACAAAATAATCAATGATAAGAAGATGTAACAAAACCAGAACAAAATAATCAATGATAAGAAGATGTAACAAAATTGAAAGAAAATAATAAATTCAATGAATACAAAAATTTAATTTGCCTTGTTTTTTATTTGCCTGTTTAAGTAGTTAACAGTTCGTGTGTTGTATTCTGTGTGTGTGTGTGTGCGTGTGTGTGTGTGTTTATTTTTGAGTGTGCATGTTTTTGTTGTTGGTATGAGTTGCTAGAGAGAATAAAGTGTATGAATGTCGGTATCGGGTTGCTTATTGAAAATAAAGTAATTCAAAATCAATTAAGCCGACCACCTAAGAAAAATTGTTGTTTGCAGAAAAACAATATAAAACAAAACAAAAACAATAAAAACAAACAATTAAAAATCTACTTTTGCCTGCAAACTTGATAATCTGTTTAAAATACTGAAAGTAAAAGAACTGTAAAAAAATTCATGAATTATATACTAATATTTGATTTTCATGTTATCAAAACAATAAAATACATTAAATAATTAAGAAATGAAGAAAAACATAAGCTTACTGAAGAATTGGTCGCTAAATTTTTCACATTTTCATGTCTCATGTCTTCAAGCACATAAATCCAGAAAACTGGATGCCTGACGTACTTTCCCTTTGAGATATGTTCATTAATGTACAAAACTTGCATAAATTTGCATAAATTTACATATTTAATTAGTCATTAATTAGTCAACAAAATATGGATTTCAATCTATACTATCTTGCGAGTGTATATATAAAATTTCATTTCAATTGAATGCTGCATCCCAGAGATATAGATAGATACACTTGAAACAATATGAGAACTTTCTATTACAAAGAGTACCACAATGGTGCCATTGCTAAAACAAAAGAAATAAAAGATTTGACCTTTTGACCTTTGTCAAATTTTTTGCCTTCTATTAATTCTTTTAAAAATTTGTAACTTTTGAACGCCTTGACCGATTTTCAAATTTCAAACTGCAAAATTCTTCTGAAATTACACTCTATATGTCCAAGAAGAAAGTACACCTGCATCTATAACATTACAAAAACACCTAAAACCCCTAATGGTATCGGCCCCTGCGTAGCATCTCTCACACATATAGCGCTCTCTGAAAACGGGCCTCTCTGTGATCTTGTCTCTCATTTTTCCCCTTCTTGTGTTGGAGTAGATGCATACATCATAGTTTTATCAGGTAGGAGCAATACAAATTGCCAAGAATTATGTGAAGATCTGAGATGTTGATTGATTGGTATGCATCTGTGTTAAGATTGATGAATATTGGTTGAAGATTGAGGTGCATTTCATGATGTTCTTCATGATAATATCTAGGGCGAGTCGCTGTCTGTGAATGTGAATTTCACCTTGCATGACTGATTTTTCTCAATGCTGTAATGTATGCCTCTAATTCAGAGGTAGTGAGTTATTCAAATTGAAAACTATGCATCTGTGTTAAGATTGATGAATATTGGTTGAAGATTGAAGATGAATTCTCATGATGTTCTTCAGGATAATATCTAGGGCGAGTCGCTGTCTGTGAATGTGCATTTATACTTGCATGAATGATTTTTCTCAATGCTGTAATGTATGACTCTTTTATTCAAAGCGAGGTAGTGAGTTATTCAAATTGCAGAGCTCTCTGTTACCTAGGATCAATAATATCCCTGGATCATTTCTATTGTATTTGATGACAGTCTACCTTTTCTTGTGGTTTGCATAAAAGAACCACGACCTTGCTACCATAAGGTGTTTTTTTTAGCTGTGCAGACACCATTGAATGTACATGTAGCTGGTTTTGTACTCTGCATAATTGTATATTGTATTCTGGTAATCTTTTATCTTGTTACTGCTTTATATTTTACCAAAGTGGGGCCTTCATGTAAGAAGGATAAGTAATAAGTTAGTAAAATAATTCTGTAAGTTAAAGCTCATATATTGATAATAATAATAACAACAATAACAATAATAATAATCTTAATAATAATAATAAAGATAAAGATATATATATGATTTGGAAAGAACTGAATCCACTTCAAAGCATCTGTATTATAAACAAAGGAACAGAAGTAAGATATAGTAGAACATACAAAAATAGCAGAACTATTAATTTATGTCGAATTAAAAAGAAAATTGTTTGAATTAGATATGGATTTAATAGACAACATGCAAGAGGGAAAAAAATGCATTCAGATCCAGATTCCATTTTCATCAGAGTATCGGTGGCTTACATGTATTCTTTTATTTTATTTTTATTTAGATCAATTTTTTGTTGTTACAGTTTTACTTTTTTTTTTAAATGAGCGTATTTTTTTACTTTTGATGAATTTCGAATAAAGATGGTATGGAAATTATGAATCTGAAATTACATTGCTTTCATGAACACAGGTCTGCTCTCTAAGACACATCTCTAATTCAGATTTTGTGAATTATTGAATTACTGAATAACATGATTTGATTTTAAATTTAATTAACATTAGCCATGGAACCTCTTCCGTGGTACTGAAGTTCTCAGACAAAATCTGAATAGAAGAAACACCATCATGCTCTACATTTAGATATTAAAGGTAAAGACCAGTAATGGTCATGCGATTGCATTGTGAAAGAAACGTTGTGGAATCGATCAGAAAAGGTTGATCATCTAGCATCTAGCATCTGCAAGGTTTTGGAATCATCAAAATGATAAGAAATTTGGCCCATTCTTCGTAAAGTTACAAGCACTATACACAAAAAGATGTATATGGGACTACCCTATATCTCTCACACGACCATGAGAGAAACAAATTTACCAAATATATGAATTAGTAGGCGGTTTCCCGGCAAATTTTTTATCATCATGTATTAGTCAAAACATATTCTTTCACATGATTGGTAATGAGAGCTTCCATTTCATTTTTTGAAATTGGGGCGTTTCCAATACTGGTCTTTACCTTTAAGCATATTACAAGCTTGTTAATTTAATTATTTTTTCATTAGAAGTCTCTCAAATACCAAGTGTATACATTTGGATGAAAATAAATGTTCCTTTGAATTTACATTTTCATAAGGTGCATTCAAATTTCTTGCATTATGATGATTAACAGAATTAAAATCTAACAGCACTGACTACTGTACAGTACATGTCTTGGAGGACACCTCCCACTCATCATATAATTTGTCATGAAGGAAGGGATGGCTCACGTCTTGAAGAATGACTCTGATCCTATGAATCAGGTTATCAAGTATTTTAGGAACGATATCATCAGCAGTGATGAAAGACATCAAATATGTGATGTCATCGTGTGGAGTCTTTTGTTCAGAATACATGCCTGCATGATTAATGTGGCATTTTGAAATACAAGGATCGTCATAATCTAGGGTATCATCTCTTCTTTGTGTTCATCTTTCCATATTTTTTAGAGTGAATGATGTATGGCATGATAAATTTTTTAGAAACAAATGATGATGCATGTTGTGTTTTGTACTTTTTGCATTGCATTAAATATACTACCTACATGTATTTCATACAATGTAGGCCTACAAGAGACTTGAATTTGTAGGCATGCCAGTGGGTAAGAACATGAAGCTTCAAATCTTGGTGAATTTACATGTACTATGAGAGGAGAAAATAGAAGAAAAAGAGGAGATAAACTTTTTTTTTAAATGCCCATATAAATCTGTACTGTCTTTAGCTGAAAAATGTTTATTGTTCCTAAGCTTTTAACATGTGTATGATAGAGTATTCAGCATTCATTTTACAAGGAAGATCTCTCTGTGCATAACCCACGTTGGACTTGGATGTATCCTTTTTCTGTGAGAGGAAATAGCTTATAGAGGAAACTCTGGTTAGTGGGTGTGAAGACTTAGCTTTGATTACTTCTCACAGGAAGGATATATTTAAAAGTGCATGCCCCTCCACCAATGTGATAAACAAACATTGCTTCCATAGCAACTGCAAGCACTATGAGAAATGTGATATTTTCAGAAGAAATTTCTAACTATGGAACACCAAAATAGTTTTTCTGCATGTTCATTATTTTAAATGTCATCAATATCAGATACATGCTCTTGCAGTTATCTCTGCCCCCAAACTCTGTCTGTTTTTCTTTGTTTTGAAGTTCTTTGCAAGCTTTTGGAACAGATAAGGGACATGTTCAGTAATACAACTACTGTGCATGTAAAAGAATAACATTCATACTTTGTTATAAATCTGTTGTGAGGGTTATTTCAACCAGTTCAATAATAAGTGATATTTAGAGAAAATCTCAAGATCAGTGAGGGTTTGTTCCAAGGAGGCCTGGGACACTTGATATTGGAAAAAGTAAGACTGTTCTTAGCCTTTCTCCTTGCGTGGGAGTAGCAACTGTGCCTTTATTAGAAAACAGCAATATCTGCGAGCTGTCATTCTCCGTTTTCAATGTATCGCTCTGGCCTCCACACATTTGGATTGCTGAGAGATCAAGCATGCCAATTTGAAGGTTATTGCCTTGCGAGAAGTCTAGATCCAATCATGTGAGAGAAGGCTATTTTTACTCTCCATAATTGTTTTGCTGTGTTTTGATGTGAATACTTTGACATCAGTCTGAAGAAATGGATTCTTATTTCTAGAACTTTTATATTGATCTACTTTTCATCTGAAAGTATTGTTTCAATTTTGTACATGTATGTAGGCCTACACAGTGCATATAAAGAGATGATTGGTACTGCAAAAGCGAGGAGTAGCAACAAAAACGTACAGACATAATAAAGCTTTTCATCTTGCACTCATTGCAGTCAATCACAAGAATAAACAGAAATCCAAAATCAGACAATCTGAGCGGAAGCTAAGAAACAAAGCCCGCAAAAAATAGTTGAATGATATCTTAAAAGGCCAAAGTCTTTATTTATTCAATTTTTGTATTTAATACTGAACTACTTGTAAAGTAACAGTAAGTTTATGTGTTAGTTTATCATGCATTGTTTGCCTTATGATGCATAGGGCATAGAGTGCAGCATGGTGACAGCATTTATAGTGGGGCTTCCAGACATGACAAGCACAGAGGAAGAATATGTAATGGGTATGTTGGCAGAAGAAAAAAAATAGGGCTCAAATCTGTGTAAAAGCTAATTTTCATCAATAAAAGGGAAGTTCATTCATTGTAGAGCCTTTCAATATTAATTTCATTTATTTCCACAGATTTATAAAAAGACAATATAATTTACAATCAAATATAAAAGCATTAAAACAAAAGATGAACCTGCAGAGAGGGTGATTGATTAAAAACACCCAGAGGTTTATCAGGGATCATATACAATATTGAAATGTAAAAGTCTTCTTCTTTTTTTAAATTAAACAATAAAACAAGCCCTGTACTTGTAGCTAAAAGAGCAATAATACATTTAAGTAAATAAAATGCTATCAACAGATATAAGTAATCCCCATTCTATTCCCATGAGTGTGATACAGCTAATATCTGGTTGGGATATCACATTGTGATGACTGTGTACTCTGTGTGTGTGGCGGCCTGGCGGGTGTATGTCATGTGACATTTAGAATAACGGTGCTCTGAGTCACACCCTCAGAATATCTAATCAGGCGCGATGGAAATCATGTTCAAAGGCCGTCCGCTCATCTCTCTGCATGAGAGCAAATTTATCTAAGGCCAGCCAGGCCAAGGTGTGTTTGCTCCCATAGTCTGATGGCTGTGTGCAGAATGTGTGTGGGATTAGATGAGAAGTTTATGGTGTGTGTGCATGCAGATATTTGGACATGGGTGAATTAAAATTTATGTACATGTATCAAACATGTTGATTGCTGAGATTTGACGGTTGGTGATTTTATTCGGTTGGTGATTTTATGTTGGATAATTTTATTTCTAATTGAATCTGATTCATACAAATAGCTCTTCATTTCACCTGGGGTGCTGTGTAAAAGGATATACACACTGTATACTTGGTTAAGTCTTTGACTCCTGCAGACAGATGAGATATCCAATGCTGAAAGAAATGACTTGTCATAAAGTATACATTAGCAGCTAGTCCACCTACGAAAGAAAAAGATTTTTTCTCAAATTCTTAAATTGTTTTAGGCTTCATGTGCTAAAGCTTAAAACTTTTAGAAGATAAAACATTTTAGAAAGACAGAAAGGCAGGGCTCACAAACAATGTTTTATCCCATAAACAATATGAAAGAACAAAAAAAGGGTTGTGTTTGGGTACCCCTAGATGAATGTTCTACTTTAATTTGATTATTCTTATTTCTTCCCTATTGTGAAAGTATATGTACTCATCATTCCCCAATATTCAATTTTTCATTGCAGGAAAGGCTAGACTAAGAGATCACCATGACGGAGCGGGGGGACATCAAAGTCCTGGAAACAGCTGAGGACATCCAGGAACGACGAGACCAAGTCTTAAACCGATATGAAACATTCAAAGAACTCGCCAAGGAGAGGAGGCAGAAGCTAGAGGAGGCAAGACAGTTTCAGTTCTTCAAACGAGATGCTGATGAGCTTGAGACATGGATCTTAGAGAAACTCCAGACAGCTTCGGACGAGAGCTACAAGGATCCAGTCAATCTACAGGTATGGAACTGCACCACCCCCCCCCCCCCCTCCTCCCCCTTAGAGAATTCTTCAAAGCATTTATTACTCCCAAAGCAACGTTTCATGAAACCGTCATATAAGTTCAAGTTTACAGACATCCCATCGAAAAAGCGTGTTAAAATTAATACACGCGTTTCAATGGGATGTTGGTGAACTTGTACTTATGACAGTTTCGTGAGACGCAGCCCTGATGTGAACATTAATTTCCCTGAAAGATTGTACATTTGTTTATAGGAAATCGAAATATATCGTCAGTGTTTTTATGAAACAATGAATCTGTCATATTATACATGTATGGATGGATTTGTCGGTTCATAATGATGAGAACAATATATGTACATTGAATGTTCATTACAATTTTTCTTACTGAAATCATCATTTTGGTGATCATTTTTAAATTGAAGCAATTCAGGAGAAGAGAGAAAGAATTACATGTTTTATGTGTATGCATGTATTGCCAGGATAATATTTAGAGTTGTAGAATATTTAGAAGATATTATGAAGAAGCCAATGTTATAAATTATAGATTCGTTTCTGACTGCATGAGTAGTCTTCTTCTAGTTGTTTCTAACACTATTTTTCCACTTTTGTTTTATTAATATGCACTGTGTGTCAATCATGACATTTTCTGAATTTCCTCCTAATTCTATTATATCTTCCTTATATTTATTCATTCCCATGGTAACGCCCTCATATTAACAGGATTATACCCAAATACGAAATCTGAAGGTAGGAAAGAGAAAAGATGGCCCTCAGAAAAATCTCCCATTCCTATCCCTCGCTCTAACCCAATTTGTTGCCAGTTTTCCAGGCATGCTTGCTTGACAGGAGGACGCAATTTGTCCTCTTCATTGCGTTTGGTCTTGCAACATTTTTTTGCAATTTACTTGTATGTTATCAAACCTTTGATTCAAATCATTTGCTGTCAAGATTGAAATCGATGTGTCCGATTGTTTTGTTTCATCTGTTTCAGAATGTTTCTGTTTTATTCGTACATGTGTTTGTACATGGATTTGAGCAGACATTTTTCCATGTTGAGTCAAGAGATTATGTCCATGGAAGTCTTGAATACTTGATAGATTCACGCTGACATTTTGTCTTACCTGTTTGTTTGTTTTTTGAGTAAAATTGTTCAGTGAATGAAATTTAAGAACAGTCTTATAATACCCCATTGTGTGAGGTTGTAATTATTGCATGCCTGAAAAGCATGATGCTCGTTTATAAAAGTCTTCAGAGATATTTCCCTTTTTCTTTTCCATTCAAATACACCATAGAGAATACCTTGCCTTTAAAAAAAAAAGGTTTTAAAATTGCTTGCCAAAATGCATAAATGAATTTTGATCTCATTCAAAGGATTTATACATATTATAGTTCTTATTTCATTTGATTTTGTATTTTTGATTTCAAATTGCAAGGTTTCACAGGTAAGAAATCTAAGGCATGATGATGTACCAGACTCAGAAAGCAATGCACCCATTTATTACTCTGAAATATGGACTTTGTGTTGCCAATTTTCATGATAGCTCTTGGTAGTATGGCGCTAAGAAAATAATGAAATATAAATTTTGCTGCTGTTAAATGTATAACACAATCTGGACATTGAGACTGAAGAAAATATTGCAGAAGAGAGTAAAAGGAGCAGAAGAGAGAAGAACAAGAAGAAAGAAAAGCAGAAGATCATGGCTTAAAATGAAATAAAGATAAGAATTGTATATTCTTGGAAGGAAAGTCTGAAAATACAAGCACTCTTGTTTGGCATCTTCAGTGTAAAGAAAACTAAATACCATTGACATTTTGAGCAGAAGAGATCAAGATAAGACTTTACGTATTTCAAATGGACTGTCTAGATGTCTAGATGTCTAGATGTACAGTTTTGTAGGCATGCAATTAACAAAGCCTGTTATTCCTTGTAGGTTGAAGTACAGTAGTTACAGTATAGATGATTGCAAAACCAGAGCCTTTTGTGCACATGAAATGTTCGCAAAGTTTATCATATAGTTGAGATTATTCCAAAACGTGAAAGTTTCATATCACAAAATTGTCTGGTTTTGCAGGACACGAATGATGTGAGGAATGATCCCCTGTATGTCCATGTATTAGAGTTCAATCTGTCTTGAATGTTCGATTTCAATCTAGGCGAGTGTGTGAGTTTATCATGTGATGAATGGGAATGTATCTTTCATCTGAATTCAGTTTCCATGGAAACAGAAGTTGCATGATCTTAGTCCATTGTATATAAAGCTTGCAATCATGATGTCACAGTCTAATTGTTTTTAAAGACCTGAATTACACATACGGTAGTGCATTCATTACTTATGATTGGGGAGGGGTGTAAAAAGCAATAAAATTATTAACGGTTAAATGTAGGCTGTTCATTAAAGATTTCAAAAATCATTCAAGAACAACACACATCATAATTTTGCCAAGCGACATGAGGCTCTATATTTGAAGCTCAAGTTTCAGACTACATACATTTACATATGTATGTGTGCTTTTTTTTTCCTAATCTCTCAAATTTGTCATTGGAAATTGTTTCCATAGTTATGAAATATACATTACATGTATAGTAATAGTCTACTGAACTGTATCAAATCAATTTTCAGTGGGTTTAGTTTCTTGATGCCTTCTTGTTTTAAGATTTAAGACAATGAATCCAAGTCATCTGCATGTAGACCTACTAGAGCGTGCCATGTGTGATCTGTTTAAGATAGCATTAGGGATTACAATGATATAAATATAGTAGAAGTGTCTGCAATTTATGGAAGCTTTAGGGCTACATGGTACAGTACCGGTAGTCTGTTTGTAGTTCTCATGTTATTTGTAAGATTAGATGATTTAATGTTTGAAAGAGATCATGTAATGTTGATTGGTACCATTTGTTCCAGTGATTGTGCATATATGAAAACTCTGTTGTATGGTACTGTTTAATTCTCCCGACCGCCATTACTATGTTAGACAGTGGAGAGAGACGATACCAGACAAGGTTTTTTCTCTGGCTTCCATAGAGAATGTACAGCAGTGTCAAGAAATTCCTGATTTCACTAAAATATTGTTCAGGTTTAATGAACTCCCCCAATGATTTCATAAGATCTGTGAAGGCACCTTCAAAAAAAAATTCTCATATTTTTTTCCCCTCTGAAAAAATAATTTCTATTGGACTTTTCGGTTTGCTACCCATTGCATACCTACATGTACAAGACCCAGCTTGCCTTTGCCACATGCATGTACATGTATACCAATGGCTCATTTTGAAGACCTACATGTACATGTACATATATGTACATAGCAAGTGATATAAGAATTTAAAGTATTTTCACTTGAGCTTTTTTACCAAAATATTACTGTAGAAACTGTTCATGGAACCATGAAGGGAAAAGGCAATTTCATAATTCTTAACAGAAATTTTGTTTGAAGTGTTTCAAGCTATGTTGTAATGGGAAATATGCATTCAGATTGTGATTCCAGGCACTTCCAGCTGCCTTTATGAATTCATATGTGCCAGTTTGTCATGCGCAACTATTAGTTTTCTTTATTTGAAGTTTAAGTATGAAGTCCATTTGATTCATGAGATTCGGATTCAGTATGCTATCATTTAAGATGCATTTATATTTCAATGAATATACTTTTGACATTGCATTGCATTTTACTGTAATGTGTACATGTATTTTTTCCCTTGATGTGATCTATTTTTTGGCATATATGATATTTTTCAACAGTAAAGCAGCAAAATATATTATTACCGGTATTAAAAAAATACACTTTACGCATCGTACATCATGTGTTGATTATATAATTGCACAAAATGACACTCTTCCCTTAATATATCCTTAATCTCTTCCAAACTGCAAATTGATTTGATGTTTTTTATTTTCTTGTTATTCCCTTCATCTCATTGACATAATAATGTTTATGTTATTTGCTTGCTGAATTATGACTGATGAATTATTCAGAAATCCACTGTGTTTCCTCTTTCACTCACTCAACTAGTTGGGCACACTCGGCTGCATTCGGGACTCATTTATGTAATATCATCATAGACATATTATTCACATTGTTTGTGCTTCAGGGTACATGTACATGTATCTCCAGCCTCTTTATTTTTAAGTGCAAGATGATGTACATGTAACTCCATTAAAATCTTTGACTATCAGGATTAACTATTTTAATGTTATTCGCACAAGAATGTTTTTGTAATAAGTTTTACATTTTGATGATTTTCTGCAGTTAAGTTCAAAATGAACCAACAGAAAAACATTGTTGATAAATGTTTTGTGAATGACGAGAGGTTGAAAAGAATAAAAACAATCTTATGTTGGCTCAAGTAGTTATGAAAGGGGTTTATTTTTGTTTGGGAAGTAGGAGGGGTGGGGTGCCCAGATTTCTGTTGAATGGCCCACTAGTGTTATCTTGCTACATAATTTTATATCACAGTTTGGGTGATGACCATGAACCTTTTCCTACTTTTTTTTTTTTTTTAAACAGAATAATAAATTGCATCATTTATTCAACATGTTTCTGTCATTACAGTCTATGTATAAATTCAGTTGAATTGTCTTTGTATATTACTGCCATGCACTGGGCCTGTTTTGTACATATGTCTGCTGCAATATTGTTACTTTGTCCACAGTCTACATTGTATGTTTCAATGAAAAATTCTTCCTTGCCATATGTATTTTCCAAGAACATTGTGCCATCGGTTACTCCACTTACCCCAAAACGGATCCGGGCTAACTCGGACCCGGGGACAAATCTGCCCAGATGCAAAAACGGTCATTTTTTGTCATTTTACCCTAACTCTAACCCTAACCCTACCCCTAACCCTAAACCTAAACATGCAAAAAATGACAGTTTTTGCATCTGGGCCGAGTTGTCCCCGGGTCCGAGTTCGCCCGACTCCCTCCAAAACACATACATGTACATGGGACTACTGCACTGCCATTTATCAATATATCTCTGTAATATAACACCATGTCATATGATAAACGTGTATCCATGAAATCAGCTTTGTCATATCAGTCATTCATCCTATCACCTCCATACAGGCAAAGCTCCAGAAACATCAAGCCTTTGAGGCGGAGGTCATCGCTCACAGCTACGTGATCGAGCAGCTGGACGATCAGGGTAAGGTGATGATCGATGCTAGACACTTTGCATCTGATGTGATCGATGCGCGCCTGATTGAGCTTCACAGACTATGGGAGCTGCTACTCTTAAAGCTGAGAGAGAAGGGCATCAAGCTACTCCAAGCTCAAAAGCTTGTCCATTATCTCAGAGAGTGCGAGGAGGTCATGTACTGGATCCAGGATAAGGTATGTATGCTACAAGCTCTCTTTTCATGTTGTATTAAAATTAAGGTTACTATTAGAAGATGACTCCTTGAGTTATGCAGATTTATGATTGACAGAGCTTTACAATTTAAATAGTCACCCGAAGAATCAAAAATGTTTTGAATTGATGCAAAATTCATATCATTGCAAAGGGGAAGCCTTACTGATCAAATATAACAACTTCCCTCTTCAAAATATGTTTGGGGCCCGCAGTAATCATCTCTCCAAAATTTTGAGATCCAGATTTTCTGCCTACAGCGGTCCTCCGTAGAGCGTCAATATTTGTGATGTCACATTCAAAACACAGCTAGCCACAAAGCATTTTAAGCCTTTCCATAATATCTATATGATTTTTCAGCAAATTATTCATGTTTTTCAAGAGAAAATCTTTCCATCTATAAATAATTTGTCCATAATTATCAGTTTTTGTGAATTTTCTTCAGGTGACTACTTTAATGCTGAAGTTTGTACTGTACATGTTGATTATTACAACTTCTTCTTCTGGTAATCTTCAAATGGCTAAGCATCCTATCACAAAGATGAACTGAAGATTACAATCGATGTGAGAAGACAATTGATTTTTAATTAGATAAGGGCATTAGATGCCTCAAACTATTGTGTTGATTGTCACAATTCAAGAGAGAACTATCTTGAACCTAAATTAAATACACAGGAAGATGATTTGCATCTTTGTACTGTAGCTGTGAAAAGTATAAACGCAAATGAAAAGAGAGGCATTGAGGTACTAGGTGTCTTTTGATAGTGGGAGAGTTACATGTACTACATGTAGATGGAGGGAGATTGTGCATGTATTTTATTATTGAAAAAAACTCTTCTGCTCAAATGGTTATTCTGGTATGTCCGTGTGAG
Source organism: Strongylocentrotus droebachiensis (assembly GCA_035222895.1). Lineage (NCBI taxonomy): Eukaryota > Metazoa > Echinodermata > Echinoidea > Camarodonta > Strongylocentrotidae > Strongylocentrotus > Strongylocentrotus droebachiensis. The sequence goes on from JAVYIG010002285.1 coordinate 205,066, forward strand.
TGATATCATCATTTTTTCACATTTAGCTTGTTAAACTTTATTTTAATACAGAATTTACTTGAGAATGTAATATTTTAATTTCTCTTCTGCACATCTTACTCCAGGAACCTTTTGCAGCATCCATAGAGACTGGAGTTGATCTGGAACATGTAGAGGTCCTTCAAAAGAAGTTTGATGAATTCCAGAAGGTAAGAACACATACCCTGATAATGAGATAAAATAGATGACAATGACAATTAAGAGATGATTATTATAAGCCTGTTGTAAATGTATTTTTTAAAACATGTGATTTCTTATCTATTTTGCAAGTCATTGTTTACAATTTTTTGATGCTAGATATTCTTAAAGAAAAACAAATAATTCAGCGTGATATTAATCAACAAAAATTAGAAAGATTTGTTTGGGTTATTGTTATTATTAAACTGTAGCCTCTTCTGTTTATTGATTGACTAGGTTAAGCAGGGAATGATTAAATTGATATTTTTGAAGCAGTTTTTACTAGTTTGAAAAAAAAAGCAAGGGAGGTATAAGTACACTGTAATTCATTATATTCTTATATAATCCTTCATCTTGTATTATCTTTGCCAGGATTTGCATGCGCATGAAGACCGTGTAGCTGAGGTCAACTCTGAGGCTAACACTCTGATTGAAGAAGGACATCCTGAGACCGACACCATCAGAAATAAACAACAGGTACGTCATTCATATCTAATCAGATATTGAAATTATTTAAATATACATTCCAGGACTCTCACTTTAATTTTCACTTAGATCCGGAGTCATCAGGTAACCTATATGATTGCTTAGGTAGCCAAACTCATCTTATAAGGGCTATTTACATTGGACTGCTAAAAAGTAGCATGTATAAGACTAGGACAACAAAGACAAGACCTTGTAGATTACCTGGGAGGATTTTAGATGGTCTGTTTCACTTGAGCAGCTGCGAATTTTAGAGCCTTGATCTGCTCTGTATGGTACTGCAGAAATTCAAGTATTTCAGTCTATTCTCAAGTTCATTAGGGCTTGAAAATGTTGAGCAATAAAGACCTTTGACCTTTTGCTAGCTGAAGGAATACAAAATAAAATCTGAATGACTATCAGTAGTTCAATGATAACAATTGCAGAGTTTGGAGTCTTTGATCACAAGTATCTTCATGACAAAAAGATCAGCTTGAATTGCTATCTTCTCAATCTTTACCAAAAAGGGGGCACTTATCTTTGTATGTTTTAATGTATAAATTGATTTTCAGTTTGTATTCAGAATTGAAAAAATAAATAAATGAAATGAAATGAAGTATCTTAAAGACAAAAAGGTAATTTGTAATTGCTATGTTCTCAATCTTTACCATGGCCAATACTTTATAGCTTTTCAAAGTAAGTCATGCTTGGTAATATATAAGGTGAACTCTATTTGACCGTTTGTTGTTGTGATACAGGATCTGAACGATGCATGGGAACGTCTCAAGCAGCTGGCTATCATCCGCCAGGAGAAGCTCTTTGGTGCCATGGAAATACAGAGATTCAACAGGTAAAATAAACACTTTACTACTACATCTACTCTATTGGAGAAACAGTAGGTACAGGGATATTAATGAGTGGTGAAGTGTGACGTCATCAAAAATCTATTTTTTGAATTTCTCAATTGTTTCTTCATTTTCTGAAAGAGCATCAAAAATCATGTCCAAATGTCGAAATCCAATTCATAACATTAGGAGCCAGAGCAATATAACACTGAGTTCCTATAGGAAATCTCTTTATTCCGATGGTTCATATCTCAGCCAATACTTGAAATATTCAATTGGTTTTTGACATTTGGACATTATTTTTGATGTTCTTTCGGAAAAACGAAGACAAAAATTGAGAAATTCCAGAAATAGATTTGTATGATGTCACAGCTTCGGTACTCTATGGTGATGTTCCTTATTACCCAAATCTTCCTATATTAATGTCACAATTGAATGGTTTAGAGCTAGCAAAGTGTAACATAGATCACTGAGTTTTAGTGATATGTCTTTGAAATATGGAAATGCTTTATCTATACTGTTTCAATGGACAACTCTATAATTAATAGCACAAAATCACAAAATACTGACCACTGAATTTATATGTATGACCAGCTGACCATGAGCTGGAATCTTGACAGAACTTATCACAAAATGGAAGGTTGGGTTTATGGAAAAATAAAAATTAATAATAAATAAATAAATTTATAACCATAAATATAAATATAATTTTGTTCTACTTTTCTTTATTAACTTGTTTAATGTTAGTAATGTGATAATGATTTTTGTTTCTTTTTGTTCTTTGTTTGTATTCTGTATTTGCTGTTTTCATTACTTTGATTGTAAGGGGAATCGCTGTGTTTAATTGCAAGCCACTCGCTGTTTAATACGATTTCCCAGGCACAATTTTATTATATATTATATCTTTGCATTTCATGAAATTAATAAATAAAAAAAATGGAATTAAAACATATATCCTATAAGCAATGTTCGGTCACTTTGACTGTATGTCACGTCCAATCTTGATCTTCTTTCCACCAGGGATGCTGATGAGACCATTGGATGGATCAATGAGAAGGATTCCATTCTGTCTGTTGATGATTACGGCCGTGACCTAGCTAGCGTCCAGGCACTGCAGAGGAAACATGAGGGAACAGAGCGTGATCTTCATGCACTCGAAGATAAGGTCAATACCTAATTTATGATATCCTCAGTTTAGTAGAAGTGCTAATACAAAGCATTCTTTTTCTTCAAACTAGGTAATTACATGTATTAAAGTAATCATGTATTATATTTTTAATACCTTTACATTTACAAAGGATTGGGTCATGCAAAAATATTACATTTATATTATCACTTGATATACATATAAGGTGCAGGATCATTTTCATATGAACTTTGAATTTTCTTTTTGAGCATGAAACTTTTTCTTTTAAAGATGACTAGAGCTTCCGATAATTTGAATACAAGTCTGCCACTTGATAATATAACTTATTTTTTCTTTTTTTAAATATACACTGAGAATTATATTACAGATTCTAAATTCATAACAATTATAATTATTGAATAAAGCAGTGTTTGAAAGTTAGGTCCTATACATATCTGATCTATGAGTAGTTCTTCTTTACATGGAAAATGATATTGACAGTAGACATTTTGTCTTAACAGGTGACAGCGTTATGCCAGGAAGCAGACCGTCTGGAACAGATCCACACTGACCATGCACCAGAGATACAATCTAAGAAGGAAGAGATCGCTAACAACTGGGAGAACCTACGGTCAAAGGTCAGCCTTTTATCAGTCCCATGTGTTTGTTTCTATGTTGTTATATCCTAAAAATGGTTATTAAAATCAGACCATAGATAGACTTTACAGCAAGCAGTTATGCCTTTCATTATGGGGTATTATATGGGAGGAAATCTTAAGCAGATAATTCTTTGAAATGTTGCTTCCATCATCTATCAATTTCTTCTATTAGTATTACACACATTTTACTTACATGCAGTTTCTCATAGGGTGATATTTCATCAGGAAACCAATTACTTATCAATCCAAATGTTATTCTGAAGGGTAATTTTACTCAGGATCTTTATATATCAAATGATGCAAAGGTCGTGGGTTCAATCCCCGAAACGGCACTAATGTCCTTTGGCAAGGCATTAATCTACATTTGCCACTCCATACCCAGGAGAGAAATGGGGACCTGTGTAGTGGTAGGATGATAAAATTCTTTATGTTAGTAATTGCTGTATGCCCATATGGTACAAATACTCCCCAGGTAGTGGAGATGGTGCACACCGTGCATGAATAAATCCGATGACCAGGGTAATTATATTTGTAAAGCACTTAGAGACAGTATTTCTTATTAAGTGCTATATAAATCTAGATTATTATCATTACTGGTGTGTTGGCTCAGTCACTAGAGCGTCCGCCTCACAACCAGGAGGTCGTGGGTTCGAACCCTGGCCGCGTCATACCAAAAGACGTTAAAAGACGGGAGTTGCTGCTACCTTGTTTGGCGTTCAATAATAAGGGATAGAGCAACGTCGATCTGGTGCTGCTCAGTGGCTGCCGGGCTCACGATCAATTGGGCAAGAAGAATTTCCATTTTCGGTTTAACTTAATACAATTTGGAGTGGACTTTAAAAGATTATTGTTATTATTATTATTATTATATTTTTTTCTTCCTACAGGCTGACGAGCGTAAGATCCGTCTTGTAGAGTCTGCTAACATGCATCGATTCCTCGCTGACTATCGTGATACTATCGCATGGACCAATGATATGAAGAACATTATCAATGCTGATGAGCTTGCTAAGGATGTACCAGGAGCAGAGGCTCTCATGGAACGACACCAAGAACACAAGGTAGGAAAGGTCAAGGGTCATAGGGAGGGCATTACTATGGCTTGGGATGTAGATATATGCAGGGTTGGATGATTAGACTTTATTGTTTCTGATGCTAAACAAATTGTCTATTAAAACTGGAAATCAAAATTACAAATCTCAGAAGTAATTTATGTGCAGTGTTGAATATTGTGAAATGACCACTCTAGTATTCCATATATATGTGTTTGAAAGCTTGAAATGCAAACATTGGTGTGTATTTATTTTGTGTGTGTGAAATTTATTCAATCCTGATCTCTTGTGATCTCTTTTCAAACCGAAAATAAAACAAACAGTTTTCTTCATCTTAACGGTTTTCTTTTTGTCATCTTGAAGTTTCATCATGTAGATGTCTTTGATTTATAATCCTGATGACAGAATGGATGTTGATATAGTAAGGATGATAGGTTCAATTTTCTCTTTCTTTGTCTCTGTATTTAGGGTGAGATTGATGCCCATCAGGATAGCTTCAAGCAGTGCGCTGAGGAAGGCCAACAGCTCCTTGATGAGAACCATCCTCAATCAGATGAAGTCAAGGAAAAGGTAAAACATCATCAGAATGTGAAACTACAGTCAAACCTGCTTTAGTGACCAACCTGTCAACAAAGACCACATTTTGGTTTCCCTTGAAAATGGTTTCCCATTGAAACATGTACTAAAGGAACCTGTACATAAAGACCACTTTTCTTGTCTCTCTTGGGTGGTCTTTATAGCCAGGTTTCGTTGTACTAACCTACAGTAGTTATACCAACATATGGACCCAAGTTTTCTTTTATACATCGTCGTGCTTGACCCTAGTATATTGCAGATCCTTAAATCACCCTAGAGCTACAATCGCTTATATAGTTCGAACAGAGTTGTGATTAATTATGAATTTTAGTTGATTAGACAGGTCCCAGTTGTTAATGTACTAATCAGTAATACTACTTGAAATTGACAGGATTTTGTTAATTTTCTTGCCTGCTTCTGATATTACATCAGCGAGTTTTGTGTGTTGTTTATATGGGGTCAGTAGTTGAAATAAGATATAGAATGCAATGAGAGTACTATCGTTCCAGTAGAATGCCAACACAATATTCTTTTCATATTTATTCTGACTCCCTTTTAGAGCTTTAAAAGAGAAATTACAAGAAAGTTAATTGTACCCAAGAAGGTTTGAATGCCAAAGTGGTAGGTTTCAAAAGATATGTACAAATCTGCGGAAGATTGAGATTTGTGTACATGTATATAATACCTGGATGGAAATTGAAAATTATTTTATGTTCTGTGTGATATTTCTAAAATTGTATTTATTTGTTGTTTCAGCTTGTGACTCTGGCTGATGAGAAGAAAGCTCTGGAAGAGTTGTGGGAAGAGAGACGTGTGACCTATGAACAATGCATGGATCTACAACTCTTCTACAGAGATACCAAGCAAGCCCAGAGCTGGATGACTAAACAAGAGGTACGCACATCCCTCTAAGATGATGATTGTTGAAAGATCAGATGGACGGATAAATAAGAGATCATTGTAGGCAATGTTCATGTATAAGTGGCCATCTTGAAAGTGCTTTATTCTGGTATTCCTCCGCCAATTGCAGCCTCATTACGCACATCAATGAACTATTGGTGTTGTTCATATAGTACCACAACCGCAGCATTCATGCAAACGATTGATAATAACTTCATAATTGTATCACTGTTTGAGACCTTGTAATTTTAGAATACGTTGGCAGGATATTTTTTTTCCTTACTAATATTGCCTTTGTTGGTAATGCAGTATTTCCTATAAAACAAATCTAAAGTTAAATCTGTATCTTTTAACAGTGTTTTTGATTATCAGTACATGTAATTATGTCAGGTGTTTTGCATTTGGTTCAAATGTATATCATCTAAACATACATATGAACATCATTGATTTAAAGATTTGTAGATGATCTGATATACACTGTAGTGTAGTTTAGGAAGGTGTTTTGTATTATTATCTAAATAAGGGTTCCAAGTAGTACAATAAATCAATGTATTCAATATTTTTAGCGCAGTACCCGGATGACTGACCAATATAGTTTTCGTATTGCTCAGTCATCTGGGAACTTCAACTATCGATATCACTCGAAAATAAAGCCATCTTTACTGAGGCAAGACAAATTTTGGTATTTCGCTATGACAACATTGGACTCGTCTCCGAATCGTTCAATATAGCTCAAGCAATATATTCTTGTATCACACTCAAAGCCATCCAATATTATATGAATATCTCATTTATCTTGTAGACATTCCTGGCCAACGAGGACTTGGGAGATTCCATTGATGAAGTAGAGGTCCTGATCAAGAAACATGACAACTTTGAGAAGTCTCTCAATGCTCAGGAGGAGAAGATCAAGGTGAGGAGGTGGTTACTATGACAACAGGATGTATGTGATGATAGTGATGGAGGTGATGATGATAATAATGATTATGATAGTGATGGAGGTGATGGTGATGATAATGATGATGATGATGATGTGGATGATGATGATGATGATGATAATGATGATGATGGGATGATGATAATGATGATGATGATGATGATGAATAGGATGATGATGATGATGATGATAATAATGACGAAGAAGATATCAATAATTATAATGATGATATTAATGATGATCAATGTGAAGATGATGATGGTGATGAAGACAATGGTGATTCTTCTGCTGCTAAAGATGATGATGTTAATTGTATTTTAGATGATGTCTTAATTCTAAATAACATCTGTCTTCCTTCCTAGGCTCTAGATGACTTTGCTACCAAACTGATTGAGAGTGAACACTACGCTTCACCTGATGTCGACCAATGCAGGAGAGAGGTGAGCTATTATTGCAATCCATTCTTCATCTTCCTTTTTAATGCAAATTTCAAGTACTAAGACTCTGTAAAGATTCAAGTGTATGCTGATGACCACATATTAAGTAAGACTATTATAACAGTCTTTTACTTACGGATCAATTAGTTCTGTGTGGTGTCCATTGTAAAATTAAATTATGCCTACTATGCCTTCAAATCTGCATCATCTCTGAGGGTTGTGTTGGGTGTTCTGTAATATCTTCAAAGGAATTCATTGAACGGAAAGCCAAACAGAATATAGTTGCAAGACATTTCATGCCATATACAATATAATCAATTCTTGAGTAACTTGATATTGTGTGTCTGAATAAAGATCTTCTTTACAAGTTTATTTTCAAATTGATATGAGAAGCTGATGAAATTCATTATCCATGTTTCTTTTCTCTTCTACCTTGATCAGCTTCTGGACCGTCGTGGTGCCCTGATCAATAAGGCTGATAGACGTCGCAAGCTTCTTGAGGACTCCTACCGCTACCAGCAGTTTGATCAGGATGCTGATGAGGTAGAGGCTTGGATCAGGGAGAAACTCAAGGGAACATCTGATGAATCTTACAAGGTACTGATTTCATACTTATTTCAACAGAGTATCCTAAGTCGAACTTAACTCTGAGTTGGACTTAAACATTTTGGAGAGCCAATTGTAGCCTTAAAATAAAATATATTAAAAACGCAAAAATGCAAGTATTTTAGACTTGTCATAAGTTCTACATCAAGAACATGAAATCTCCTTGATGATAGAAAATATGAATGATTTGAATTAACATTTTATGTCCAACAACTTAAAGATAAATTCAACTTATAATCTTTGTGAAACACCCCCCAGGGATAGGAGCTCCTGGTGAAGGCTACAAATAGAGAGTTATGGAAAAGCATGATCACCAAAGTTCTACATTAATGGCACCGAGAGAGAGAGGCAGAAACCATCTGAGATGTAAAGGACATACAAATGTAGGTTTATTTATACGTAAAACAATTCTTGATCAATCCTTCTTCTCACCATTCTATACAAAGGACCCTACCAACTTACAACGCAAGCAGTTGAAGCACTCTGTCTTTGAGTCTGAGCTTCAAGCCAACCAGCAGCGTATCGGCAAGGTCCGTGATGAAGGTAACAGCATGATCTCTGAAGACCATTACAACTCTCCCGAGATCCGTGAACGTCTGGAGAACCTCAATGGACTCTGGATGGAGCTGCTCAACACCTCAGAGCAGAAGAGTAAGTCACTGTTGATTCCTAGAGGATTGTTTTTTTTTTTATAGGAGTCGTGATGGCTCGGTCGTAGAGCAGTGGTCTTGTAACCGGGTTCTAAAACCAACTTGATGCTCTAGAGCCTTTTGGTAAGGCTTTAATCCTCATTACCAAGTCCCTCTGTTATCAAATTATTGAGGAATTGAAAGTTGATTTAAAAATATTCCTTGAAGACCAGGCCTTAGGATGAAAAAGGCATACTTATGCTTTAAGATTACAGCAAGGTTAGCTATAGTTTAATCTTTTCTTAATGACTACATAAAGGTGTACTGTTTCTAAAGGAATCTGTGATTCAGGATGAGTTCCTATGTCAATGGTACTGCAGCACGTACTTGGTATTAAACAAATCATTATGAGCGGGCAGCCATCATTCTTGTTTTATCAAGTTATAGCTATGGGGAAAATTCAAGCTTTGTTACATGTTTTGAAATAGATAAAAATTTAGTTGATGTCCTAAGAATTCCAAATCTTTTTACTGGATCACATATACTCTGTACAATCTTATTTGTATTGAATGGAATTTATTAACCACTTTCATAAAAACATGCAAGTTAAAGAATACACCAAAGGAAATTGGAAAGTGGTCAGATCATCAAAAAGTTTCAGAAAGTTATGGGTAGATGATCCTACAAAAAATGCATAACACACACACCCCCCAAAAAGGACAAAAATACAATGGTACTTACACACATAAAAAGTGCAATTGTCAAATTCAACTGATTTAAAATTCTATTTTTTTTAAATGACAGGTCAGAAACTGACTCAAGCCACTGAGGCTGCTGTTGTGACGCGTAACATTGAAGAGATTGCGACATCTCTGACTGACTTTGACGCTATCCTCGGCTCAGACGACATCGGAAAGGTAAGTTAATAAATCAGTCTGTTTCATGGGAGGTTAGATTTGATTTGATGTGTTGAGTAAAACAAAGAAAGAGAGAAAGGAAGACTAATAGAGAGAGAGAGAGAGCAGGGGGGTTCGAGAAAAAGATGTAGAGATGGGTAAAGATAGAAAAAAGGAAAAGTATGATGAAGGGAAAGACGGAGAGGTAGATGAGATAAAGGTGGAAAAGGCATGCTCCCAGTAGAGAGAGAGTGGATGGCTAGAAGAAAGAAGGATCAAGACTTATAGAGAGAGGCAAAAAGACGTGGGCAGATAGCAGGGTAAGTTTGAAAAAAGAAGGATATAGATAACAATAACATTGACTGATTTACTCCTCTCTTCACCAACCCAGGATCTTGTGTCGGTTCAGAAGCTTCGTGCCAAGCTAGACATTTTGGAATCCGACATCGGGGTCAAGGAGACCGCTATCCAGGCCACTCGTATGCAGACCACCAACATGGCTATGGCATCCCACTTCAAGGCTGACGAGATCTCGGAGAAAGAGAAGCTTGTCGCCAACAAAGTGGAAGCACTCAGGGTAGGACAAATTATTTATTCAGCAATTCACAAAAAATATAACAATTTAAATATGAGTAAACGAACATTAAAGGAATGTCACAATCTTACTGGAGGTCCTCTGAGTGCATCAGTTGGCTGCGGGGGAAGAGGAAAGCAAACTGAATCACTGTAACCGTAATGGTCCCTCTTCCCGACCAACCGGTGCACCCAAAAGGCCTGTTAAATATAGCATGAAGGCAAATAAAATGTATAACATTTCATAAACAAAACAACTGACAAAAAAAAAGCACAAGAAGGAAATAACAAACTAATATGTATGATGACACTAGGTCATGACACAATACTGAACATAAAAAATGAGGAATTAATTCTAGCTTAAAAACTATTGCATAAACTGTCAAGGAGGTAAATTGAAATCATGAAGTTTAAAAGAACAAAATATGAGAATATGTAGTAGCAACCTGTGATGCTCACTAGGGCACTGTTTCACAAAACCATCCTAAGCACACGTTCCCCGAACATCCCATTGAATCTGGACACACATGTGTCATTGGGATGTTGGTGAACTTGTACTTACGGTTTTGTGGAATGCTACCCTGATGTTTATGTCTCCAGCAGATGAAAGGACTTTCTATGCAGACCATGTTTTGTAAAGCCTAGCCATGGAATTAATGAAACATGGTTTTGATAGGGAACGCAAGAAGTGTTTTGTATTTATGATAAGAAGGTTGCATCAGAATATTTATATTCTTCTTTGTGAATGCAGCATGATGCAAAATTATATAAAGAAAGTATATGACAATGATAGTATCACCATGTGGTTGATATGACATAGGAATGATGAAATCAGTGTCACTAATTGATCGACACTAGGTGACAATGCAAGTTCTGAAATTATGGCAAAATTGACTTGTCAGTTAAACTTCTTATCAGCAGATTTGACATGATAGCCATTTTCTGGTATACTTTTAGCCTTGTCTCATCAATTTTGAAACAATTACATAATAACACTCTTGACCTCACCTTCACCTTGCTTACAGGCCCCACTCCAAGCTCGTAAGCAGAAGCTTGAGGCCGCCCATCGCCTCCATGAGCTCCTACGCGACGTCGACGATGAGGAGGCGTGGATCAGGGAGAAGGAACCACTGGCATCGTCTACCAACCGTGGTCGGGATCTCATCGGAGTGCAGAACCTGATCAAGAAACACCAGGCTTTGAATACAGAGGTCGCTGGCCATGAACCTAGGATCACAATGGTCTGTAAGACAGGAGAACAGATGCTGGAGGAAGGTAAGATGATGATTCAGGTCTTACAATGTAATGTCAAATTCAATTCAATTCAATTTAATTGTTTTATTTTTCCAAATCATTAGAAATTTACATCAAATACAATTAGAAATACATTGCATGTACAGTAACATGATAGATAAAAAAAAGGGGAACTAAATAAAAAGCAAAAGCTTGTGGGTTAAAAAGTTCCCTCAGTACATTATCATAATCAAACTGTGTACATAAATGAAAATGTAATGTCAAATGATATGGAGAATGTGCTTGATAATGTTTACCACAATCATCAATGAACAAATTCAGCGTCTGGTTGATATGGACATCACTGGAATTCAAGATAGTGATTCCTGATCATTTTAAACTTCTGCAAATCTGATATTTTCCTCATTCTTTTGATCTTATTCTATTAAGAGCCAGAAAATCAGATTCTTAATTTGAGAATGGTCTTAGATATGATTATCAGAAAATATGTGGATCTGACTACTTTGAGTACTCGCTACTCAATGCTAAAATTGTTACAGTCACCTCTTAACATCTGTGCATCAGTACCTTTGACCATTTGCCCTCCATTATTAAAATCTGATTCTGTGTGCAACTTCTGGAACTCTGTAATTAGACCTTGATCAAAGTGTAACAAGCAGCTTTTTGTGTAACAAACATTCATTCATTTTATTCCTTATTTTCAGGTCACTTTGCTAATGATGAGATCGCCACCAAGGTCAAGGGACTGGAAGAGAAGTGGAAGAATCTCAAGGTAAGCAGTTTCCATGGCAACCATATCTCTTCTTTTCAATGAGTGTTAACAATAACAAGTATAAGGATTTATTTAGATGGATTATTTTTGAACTATTCATTAACTCTTTTGATTGATTGACTATGGAATGTCATAATGAATAATTAAAAATAGCAAATAATTTGATGCAAAATCTCAATGCTAATTGTAATACCAATTTTGATTTCAAATTGAATAAACATCAATTACCAATGCTCAAACAATAAAGGCTTGTTTAGATATGATCTGGTATTGGTAAACGTCCGTAAAAATAAGGAGGAAAAACAAAAATTATAATTGAAAACGAATGGCAACTGAGTGCAACAAACGTCCAACGCATATTCTCTGTGTCCATAAGATACACAAATGTGGAGCATGTAACACTTACAATGTATGTCATCATTGAAATTATGCAGTGGTTTGCTGCGACATACCGACGAACAGGGCTTAACCATTACAATGTCTATTTGCCTTACAGGACAAGATCGCCCAGCGCAAGGATGATCTGGAGGACTCATTGGAAGCCCAGCAGTACTTTGCTGACGCAAATGAGGCTGAATCTTGGATGCAAGAAAAAGAGCCCATTGTCGCCAGCGAGGACTATGGTAAAGACGAAGACAGTGCGGAGGTGAGTCATCAGGCTTCCAAGGGAGCCCTCTATGTTGGATTGTCTATTATTTTAAAACTGTATATTATGATTTCCGTGCTCTAAAACACTTTTTTGAGCAAGTAGTTATACAGTCAAACCTGACTATTGAGTTTCACTAAGATTTTGACACATTGCAATAATACTGTAGCATAATCAGTCCAGTATTTAGTAAGACGTAGAGGGCGTTATAGTTAATTATGAAACAAATACATGTACATCGTGAGCATGTCAGTCGGCCAATGTTGAGCTGTCGTTGCGACAGGTACTAGTGTTGAGATCAGTGACTTGGAATGAGATAAAGTCACCTGAACTGCAGATACTGTGTAAGTGTTGTTTCTTTAGTTCCTGTTGTATATTTATTTGTTGCTGGAGTGAGTGAAATTAGAGTCCATGTTTTTCTTACACAATATATTTTGTGAGACCCCCTTGAGAGGTCATTGATGAATGAATGTCCAGAGCGTGGATCGGGTTCTGAGAAAGACTGCAAGGCAAAACGCTGTTCCGATAGAGCCCGGTTACACCACAATACTTTTAGTAGAGAATACAGGCCTGATAAAAACCAGATTTAAATCGGTTTCCCGATTTTTTTTTAAAAAAATCCCGATTTTTTTTTCTTCCCGATTTAAAAAAAAAAAAAAAAAAAAAATAAATATTTCCTTTTACCAGATTTTTTTTTTCTTCCCTATTTTATCCCGATTTCCCCTTTATTTTCTCTATTCTTCCCTATTTTCCCCCAATTTTCCCAATTTTTTCCCAATTTTTTTACTCGAAAAGGGGGAATGTTGTTAGATGCCATATTTTCCCCGCAAATCCTCTTCTTTTTTTTTAGTCAAGGGGGGGCGTGGTCGAGTGGAAAACAAAAAAAACCCTTTTTTTTTTTAGTGCTCACTATCACCCCTAAGAATAGCACCTTAATTATAAAAATAATGCTTTTTAATCACTATGATACCTAAGCTTTTCAGTTAAGTATTTTGTGACTTTATATCTCAACTATTATGTTCACCTTGTCTTCTTGTTCATATTTTGCTTTCCTCTGTGTAGTCTCAACTGAAGAAGCACAAGACCCTGATGGCTGATCTCGTCGCCTATAGAACAACCGTTGAGATCCTCAAACAACAGGCTGAAGGATGCAGGGTAAGGCATTTACTTAAGAATCATCACAGAGGTCATTCCAAGGTCATACTGTTCTTCTTTCTTTCTTTTCAATTAGAAAAATAGCATTAAAAGTTGCTATTAGTAACATTTTCTTGCTTTCAGGTAGAGAAAGGAGTTAGAAAGGACTCCTTTTTCTTTCACACTGCCTGTACCATTTTAATTGTACTCTAGTAATGTCTGAAATCTTCACAATTTTCTCTCTATTTTTCCAACCCATCTTTATACCCAGAAACTCTTTACGGTATGGTTCTTTTGTACATATAAAAGAGAGTAGTTGATGATGAAATACAGTTTAATTGAATTTCAGAAATCAATGTAGGTACCGGTATGTTATCTTTTCATTCCTTCCCTTATAACCATAAAATAATTTCTTTTGCTGTTCCTGTAGTTCTCAAATAGAGCTTATACTGAGTTGTGTCTCCTCAAATATATCTTTCTCAATCTCCTATACTTTTTATCAATTTTCAAATTTCTAAAAACTTTTAAAAATTATTCTTTGTAGTCTTGCAATTAGATTTATTATTTTTGCTTCTATTCTGTTCAAGTTCTTACTTTCTCTCTAAAATATGTTGACCTTTGACCTTCTAACCTTCATTTTTCCGAGCCCCGCTTTTCTACCATCTTTTCAGTATGATCCGCATCTCCCAAAGCGTGATGGAAACGTAAGTCAGAGACGAGAAAGTGGTTGTAATAACCTGACATTTAGCAAGATGGTGTTCTAGCGATATTTCATGCGTGCTTGAGCTCTGGTAGATATAGCTTGCATCAGATAGCATCATCTTACACTGTGGGTGGTAAACGTTTGGTGTTGGGATGTGGTGTTTGGTGTTATCTCCTTATTAAACACCAGTGGTTCGCTCCATATCGGTGCTTAACTCTAGAGCATGGATTACAGGTACTACCGGATGATACACTAATGGTGCTAATACTCTATGATTTAAAAGTGCTATGAAGAAATCAAGGAAAAGAATATTCCTATCGAATATTACACCTTTTTAAACACCAGATATTTTTAATGGAAAGTATAATAAGCCACTTCCGAGATATTATCTACGCATGGGCAGATAAAAGTTATTTTTGCAAAACTGTAAACCCATCGAGACGACTGCCAGATATTACATTCACGAAAGTTATGTAATCCTAATTCATTTATGCTTTTGCGGTACATTATACAATACACAGGTAGAAATATTCTTTTCAAGAGGGCAAACAAAAGATATTCATGAAGCACCTCCATCACTTCGGCAGTGATTATTCTAAAATACGCAAAACGGGACGTCTCCATTTGAAAAAGATCTGTGGATATTTGGGGGTCATTTGTACGCGTACTATCTCTAAAGTGGCTTATATGCAGAGTTAAGCACCTGTAGATGTCAAATTGAGTGTTAAAGCTGGAGTTGATATTGAGTTAACACCCGACACCTGTCGCACCAGACAGAAACCACCTCAAAGGCCACTATAGAGGCACACTTACCCATCTTATTATATCACTCTAGTATCACCTCGTACTAGAGATTAGTGTGTCGTAACCTGCGATGTCTTAACTTTGACATACACTGCAGGCTTTCATCAAATGTTGTTATCATTTACATGTGAATCTCACACATGAACAGCTATGAACTAACATGTTACAAAAACAATGGCTGATTCGTGGAGGCTGAGTTTTTTTAGACAGGTTTTTTAAAGATGTTCTTGGCCAAGAAGAGTATCTCTCTTTGACCTGTTGAGTACAGAATGTTCTGATCCCCTAAGGGTTAATAACAGAACGTACCTGGTTCTGGTAGACAGAGGGTTAAGTGCTGTGTGAGTTGGATAACTTTTGCATCATATTTTAAATGCAGTAACTCACACTGGAATGAGAACTGGTTTTATCACTTATTTAACCGTTGCTACTAACAAGGATGTGCAGGTGCTTGTGGAATGCAAGTAAGAAGCAGATATTTTGGTTTCATGGTGATGGTAAATTTCGTCTAGAGCATATTATTTCGAGTTTGAGAAGGGATGATCTTTTCAATCATTGTGAAATTTTAAACTTAATATTAAATTTCTAAATAGTTTGATTTATTTTAAATCGTATGCATCTAAACGCCATATAGTCATTCATTAAGGTCCTTTAAATTTAACCCATTTTGGAGATTACAGGTTTAAGGTTGATTCAGATGGGTTGATTGGTGTTTGATCAGGGAAAATTGGATTCAACTGCAAGTATTGTATTTATGCAAGACGCTAATAACTGCTCAGTTATAAAGTTGTTCCATCCTGGGTTATGTTTGTTTTTTTAATGTCAAAATCGGGGGTGCGGCCTATACGGCGCTGCGGCCTTATCGCCGGCAAATACGGTAATCGATATCGATTTCATTGTAGTATCAATACAGTTAGATTTTATCTTTAAAGGGTGTTGGGTTTTCCATCAAACATTTCTGTTTCTGTTTTTTCTGTTTTTTTTTACATTAATTGATCTTTCATTTGTAGATGTAATTCTTATGTACACTTTATTTCAGCAGCTTACATGTACATGTAAGTGTGGAATACCATACAATATGATATGACACTTTTTTTTATCTCTCTCTCCATGGAATGGGCTAATAGCATTAGCTTTATACATTGAGCTCATCTAACGAAAGCAGGAGTTTATTATTGGACAATCCGGGATAATTTCATGCAATTTCCATCCATAATGTCTAAACCTATATGAATAAGAGTCTTGCCCAATGCACAGATAGATAAAAACCCACACCATTTTGTATCCTTCTAGTTCTGTTGTTGTAGAGAGAAGTAGGAAAGTTGATAACAATTCATGCAACATGAGGTAATGTTGGCATAGGATAAGAAATTCAAAAACAAATTTTCATTTGATAAAAAATTACTTAGTCATGGGTTCTTAAACCTTCTAATTGTTTTAATATCTGTCATATAATAAAGAAAACAAAATTATTGTGTTTGGACAATATCTATTTGTTTTGCTGTAAATTTAATCTTTTAATCAGCAAGCGCAATGATGAGGTTGATCTAATAATATTTATTGCAGTTTTCTATAAAATGTGTTTCTAACTGCATGCAGAAGAGAGATAATGTACCCAACATATAGACTCACCAAAGGGGACCAACATATTAAATCTTTATATCAACAAAAATGTCTGTCTTGTTTGTACAACATAAACCATCAAATGGTTATAAAAATGATATTGATATTTTATATTGAAAACGATAGTAATAAAATGGAGTTGGCCAGGTTTAGCAAATTATTAAATGATTTGTGATCTTAAGATGATAGATAGAAATTGAAATGCCTAATAAAGTTATCCAGACTAAAATTTCCTGATTGCTTTAAATAGATGCACTTAAATGCTATGATATGACAATGATTTAAATCGTTAATGAAGTTGAGGGGGGGGGGGTACTAGATTAGGTAAAAGGACTATTTTGCTCATTATTTGTTGGTCCCCTGAACCTGCATGCAATGTTTATTCTTCCTGATATTTAGTCTGCACCAGACTAGAAAATATTATCCCTTTCATGCTATGAGACTACATATATGTGTTGAACTCTACTTGCACATATTTCAATAGCTGGGACTGCTGCAGCATTTTGCATAAATACTGGTATATTTTATCTGCAATATTTTAGAATCGTACTAAAGTATTATGACGAAACTGTGAATATATAATTGTCTTTCAAATTAAGGATATCATATGAGAATTCTTGTACTTGTGAGCCGTGAAAGAATTGTATTCTAAAATTATAATTCTAATTTTTTTTTTTAATGAGTCAAACACCATTGTAATAGAGAAATGAATGAATATTTGTTTACTGAAAATTATTAACATCAGACATTTATACATGTAGTATTCATCCTAGAAGAAGATGATTCAACTTCATGTATCTGCATTTCTTTTAACCATTTTCCTCTAATGCCACTTTTGAATCATATCATGATATCTACTTTGGAAAATAATTGTGATCCTTAAAGATTATGTATACATGTGGCAGTTTTTCATTCTTCCCAAATCGCCCTTTTGTTTCCATAGCAACAAGATATTCCCATCTCTGATGATGTAAGCAAGGAGTATGTGGTGGCGCTGTATGATTACACGGAGAAGAGCCCTCGCGAGGTGTCGATGAAGAAGGGTGATGTCTTGGTTCTACTCAACAGCTCAAACAAGGTTAGTGGCTCAGTAAGACTTGACTTTTAATCAGGGGATTGTGGGTTCAACCTTGCAGCTGGTTTACATTTCAAGCCAAGAGGTCATAGCAGGATGTAACGTCCCTGAGAGCTAGTATAGAAACAGCTATGCCTCGAATATTAAAGCGGTCCATATATCTTTTATATACCGAATTTACAAAAAAATCTACAAAGAATTCTTGCCTTATCCTTTTCTTGAGTAAAGATTGGTTAAGACATCACAGAAAATCTGAGACACTGTCTGTTCATCTTCACTGGAATCTGCGCTCGCACAAAGAAACTTTTTACACATAAACCAATGGGGATATCAGCAAAATTGAACTAAACGGCCAGTTACCTGGGGCAACTGGCATAGTTTTTTTCTTTGCGGGCATGGATAAAATCACGACTCCAATAAGGGAGTTTACAGATAGCACATGGTACAAATGACCCCAAATATCCACAGATCTTTTACACATGGATAAGTTCCACTTTGAGCATCTTAGAATAATAACTGCCAAAGTCCTAGTCTTGAAAAGAATACTTCCACCTGCGTATCTTAGAATGTACCGTTGGTGCATAAATGAATAATGTTATATAACTTTCATGAGCACATATCCAGTATTCATCTCTGTGGGTTTTACCTTTTTGGTACAAATGACCTTTATCTGCTCATGCTCAGACTGCAACCGTAAAATGGCTTATTTCGACCAATTAGATGACTAGATTTATTCACCATACTAAAGAGAGGTATATACCAGTAATGCATTATAAATCATGTATTTATTATTATTGTTGCTGTTATTATTATTATGATTGTTGTTGATGTTGTTATTCCTATTAATATTGTTATCATTATTATTATCATTATTGTTATTATTATTATTTGTTTGTAGGACTGGTGGAAGGTAGAGGTCAACGACCGTCAAGGATTCGTCCCAGCTGCCTACGTAAAGAAGATGGATGCTGCTCAATCTGCTTCTCAAGCTAACCTCATTGAAGATGCTAACATTATGAGGAGACAAGAGAACATTGAACAAGAGTGAGTAAAACATGTAGATGTTGGTTAATTAATGGAGCATTTGTTTGGAAGTCAAAAATAGAATGAGGGATGGCTTACTATTTGAGTTTGCTACAAGTATCAGTGGAATTATTGAGGCATTGAGTGGGTTAAGATAGGAGGAGGTGGGGTGGGATGCAGGTGGGATGAAAAAGTCCTAATGAAATTGGGAAGGAAGAGCTGAAATAAACATGAAAATTTAATTGAGAGAGAATAGCAAGGTAACTCAACAGGGAGTTGCCAGGAGTCAACAGTAAACCACTGTCTTATTTACCCTAACGTAGTTTAAATAGTAAATTACATGGGCTGGGATGTATGAAGAAGATGTGTTATTCCAAAAAGAATTCTATCCACCAAGAAGTAATCTGTTTGCGATCCTTACCTTAAGAGCCATTCACTTCTTCCAGGAGATCCATGTAGGTCACATGAATGATGACCAATCGTTGAATATGTCATATACAGGGAAACCTGTCTGTAAAGACCACCCAAGGAAGACAAAAAAGTGGTCTTTATAGGCAGGTGGTCTTTAATGTCAGGTCCCTTTATTACATGTTTCAATGAGACACCATTTTCAAGGGAAACAAAATAATGTAGTCTTTGTAGGCAGGTGATCACTAAAAAGCAGGTTTGACTGTAATACCATTTCCATTGTGTTCTCTGCAGATACCAAGGCCTTCTCGACAAGGCTGGTACCCGCAAGGAAGCCTTGGAGGAGTCTGTAAAGCGTCATTCCTTGGTCCGAGAGGCCAATGATCTCATCCAATGGGTGACTGACAAGGTAAGATCCTCTACTGCTGTTCCCTCAGGGTATAAAAGGTTCATACTGGTTGTTACACTGGAAGATGTTATGGGTATACAAAGTAGATGCTTATGATTATAGAAGTTAGTCAATTTTTTCCCACTTTTTTCATTGCAGTTTATGTGCTTATCATTAGCATATTTGTTTCATTATTGACCCTTCCTCAATGTTTGACTGACCTTTGACCAAGTTGTCAAGCAGGCACTGTGCCTATTAGCATTCAGTTGTCATGTTTTTATTCTTTTATTATGAGATTATTGTTAATGACCGTGCTTGCCATTGTCACCTTGAATTCTAAATTATGTCATTAATTAAAACATAAATAATCACGTAAAGAGTTATGCTGAATTGTATTCAGTATGAATAACAGAGCAATGTACTGTATCTGTACTATATGCTTTAGGGCCTTATTATGGCAGCTCAGCTACAGGCGGGGTAATAATATGAGACCTTGTATTAAGCGCAGTAGAGTATTTTCATATAGCAGCTGCGCTATAAATGGACCTATTATTATTATTATATGTGCATTACTGAAAGTCTACCCCTCAAGTTGAGTTTGATATCTTGGATGTTTGATTTATTGGATGTTTCTCATCTTGGATGTTTCTTCTCTTGGTTTGCAGGCTAATGTAGTGGAGAGTGCTGAGGTAGGAGATGACTTGGAACAGGTCGAAGTCTACCAGAAGAAGTTTGATGACTTCCAAAAGGTAACTTAAATCCACTTTGCCCTATCCTGGGACCCGTTTCACAAAGCCTTTTTTCAATGACAAATGACAAAAATCAGTGACAAATCTGCTGATAAATCTGCTGATAACCAATCAGAAGCAAGGGTTTCAGTAGCTTATAACAAAAACTGTCATTTGTCACTGATGACAAGTTTTGTGAACCCCCCCCCCCCCCCACCTGTCATTGCTACCAAAACTTCTCAATTCAAATACAGTCAAACCTGTCTATAGCGACCGCCCAAGGGATACACAAAAGGTGGTCTTTGTAGACAGGTCATCAGAGCAGGTTTTGACTGTATAAATGTGTAAATTAGGTTTTTAATTTTCCATACTGATGGTAGACTGCAGATTTTAATTGATAGTAATTTGAAAGGAAATGTATACAAAGTCATTATAAATTACTAGCTTACAAACTGATTTAAAGGGAACCTACGCCTGATGAATCAACTCTCTAATTGGCAATCAAACATAAGTCTCGGTGCACTAGTTGCAGTAAGCAAGTTATAACTGTAAACTGATTTAATGATAATGTAAAATGCTTCAAATTAAACAATTGGACATACTTTGACTGAGGACATTTCATGGCATGTCCGATTAAGCCAACTGTTCACTGATTGAATTTTAAAGGACATTCTCCAAAGTGGTTTTTATGCCTCCGTTACGAAGTATCCGGAGGCATTATGTTTTCGGGTTGTCCGTCCGTCCGTCCGTACGTCCGTCCGTACGTACGTCCCGTTCTCGTGATCGCGTTATCTGAAGAACCAGTTGATGGATTCCTGCCAAATTTTGGTCATGTATGTATCTTGCAAAGCCGATGAACTGATTAAATTTTGGGGTCACGAGGTCAAAGGTCACAGGGCTCATTATGTATGCAAAACAGCTCGTGATCACGTTATCTCAAGAACCGATTGATGGATTCCAGCCAAACTTTGGTCATGTATGTATCTTGCAGATCCGATGAACTGATTAGATTTTGGGGTCACGAGGTGAAAGGTCAAAGGTCACAGGGCTCATTATGTATGCAAAAACAGCTTGTGATCGCGTTATCTGAAGAACCGATTGATGGATTCCTGCCAAACTTAGATCATGTATGTATCGTGCAGAGCCAATGAACTGATTAGATTCTTGGGTCATGAGGTCAAAGGTCAAAGGTCACAGGGCTCATTATGTATGCAAAAATAGCTTGTGAACGCATTCTCATTAGAACTGACAGATGGATTACTAGTTAACTCAGGACATCTTGCAGAGCCAATGAACTGAGTAGATTTTAGGGTCATGAGGTCAAAGATCAAAGGGTCATATATGTATATGAGAAATTGCTTGTAATCATGATATTCTGAGAACCTGTTAATGGATTACAATTGAACTTGAATTTGAAAAATTTCTTCTGTTTTGGTCTGTAAAATTGCTCTTTGACGGAGGCATCATTTTCGACTGCGCGCAGTCGAAGTTCCATCTAGTTTGAAACTATTTATATACGTGGGAGCACTCATCAAGAGCTGACATGATTTTATTTACTAATTGTTGACTTTGAATAGAGTGCATTTAAAATGATGTTTCTGCTGCACTGTGCATATGTATAGTTTCAGATCATGACTGGCAAGCATAATAGGTTTATACAGGTAGGTCTTTGGTTGTTATATCAATCATGTAGCCCCACGCATAGATTTCTGTGTAGTCATCAAGATAGAACTGACCAAAATGGCAATGTTAACATTTGTAGATAACCTATAGATGAACATTTACATTGTTGGTTGTGAACAAAATAATTATTGAATAAATATATATATATCACTTTAAAAAATGGCAGCATATAAGTGTTCATGTGATTGTAGCATTGTCAACAAATAGAAACAGATAGGGAAACCAATAGGAATAGACATTGGGCCCTGTCTTACAAAGAGTTGCGATTGATCCAAATCAATCGCAAGTTTGCAGTATCCTATCTCTTGTGTACATAGTTGTGATTAATATCAACTCTTTGTAAAGACGGGACCCTGTAGTACTTAACTGTGTAATAAGAGTGGGCTGCAACATTGCAGTCTATATTCATAAATCATTGTATGCAGTATATATTGTTTGATATTAGATCTTAGTGCTAATTAATTCATGATACAGCACTTATACAAAATTCATTCATCATAGAATTTACCACAATATAAAAACTCTTGTTATTAAGAAAGTATAATTGGTACATTTTGTTGTAAATTGGTAACCCCCTCTAGATTAATATCATCTGTTTGTAGCAGGTTTTATTTGGTGAGATATGCTCCCACTAATCTTTAGAATCATTGACCAACAAACATCTAATTATTTGTAACACCTAAAGTAGATACAATGTAAGTAGATCAAATTGGTTTGTTTGTTGTCCAACAGATATCATTGCCCATCTGCAGCTTAAAGATAAACTCCAGTTCTAGTAAAAAAAAAAAAAATTTGGAAGAAAATGTATACTGGCTGAGTAATGAGCATAGAAAGACAAGGAAATCAAGGTAGTACTAGCCCCGACACCATGTGTGTTGTCCCATATATAGCTTTCTGTGTACAGTGCTTGTTACTTTACCAAGACTTTGCCAAATTTATTATGATTTTGATGACTCCAGAACCTTGCAGTGCACACCAATACTTACATGCTCCATGATCAACTGTTTCTGATCCATTCCACACCTTTTCTTTCACAATTCAATCGCATGACCAGAACTCACCTTTATCTTTAATATGGGAGAGGTAGATACATGAAGAGATAAAATGTAGCTTTTGTTTTGACCGCCATCATTAAACATTGATTCCTTTGTGAATAAGGATATACACATGCATATTAACAGTTATGGGATTATGGACAATATTTCAATTATTTCTTAGCCATTACGACTTAAGAATTATCAGAATTCGAGGTAATCGAATTGAATTGTTTAAATAGAGTAAGAAATATAGAAAGTAAGTTGAATTCACGTTAGGTTGATTTGTGAAAATCAGCAGTGTGAGAGGATTTGATTTGATTTTAAAGAAAATCTTTATCAATGAAATACTGAACATAAATCATTACAATACTGACACATTTTCATATCCTGTGTTTCTCCCTCTATTATTCTCTTTTTTTTCCTTCTCTTTTTATTTATTTTTTGGTCTGTCTTCCTTTGTCTTTCTCTATCTTCTCATCTCTTTGTTTGTCTTTGCCCATCCTTTTGTTTCTATCCTCTCTCTCTCTTCCATCTCTCTCTCCCTCTCTCTCTCTTCCATCTCTCTCTCCCTCTCTCTCTCTATCCCTCTCTCTCTCTCTCTCTCTCTCTATCCCTCTCTCTCTCTCTCTCTCTCTCTCCCTCTCTCTCTCTCTCTCTCTCTCTCTCTCTCTCCCTCTCTCTCGCTCTCTCTCCCTCTCTCTCGCTCTCTCTCTCTACCTCCACATCATCTAATTACTCCCCTCAGGATCTGAAAGCCAATGAGTCTCGTCTCCTTGAGATCAACATGATCCTGGAAACCCTGGATCTTGAGAAGGTACCTGAGGCAGACATCGTTGTCCAGAAAGTCAATGTAAGTAACCATCACAGTCCATCTTGTTCCTCACATTTATCCTTTTCCTCTTTCCCTCCGTAGATATAGACTTTTTAAATTTATAACTTAAGCTGACATTGTTAAAAAAATCAATAAAAGTTACCTTTCCTATCCTTACCTAGACTAGCTTTTCCTGTGGAAAATATATCCTGTGTTTCATAAAGAAATGAATTTCATTCACTTGTTCTTTAAATCAAACAAAGAATCAATTTTTTTCATATTGTCTTGTATGTACAGATCTGTTTGAGGGAATCAAACCCTGTAATTAAATTTTTACAATCCAGATTCTAAATCATGTAAATTGTATATTTATTGATATCTAATCAAATGTAGCGGAGGGATTAGCAGCACCAGGGACAGTGAGAATGCTCTTTTAACTATATGAAAGTATTGTAATTTATAAACTTTTCTTCACATTATCATTTTTCAGGATTTGAACACAGAATGGCAAGGACTGCAGAAGATGACTGATGAACGTAGTGCAAGTCTTGGCACTGCCCATGAAGTACAGAGGTTCTTCAGGTATGCATAATCAATGTAGATTCCTTTGTGATTTTGGGAATAACGATATACACATGCCTTTATATTTCTCATAAAGACAGCAGCAAACTGAGGACTTAGAATTTAGTGGTTGCGAGAAAAGATGAATTCCAGTTTTCATTCTTGTAGAGTTATTGTTCAATATCACAACTATTCTATCACACAGCAATAAAGGAGAAATGGTGAATCAGAAATCAGTCTTGACAGTTAAAAAAGATGGTCTCGAACTTTTGATGAAGGGACAGTGTGATTTAAACAGGGCTCCCACTTAGCTGAGTTGGAGCCTCGAGTTGTGGCGAGCTGGCGCAATCTTATGGCAAGCAGTTTTATCATTAAAACATATTTCTTGATATCAAGAATTCAATTCTTGATATCACAAAATCGAATTCCTGATATCACGAAATCGAATTCTTGATATCAAGAATTACCATTGCTTTACAACGTAAAATTATTTCTTGATATCAATTAATAATAAAACGGCTTGCCATAAGATCGCGCCAGCTCGCCACAACTCGAGGTTCCAACCTCGGCTAAGTGGGAGCCCTGCTTTAGGATTGATGTTTATCGGTATTTACAAGAGCTTGGGTCCCCTAATGCATTCTCCTCGAGAGTCTCAGTTTTATGAATTGCATTCATGTCATGATATGGGCCCGTTGCATAAAACTTAACTTACCGTTGATGGTAACTTTGCCATCAATGGCATGGCAACTAGGCTCAACAGCCAATCAAAATCCAGGTTTCCATGGTAGTTACCATTGATTGCAAAGTTACCATCAATGATAACGAGCATGGCAACTAGGCTCAACAGCCAATCAGAATCAAGGTTTCCATGGTAGTTACCATTGATTGCAAAGTTACCATCAATGGTAAGTTTTGTGCAACGGGGCCCTGGAAAGAGACAAGCTAATCAGTAAAGTCCTCTTTATATTTTTGGGACGATCTTGATGGCAAGAGAGCTAACATTCTCTTCTCCTTATATTTTTGGGACGATCTTGATGGCAAGAGAGCTAACATTCTCTTCTCCTTATATTTTTGGGACGATCTTGATGGCAAGAGAGCTAACATTCTCTTCTCCTTATATTTTTGGGACGATCTTGATGGCAAGAGAGCTAACATTCTCTTCTCCTTATATTTTTGGGACGATCTTGATGGCAAGAGAGCTAACATTCTCTTCTCCTTATATTTTTGGGACGATCTTGATGGCAAGAGAGCTAACATTCTCTTCTCCTTATATTTTTGGAATGATCTTGACATCCTCTTCTCCTCCTTCTATTGTAGGGATGCTGATGAAACAAAGGATTGGATTGATGATAAGAACAAGGCTCTAAACACAGAGAACTTTGGTCATGACCTGCACAGCGTCCAGGCTCTACAGCGTAAGCATCAAGGTCTAGAGAGGGATCTCAATGCTTTGGGCAAACAGGTAAGATCGCCCACTTTCAAGCAGTAATTACTCTTGATAACCAATGATGGATTTGAAACTTACGGAACAAAAGAGGGATCATAACACATACTGAGACTCTTCAAGTATTCACATGTAGCTATACTTCAGTCAGACTACTCATTGAGCTTTGGAATTGTGGAATTGTAATTCATTTTCAGATGCAACTGTAATAAAAAGTATTATTTTGTTCAGTAAAACAGGGATACCCCTGAGAAGTGAAATTGTACTTTACTTCTCAAAATGGCATACCATTGCTGGAAACAAATGCCTCTAGTGTTAAAACAAAGTTGCTGTAATGTTGTTATTAGATAACTTAAAAACAAATCAAATTTAAGCTTGTATCTTGGCAAGTGCAAATTAAAGAAACATAGCTTCTTATTCAATTATCTTGTGATCAGTTTAATTTTAAAGTATGATGAGGTACATATTTGACTCTAATGTTTGTATCCCTCAGGTTCAAACTCTTGATGAGACTGCTGACCGACTGGTACAGACCCATCCAGATCAAGAGGAACCAATCGTTGCTAAGAGAGCAGAGATTGATGAAGCATGGAACACCCTCCAAGATAGGGTAAGCTCAAACCCCTAGTTTTGTTATAATGGAATGACCCATGCACATGGCAGCCCATATGATTAGGACTATTCTATTTTCCAGAATGGGTTTGAGTGTATCTCCTGACTTATGAAGGGATTAGGAATGGTGCATTATTTGAAAAATAATACTGAAATCTGCAATGGCAACTAGAGGAGATCGAAGTAATAAGTCCTTGTTAGAAAATGAAACGTGGTGAAAACAAGAGACCAAACCTATTGACTTTGAACATAAGCAGACATAAATGTAATTATGTTTTATAGCTTTTCAAAGGTTAATTATGGTAACAAATATGTTGGTAGTTTGTTTATGGGAAAGAAAAGTTATGCAATATCAGACCAACAACATCAGTAACAATCTACACTATTTAGGTCCAAGCTTTAATTCCATCCCAGGGAGTGGAGAATGTGCACACATTGTGTGCAGGCAAGCCTGAATTCGATGACTATGGAAATAATATATCTGTAACGCGCTAAGAGACATCGTCGATGTATTAAAGCCCCACTGCACTACGTATAGCTACTAGCGCCCTCTATAATCCAACAATGCCTAAGTGGTACCTGTTGATCCCCCATGATGCCCTTTTTCGGACGTTAATTGAGAGCTGATTTGATGAGATAACCACCTGCCAGTGACATCGCAGGGAGGTATAATCCCTCCATGCCAAACTAGTGCAGAGGGGCTTTAAGCGCAATATAAAAGCAGAATATTATTATTAGAAATTATTATTATTCTGTTTTAAATGTTTTTCTTACAGGCCAATGCCCGCAAGGATAAGCTAATGGACTCGTACGACCTGCAACGTTTCTTGAGTGACTTCCGTGATCTCATGTCGTGGACCAATGGTATGAAGACATTGGTTGCCAGTGACGAGCTCGCTAAGGATGTGACTGGAGCCGAGGCTCTGCTAGAGCGCCATCAGGTAAGCAAACAAAGAAATTATAATGATGATCAACTTAGCAAGCAAAAGAAGATCAAAGATAAACTCCAGTTCTGGTAAAAAAAAAGAAAATTAATTCTCACAGAACCAAACGAAACTTACACTGAATGTTCAAGATTACAAATAAATGACATGTGCCAAACAATTTTGGAAGAAAATGTATACTGGCTGAGTGATGAGCATAGAAAGACAAGGAAATCAAGGTAGTACTAGCCCCGACACCATGTGTGTTGTCCCATATATAGCTTTCTGTGTACAGTGCTTGTTACTTTACCAAGACTCGGTCAAATTTATTATGATTTTGATGACTCCAGAACCTTGCAGTGCACACCAATAATTACATGCTACATGATCAACTGTTTCTGATTCTTTCCTTGCAATCGCATTACCATTACTAAAGTTTATCTTCAAGTCATGCATCAGTATTCATCTCTGGGCCCTTTCTTATAAACAATTGGGATTAATTGCAACTTATTTGCTATTGATATCAATCTCAAATATGTACGTAAGAGAAAGGGGACTGCGAACTTGCGATTGATTGGAGGACTTACGATTGATTCGGATCAATAGCAACTATGTACATAAGAGATAGGGGACTGCAAACTTGCGATTGATTGGAGGACTTACGATTGATTCGGATCAGTCGCAACTATGTACATAAGAGAAAGGGGACTGCGAACTTGCGATTGATTGGAGGACTTACGATTGATTCGGATCAGTCGCAACTATGTACATAAGAGAAAGGGGACTGCGAACTTGCGATTGATTGGAGGACTTACAATCGATTCGGATCAATCGCAACTATGTACATAAGAGATAGGGGACTGCAAACTTGCGATTGATTGGAGGTACGATTGATTCGGATCAATCGCAATATTTTATAAGACAGGGCCCAGAAGTGAAGATGATGTCCATAGTTATAAAGTTAGAATGAATTCTTGATATCAAACAATATGTGAAGGAATAGAGGTTGAATTTTGCAAGAAAATTTAAAATGTTTGTTCCATTTGTTCTTCATTGTTGAATGAGATATTGTTTTAGCTCTGTCTTCTTTATATTGGTCCATTTCTTCTGTAAAACTTTGGGTGGGAAGACAAATACTCTGTTCACTGTATGCTCAGGTCTTTCAATATTGAGAATTTTAATATTTTGATTTTAGGAACTTCACACTGAGACAGAGGCCAAGGCTGGAACCTTCCAAGCTTTTGAAGCCTTCGGTCAAGAGTTAATCAAGAATAACCATTACGCTGCTCCGGACGTCCAAGAGAAACTGGACATCCTCGTCAAGGAACGAGAAGATCTGGAAGTGTAAGTCTCACAAATAGTTTGAATTTACCATACTACAGTCAAACCTGCTTTAGTGACCACCTGTATAGAAAAACCACCTGTCTACAAAGCCACATTTTTTGTTTCCCTGAAAATGGTTTCTCATTGAAACATTAACTAAAGGAACCTATACACAAAGCCCACCTGCCTATAAATACCACTATTCTTGTCTCCCTTGGTTGGTCTTTATAGACAGGTTTCACTGTACAAGTATTTGCTGTCTGGTTGTGTCTTTTAGGTATGGTGAAACACACGATCCTGAATATTTAATGTATACTCTATATTGGTTTGTGATTCATCCAGTCATTTCATTAGATTTGTTTGTGTAGCAAATGTTTCAGACATCTGCATTGCACATTAATGTACTCTTTTTTTTTTACCACTAAGTCTGTACTTCATATATATTTCAGCCATGTGGATTATTTATTTTTCCCTATTTTGTTTATTTCTCATTTAGGTCATGGAATGACCGCAGACACAAGCTTGACCAATGCTTGGAGCTACAGGTTAGTACTGACCGGAAAGGAGTTGATTAAAAATGTTTGGATTGAGTAAATCAATGTTCACTGTTGTAGAGACAGAAATACTTATAATGATAGCCTCACATAGTGTTACATTTTGTTTCTCATGAATAACAAGATATGGAAGGCTTCTCTTTGAGGATTCAAAAATGTCAAGTTTGGCAGCTGAGCTTACACAATACATGAAATACAAGCAGTGTTTTAGTGTGAATCCCACAAAGATCCTTTTCCTTTCTGTTTTGGTGTCTAGTTATTCCTACGTAAGATAGCTTTTTAGTGTGAATCCCACCAACATTCTTTTCCTTCTGTTCTGATTTGTTGTGTAGTTATTCCTACGTGATTGTGAGCAAGCAGAGGCATGGATGGGTGCTAGGGAAGCGTTCCTGGCCAGTGAAGGCTTGACCGACTCGCTGGACAGCGTAGAATCACTCATCAAGAAACATGAAGACTTTGATAAGGCTCTGTCCATTCAGGAACAGAAGATCAATGCCATCAATTCCTTCGCTGAACAGCTGGTCAGCAATGACCACTATGATGGACCGGCCATCGGTACCAAACGAGACCAGGTCTTGGAACGGTAAGTCATGTTTAATAGATCCCTGGTTTCCTGGTCATTTTCTCTGTCCAGAACCAGAACCTAGTTTTTTTTAAATTTATTTTTATGTACTTCTACTGATAGCCGATCATCTTGAAATGTTGTATTTCAATGGAAGTTCCTTACAGATTCATCTCCATAAAATAATCGTAGTGATATCTGTTTTCAGAAAATTGACTAACAAGAGTCATGTTGATAACAATAAATGTTAGCATGTGGGACAATGATAAGAAATCGGTGAGAATTTATCTTGTTTTTGTACTGCTAATTTCAAATTTATTGTAAACATGATAGTATTAAGCCCTCATTTTCATGAGAACATCTTTTCTGTTTACGATGAATGCCTTCATGCAATTTCAGCTCATGCAGAGGTAAATTTGAAATTAGATACACCAGGGTGGTGTTTCACAAAGATTCTAAGTCAAACTTAAATCTAAGTTAGACTTAAAAATTATGGAGACCATTTGTAGCACACATATTCAAAAGCAAAAATTCAAGTATTTTAGACTCATAATTCCACATCAAGCATATGAAATCTCCTTGAAAATAGAAAATATGAATGATTTGAATCAACATTTTATGCCTTTTTTAAAATAACATTTACAAAATATTTTCAAAGATGCTAATGGCTTTCCATAATTGTTAAGTCCAACTTAGAGATAAGTTCAACTTAGGATCTTTGTGAAACACCCCCTGAATATGCATGGCATATGTTTGTTTAAAGTTTGAATTAGAGATGAGTAAATCAATGTTACCCCCTTCTTTTGTGATGGTGTATTGCAGCTGGCATTCGCTGAAGGACGCTCTGATTGAGAAGCGTTCCAAGCTTGGTGAATCCCACACCCTACAGCAGTTCAGCCGAGATGCTGATGAAGTAGAAGCATGGATCTCAGAGAAGATCCAGGTCGCTACCGATGAATCTTACCTCGATCCAAGCAACATCCAGAGCAAGCATCAGAAACATCAAGCCTTTGAGGCCGAGGTCGCTGCTAATGCTGAGAGAATACAAGCCATCATGGCAGTCGGACAGAGTAAGTCACAGTCTTGTAAATCAGAGCAATCTATACACAGAGTTTGGCCAACCCGGTTCGAGTTGGATGCAATATGGCGACTACTGCCTTGTTGGGCAAGCACAAAACAAAAGAATATACCCCATGTTGTGACCCGGTGAAACCAAGTTGGCCAAACTCTGTATACAGATGGCTCTGTTCTACATACAACTACACTGCCCTCTGTCCCTGTATCCACTCATTTATGTAATTTAACATTCAACAAGATTGAAGATTCAAGATGTTTTATTTAACCATAACCATGAAAACATGAAGTAATAATACAAGACACATGTGGAACATGGTTAGGACCAGTAGAAAATCAAGTTGCTTGTGAGGGCGACCCTTCATAAAAACCCACACAAATAACAAATACCAAGCTTAAAACAACAAAAACAATTGAATTCAAATTAATCATGATAGAACAAATGTTCAATTATAGTGAACTTTTTCTTAGGGGAAGGCATCACATTAAGTTAATTGACATAGTAACATCCTCTGTGAGTGAATCGCAATGGTAACTCAAGATAACATAGTTCCTCTCATGCTGCTGTCTATTCAAGTCATAACTTGGACAAATATGCCAAAAACCATTCTGAAGTATCTGACAAAATTTGTGAAAATGCAAAAGAAAGTGTTGTTGATTATGAATCATGGCTTGTCATGAGGAAGTGTTCAACTAGTAGCTCCGATCACTCTAATCAGTCATATCCTCTCCCTTCTACCCTGCCATGCCATGCCCTGCTAGTCAGACGCCCGGGCAGACAGACTAAAACTCCCTAGCGTTTTAACGATCGTTCATGTGTGTGTTTGCTACAAGCATTCTCTACTCATGCTTTTGTGATTGTTTGTTGATATCAGTGTGAATCAAATAGAGGTATGTAAGTATTTATAGGAGTCATAATTCTTTCTGTTTGTCCTTCCTATAGTTTTCATTATTTTTTTGTTAAGCAGAAAACACTGCTCTGTGATTCTTTGCTGTTTATACATGTCTAGTTAAAATATTTTTAACTCTGGAAAGAATCTGATTTGAAAGACAGCTCAGACTAGGTATTATCACATGTGATAATAATTTGTAACTTATTAAATATTATTTTTCAGGATTGATTGACGCCAACCAGTGTGGAGGTACTGAGAAAGCTGTACAGGCACGCATCATAGGCATCGGTGATCAGTGGGAGTACCTCGTCCAACGATCAGCCGAGAAATCTCTGAAGCTGAAGGAAGCCAACAAGCAACAGACCTTCCACATCAGTGTCAAAGACATCAACTTCTGGCTTGGTGAGATGGAGAATGCCTTGGCTTCTGAGGATGTTGGTCGTGATTTGGCGTCCGTCACCAACCTGATCAAGAAGCACCAGCTCCTTGAGGATGACATCGCTGCCCATGAAGACCGGATCCAGGTCCTCAACAGACAGGCAGATTCCTTCATCGAGGCTGGCCACTTTGATCCTGAAAACATGCGCCAGACCAAGGAGAACATCAACCAGAGGTATGAGCGCATCAAGGACCTGACTGTCGACCGTCGCGGAAAGTTGAACGAATCACACCGCGTCTATCAGTTCTTCCGTGATATTGATGATGAAGAGTCGTGGATCAAGGAGAAGAACCTTCTGACTAGCTCCGATGACTACGGCCGTGAACTGACAGGCGTGCAGAATCTACGCAAGAAGCACAAGCGACTGGAGACAGAGATTGTCAGCCATGAGCCTGCCATCCAGGCTGTCCAAGATGCAGGCCAATCCTTGATGCAGGATGTTGCTCTCAATCAAGATGGAGTCCAGCAACGTTTGGAATTACTTGCCAGTAACTGGGAAGAGCTAAAGCAGCTGGCTAACAACCGTGGCGGGAAGCTGGATGAATCTTTAACCTACCAAGAGTTCCTTGCAGGCATTGAGGAAGAAGAAGCCTGGTTCAATGAGAGGATGAGCCTCCTGTGCAGTGAGGACTATGGCGATACCCTTGCAGCTGTTCAAGGTCTTCTCAAGAAGCACAAGGCCTTTGAGACGGACTTCACTGTCCATCGTGATAGGGTCACCGACATCAAGGCCCAAGGAGAAACGCTCATTGAAGCTGGCAACCACAACTCTGAGGCCATCTCCCAACGTAATGAGGCACTCCAGCGCAAGCTCGTGGAGCTGCAAGAGGCTGCTGCCCGCCGCAAAGCCAACCTAGATGACAACTCTGCTTTCCTGCAGTTCATCTGGAAGGCTGATGTTGTTGAGTCCTGGATTGGTGAGAAGGAGAGCTTTGCTCGCTCCGATGATTACGGTCGTGACCTTTCAACCGTCCAGACTCTCCTTACCAAACAAGAAACCTTTGATGCTGGTCTTCATGCCTTTGAGAAGGAAGGTATCCATGCCATCACTACCCTCAAGATTAAACTGGTTACTGCTAACCACGCCCAAACACCAGCCATCCAACAACGTCATGCCAACCTGATCGCCCGATGGGAGAAGCTCCTCTCGGACTCCAACAACCGACGTCAGCGTCTCCTGCGCGCCCAGGAGCAGTACCGTGAAGTGGAGGATCTCTTCCTGCTCTTCGCTAAGAAGGCTTCCGCTTTCAACTCATGGTTTGAGAATGCTGAGGAGGACCTGACTGACCCGGTCCGATGTAACTCTGTAGAGGAGATCCAGGCTTTGAAGGAAGCTCACGAAGCCTTCACTGCATCCCTCAGCAGCGCACAGAATGATCTGAAACAACTAGCAGCACTGGACAAGCAGATCAAGAGCTATAATGTCTCATCCAACCCGTAAGTACTCTCATCATTTGATGATATGAAAGACATGTATACTGATATTATATTTTTTGTCTGGACATGTTGGTTATTTGGACAGATCATGTAAATAGTAAATAAATATAATTTGCATTCAAGCGTTCATTAGTCTTTTTTGTATATATATAAAAAGTATGTTTATGAATGGTGATGATACACCCTAAGCAGTTTTCCTTGATGTAAACTTTTGGTCAAATCAAACAGCAAATATAACAGCTTAAGTGTCCAGAAATACAACCAGCCAACCTTCCACTTTTTGATCAATATTATAGTGTTATCGTAGTACTTAGACAGACTCACTTAGAAACATCTAAATTTGATTTCAAAGTTACACTTATATTTTTAGTGAATGCTGTAAGAATTATACAAGTTCATACTGCACATATAACTTTAACCATTGATGAAGTTGCAGTATGAATTTTATATCCTAATTGTACCTATAACAGATGCAGGACTATTGTTTTGCTTTAATAGGACAAGGTTTTTTTCTTCCATTTCCATGTTTTTTGTATGTATACTTATCCTTTTTTCCCCTATTACTGCAAATTCTCTGCAGGACTATTGTTTTGTGTTTATGAGACAACTTAAACAAGATTTTTTTGTCTCCATTTGTGTGTTTTTTTGTAGGTATACTTGGTTTACGATGGAGGCTCTTGAGGAGACATGGAGGAACCTCCAGAAGATCATCAAGGAACGAGAGGTGGAGCTTAACCGTGAGATGGAGAGACAAGAGGAGAACGATAAGCTCAGGAAACGCTTTGCTCAACAAGCTAACTCCTTCTACCAATGGATCACCGAGACAAGGTATGCATGTAACATATCTCAATCTTATCGTTTGTCTACCAGAGCAATACGGATTTAGTCATACCCCTTTTCTTTTTTATATTTTGACATGTTTGAATTTTCTTCATAAGTGTTTATTAGCAGTATCATATGAAAATATATGCAATTATTTTCTTTGCAAAAACTGATTCATGTGCAATCTCTTCAAATGCCTCTTTTTTAATGAAAATTGATGTAAGTATATTGTTTATTTATCAGCATTATGTTTTACTTGTAGCCTTTTGTTTAATGTGAAAGAATTGTGATTCTGATTTTATTTTTCTATGAATAATTTCAAGTGATCTTTTGTTATCATCAAGTAAATGTCTTTTGATTTCAAGTCTTTTCTTCATTCAATGATAACATTTCACTTTGTTCTCTCTCATCTCATGGTGGTGGTGGGTTTGCTCTTAATATCTACGATCATCGTTTCTCTCTTCTCTTCTGGGATTCTCTCAAAACAAAACAAACTGCAGCAAGGAAATCATCTTTGGGCGGTTAATATCTTTCCCTCCAAATCTTTTGCACCGTTCTTGCATCTTGTTTTGCACCAAGCCTGTCCTTTGTTTCTTAGTTAAGACTCTAGGTTACATGATTTGTTCCTCTCCTTATGGTAGATGATAATCATTTATTTCTTGAACCTAACGTGAACAGCATACAGTGGGGCTTTAACAACATGCTTTAATGTCCAACTTTCTTAACCTATGTCCAATTTACATTTGTTTTATGACATTCCCACCTTAGGATTTGAGCTTTGAGTCAGATTAATCTCATCTCTTGCATGTTTCAAAGTTTAGAAATTCCTCCTGAATGTATTCTGATCACCAAATGAGTTTAGTGAGTAAAATGTAGTTAACACCTTAGATTTTCCCGCCATTAAAATGAAATAACATTGACAGCTTGGACATCTCTGTTCTTAGATTCAAATTTGGCTAGTTTTGGTCCCATTCCAGTTTAGATTTTGCTGGTACAGTGTGACACTGGATGACATGCTTGTTGAAGATCTTCTGTTCTCACAATTATGCTTAGAGATTCTGTACAAAAGCACGACCTGCATGCACATCCTTTTTGACATAAGAACATTTGTTTTTTATCCAATTCTACCTGCTTAATAAGAGCTATATAGTATCAGACCTTAATTCTCAAATCATAGTACCCCATGCTGTTTGTTTATTGCTTTTGTGAAATTATTTTTCAGTTGCATTTCAGTTGCATTTCAGTTTCCTCTTTTCTAGGTTTCAGCTACATTAAACACTCCTGTGTTCTCTTTTCTTCTTATTATTTATTTTGCTTTGGATTTTAAATTGCTTTTAGTATTTTCTTTGCAAATATCCTGTCTGCATGTGCATGCTAATGGACAATTTGTTCCCCACCTCCTGTTTCCTCCCTGTGTCTCTAACTCTACAGACGTCCTACTCTAAAACACTACAGAACCTTGCCTGCCTGCCTGCCTGCCTGAGATAACAACCATTAATACACAACTAACTCTGTCACTTTGTACTTTAGGGATTGATCGCCAGTGATGCTGAGAATAACCATGGCAACTGATCAATCAATCAATCGTATGGATCACCCACATCTAACATGACTAATATTTATAATATTCATTTGTAGCTGGTACCAGAGATTAGCTAGAAGGTCCACATTAACATTGTCATTTGGTGTTAATTATTTATTAATTCCCTCCTGCGAGTACTCTTAATCATCAATGCCACAGACATTTGGTTTGGTTCAGAATGCATTTTTTTTGTTATTTTGTTTCTTGTTACAGTTACAGATGAATCTAACTAACTCATTCACATCATTATCTCTTCAAATGCTGTCTTTGTTTTGTTTTGGTTTTGGTTTTTAACCAAAGGTTGATTCAACATTAGATTTGCTAACAGCTGTTTTATTTGATTTCTGTTTCTGTATGCCTACTTTTCTTTACAAGTGCATTGTAAATAGAAACAAAAATAACAAAGGATTGTGAAATATGATCAAGACATCTGTGTTTAGTGATATATTGAAGTATTGAACATGCTTAAAGTAGATATAAACATAATCACTGTTTTGTGATGAGAGCTAGCAATAGCATTCATTGCAGTTGATACATTTTATTTTAGGAACTAATAAACACAAATGTAGAATTAAATGCATTATATATACTACATGTATATTATTTGTACTGAAATCGAGGCACACAGATAGTGGATGAATTTGACTGCATGTGATAATATATGTATGCACAGGGGGGCGTTTCACAAAGCCTTTTTTCAATGACAAATGACAAAATTCAGTGACAAATCTGCTGATAACCAATCAAAAGCAAGGATTTCAGTAGCTTATAACAAAAACTGTCATTTGTCACCGATGACAAGTTTTGTGAAATGCCCCCTTAGGTCTGCAATGGCATGTGAATGAGAATGAGATACTGAACAGACTGGTGTAGGAACCCATCTTATGCCTATCTCATCCTTTGTTTTACAGGGCTGCTATGGTGGAGGAATCTGGAAACTTGGAGACCCAGCTGGAATGCCTCAAGGTATGGTGACATGAGGAATGAGAGAGCAACAGGGAGGGGGGGGGGGGGGGGATTATTACAATGATGCATTGTATATTATAAAATAATGTTGACTGGTTCCTTGAAGAGGTTCATCTGATTGGTAGTAATTCCATAAATTGAATTTTCATAGCTTCACAACCAACCATGTTGACTGGTGTGGTAAATCGATATCAGTATGACTTTGAGAATCGCGGTAGGAAGTATGAGGGCATTTTATATATATGAATGTACATCATTTGACTTACATGTATACACAGTAATGTATACAGTTTTACATGTTTTACTGCTTAGCTCTTTTCTACAAGTTCTTTAAACATTTCATATCTAGTATTCAGTTTGCAACAAGTTTTAAAGTTAAAGTCTTCAGAGGAATTGACATCTATCTTTTTTTAATGTATTTGATGGTATATATATATATATATGTAAGGCTGAATTGTACATTTTTTTCTCAAAAAAGAACAAAATGCACATAAACATCACAAAGCAATACTATACCAACATATCATAACTTTATTTAATGTTATACATTGAATGTTAACAATATGTTATCTCATTAATCAATCAAAGAAAATGAAAATACAGTGAAACCCATTGAAAATGAAGATGTTCTTAAGGTTTGAATGTTTGATCTACTCTTTTTTTTTTATCTCTGTGTAGGCTAAGATCAATGAAGTACGTGCTCAGAAGAGTACACTCAAGAAGATAGAGGATCTAGGAGCTAAGATGGAGGAACGTCTCATCCTGGACAATCGGTAAGATCAAAGTGCTTTGGTTTGAAGAATAAGTAGAAGTAGGATAGTAAGTGGTATGATGTTAATACCTCACTGTGTCTTCTATCATCAAAACATAATACTTCTTAGCAATTCCTAAGAGTTTATGTCATTATTTAGAGCTATGACTGACTGTTTTTCTTTCAATATCACTACAAGTCGTGTTCCTGAAACATCTTTACCATTATCAAAGTGAGTGGTCTAAGACCATAGTGGGTTTGGAATGTTCAAAAGTCTGCACCATACATGTTAAGAGAAGTGGTCCACATGTAGATATCATCATTGTCATTTTAATTGATACTAATATACAAACAATTTTATGTTTGCAAGTGAATAAGTGCAAGTGCTCAAGTCACAACAGATAATAAACAAGGTTTTTGTGTTGTTCATTATCCAGCTAATTGTGACGTTATCAGTTAGATTACCTACATTCTAGAACCCATGTTATAATAATTGTTAATGAATGGTGCCATAGAACTGATTGGTGACTCTTTCATTACTGACATGGTGGCAGCAGTGGGATATGAATCCATGTTATAATAACTGATATCTCTTGTGTTTTCTTGTTGTTTTTAGTTACACCGAGCATTCAACCGTTGGTCTAGCCCAGCAATGGGACCAGCTAGACCAGCTTGGTATGCGTATGACACACAACCTAGAACAACAGATCCAGGCTAGGAACACTACAGGAGTCAGCGAAGAATCACTCAAAGAATTCAGCATGATGTTCAAGTAAGTTTGTCCTCTCATTGCTTTACTGGCTTAAGAAGTAGCATTTGAAAGAAATCACAAGGCTTAACATTAACAAAAATAGGACTATATCATTAACGTATTTAGTCTGTGCATGTTCTTACTTTAAAGTATACTTCAGGGTGAGAGATTGAATGTATTTTTTGGGGTCATGATTATTGTAAATAAGAGATATTCTGTTCCATTTTGTTCATTTCTGACAATGCTTTTTCAGAGTTTATGTTGGAACAGTGAATAAAATACATGGAATTAGTGAGCTATTTAGCTTTGGTGAGAGTCCTGGAGGAAAATGTGCCCTTGTAAACATAAAATACATGAATATTGTTGCAATAAGATTTCTTACAGTAATTCACAAAATGGCTCCTGTTAATTGAAAAAGAGGGAGTTTACACTGTGAGGGATAGTATGCTATGTGAATAAGTAAGGAATAGCATTGCTCAATGTGTGAATCGTAAGCAATGAACTCATGCTCGTTTTCTGTTTACTACCTCGTAGGCATTTCGACAAGGACAAGTCTGGCAAGCTGGACCATACCGAGTTCAAGTCTTGTCTGAGATCATTGGGTTATGATCTACCGATGGTGGAAGAAGGCCAGGATGAGCCAGTCTTCCTCTCTATACTCGACGTCGTTGATCCTAACCGGTGAGTCTCCCAACAAAAAGCACCCAGGGGGTGATGTTTCATGAAGCTGTGCGTAAAGTTACGAATGACTTTACAAATGATTTGAATATGAAGAGCCAAATTGGATGCCCAAAGTTTTTCCTGACATTTTAACAAAATGTGACTGTACTTCCTATAATCTCAATTAAATTGTAGCCAAAAATACACTTTGCATTAATATGTTTTGTTAATAATGATGAGGTTAATCTATGTATGCATATTTAAACTTTAGCTTATGCAATTAAAAGGATTTGAGAATCCCATTTAGCTCTTTATATTCAAGTCATTTGTAAAGTCATGCCTAACTTTACGGACAGCTTTATGAAACACCCCCCAGGTTATGCTCTAAACCAGCCCTAGAGGGTAGTTTGTGGAAGACATCAGCTCAGTGTACGCTCTTGTCTTCTGTAGGATAGGAAAGAAGCTATGGTTGTCCTTTTGGCAGCTGTAGGGTCATACATTGAGTTGATTCGGGGTGAGGTGCATTTCAAAACAAATGGCTAAATATTTGCTTAACTTGTTCACTCAAATTTTCTAAATTCAGTGTTAAATGCAGAGCTTTTTGTTGTGAAACAGATTCTAATTGCATGAAGTAATATGATGACTTTGGTACAGGGAACAAATACTAGAGCAATATTGTTCAGCTGTTACTGGGAAGAAAATCATGTTTTGAACTATAACAGCAAAGAGACTATATGATATAACGATGAATATTTGATGTTTCTGGTATCATTAGCAATCCTGTGACAACCACAATTACTCAAGGATTCCTGTGTTTTTTCTTTCTCCTTGACAGTGACGGGTTTGTAAGTCTCCAGGAGTACATGTCCTTCATGATCAGTCGAGAGACGGAGAATGTTCAATCTAAGGATGAGATTGAGAATGCTTTCCGGGCGCTCAGTGCCGAGGGCAAGCCCTTCGTTACCAAGCAAGAACTCTATGCCGTAAGTAGCAAGCACTGCCCCAAGTAATATTTAAGATTAGTAGTAGTAGTAGTAGTAGTAGTAGTGGTTATTTTACCTGACTGCTAAGAAAGCATAAATGCCTGTTAGTAAGCAACCAGAGGACCAACGGCTTTAGGCCCTCTCTGAGGGATTATGGACAAGAGACTTTGTTAATCCTTAAGTCATGTTGCATTGGGTTTATTCTATACTACTTTGTTATATCAGTCAGATAGAACGGACAATTAGTCAAAGTAGTTACAACTCTTATTTAAAGTTTTTGTTCTGATCCTGATGCAAGCAACTTGGATGCAGGGACAGTTAACTTTGAGATCACTTCTGCTACTATTATCAGCAGTTATTCTTACGATGAATGAATGAATGAATGAAGTAGATTGTTTTCTTGCTTCATCCTGCAGAATCTCCAAACCGACTTGGCAGAGTACTGTATCCTGCGTATGGAACCGTACCGCGACGCCAAGGGACGAGAGGTACCCCATGCCCTCGATTACGGCAAATTCACCAACAACATGTTCCAGAATTAGAGAGATCCACCTTCAAGAGCTTGGCCTAATGCTTCATGGAAGATAAGGCTAGGATCGTGGTGTGGGGAGGTATAATCTGGCAATATGACTTCATTTCTTCTTTTAGTTATAAATCTATGAATGTTTAATGATAATAAACTCTTTACAAAGCATGCAACTATCGAGCGGCTAAGCTATAAAACAAACAAAGTTATTAAAGGAGTTTTAGAAGTCTGCAATACCAATTTCAACATTCTCATGTTTTTAATATGTTGGATAACCAATATGAAATGATGGCTGTATACAAGCTTTCATCTTATGAAATCATAGGAAATAACATTTAAAAAAACAATAATAGAGTCTCTTTTATAAAGATTACTCGTGTTTGGCACATTGCCACTCCTGGCACTCCATGACTATTACCCTGGCTTCAGCATGGCTGCCATCACGGCGCTCTCGCACTTTAAGGACTTAAATCCTGCCAGGTATCCATTTACCTCGCCATACTTCAACCGTTCTGTTCTATTGCTAAGTAGAATAAGCTCTACTGCAACAGCAAGCATTTTGAAAGGTGAAGATCGCTAGATTTTGAAAACACCAACCAGATATCTTCCTACGATTAAGTTTGAGATTGGCAGCACTTCTAAACTCCTTCTATCTTTCTATCGTCTTCTTGCTTAGTATTGTGATTGAATGTATTAGCTTTTTCTTTAGATATTCCACCTTTTCACCATAGAACACTGGCATGTCACTAGGTAGTTACCATTACTTCAACTATTCAGTATCATAACGTGTTGTGATAGTGTCATTTGCTGGATATGCAGTGTACTGTAGTTAAGTATATCGTGTGTCAGTGAATTACTACAAAACAAATAAAAATTTTACTAGTCAGTGAAAATTAATATAAAGTTTTAATTGCAGTGTGTATTTAGGTGTAGGGGTAATGTACTTGATGCTGTTCCTGCAAGTTATTCGGAACTTATCGTGAAGTTGACTTTATCGTAGGAAAAGACAACAGTATACTCTATTTAAAGTTAAATCTAGATATACTTGGTAATGTGCTAGTGTAATGGTGATGATGATGTATAACGTTGATGACTTTGTAATAAGTATCATGTCTACTCTGACATCACTGATTAAGGAATTCTACAAGTATGCAATCATTAAAATTTGAAGTTTGTAAGGTTTCTACTCTCTTTGTGTCAAACTTTTTGATGTGCTCCTGTCATTTCTCACATTTTAAGACCAATAGTAGGTACTTGCTGTGACTAGTTCACTTTAAAAAAAATGATATGTAAGGTTTGTGGATCTGCATGTATATTGCTTAGATGACTTTAATATTGCACTTCATGAGAATTCTTATTGCATTCAGCATTATCCACTCACTATGCAGAAAGGAATATTTTCTTCTCATCATTTTTGTTCAATTTCATTCCTCAAAGAGTGTGATTTAATTGGAAATGATGTATTCCAAATAGTACTTTGTAATCTCTATCCATTTAATTTTATATTCACATCCTATGAAAGCTTTGATCACAAAATATATATTCTATCATACATGTTTATAATCTTTTGTTTTTTGTAATCTAATGCACCATGCATAGTGAACTCTTGAGCGTGCCCGGAAATCAAAGCAAAATTGATGAATCTTTCTTCTGAAATGAGTGTTTAAATTGCTTGTCATTCTATTGTAAATATACAATTCTATGTGTGTAGCATAAAATATGGAAAAAAAGGAATCATTTAGAATGTGGTGTTCATGGCTACTAGTCTTAATAGTCTTGATAGTGTGGTATTCACAGTGTTCTTTGTAAATTAAATTAACATAAAAGTAATTCTTAAAGACAAACCATCTGTGGTCGCTGCGTGATAAAAGTCACATTCTACATTTGTAAATAGTCATAATTTTTCCACAAGATTTACTAAACCTTGAAACAGACCAATGTACTTCTCATTATATTAATTTATTAACGGCTTTTAAGTACTTCTCCAATAGTTTCACTCAGTGATCTGGGACACCCTATTATGTATTCAGTATGGTATTCATCTTCTGATATAATTGGTAATATTATTCATATGTAAATGTATTCAATAATACCATTGGATGGTATGTGTACATGTGTATTCACGTATTCCAGTAGACTAGCTAGTGAGTAATACTAATCTATTATAAACAGCACCTGCATTTAAAAATTCATAGAATCTTCAATCTTCTGATATAAATTAAATCTTCAACTTTAAATATGCTATGTATTAAAAGTAAATTATTAATGTAATATTAAGGTCAAAGGTTGACATTACAAATGACATATAGCCAATGTGTGTATTGAAACTACTGTCATATTATCTAGTTTGCTTTCTGAAGTACATATACAACTTTCTCACTTTCTCGTTTGTGTAGTTGCCAGTGTTGAAAAGGTGGAATATTCTGTCAATAAAAAGCCCTGCTTTGAGTATAGCGAATATTGGAATCCTGATTTTATTTATTCAGTGTAATTTGCAGCATGATTGCGAGAAGAGGATAAAAGAAGTATGGAAATGGTATGTTGTTTTGAGAAAAGTGGCTTTTATTTTTTTCAGAAATGAGCAGCAAAATCTTGTTTTTATGACTACAGAATGAAAGTCCGCTCTTGATCACTTATAAAGCCTCTTTTTTTCTTTGCCAAATGAATAACCCATGGCATAAGTTTTTTTTTTTAGCCTCGTGATGATGATCTTCTTTATTTTTTTACCTTGTCTTGTCACTTCT
This sequence comes from Strongylocentrotus droebachiensis, assembly GCA_035222895.1. Lineage (NCBI taxonomy): Eukaryota > Metazoa > Echinodermata > Echinoidea > Camarodonta > Strongylocentrotidae > Strongylocentrotus > Strongylocentrotus droebachiensis. Next base: position 248,673 of record JAVYIG010002285.1, read on the forward strand.
GTTGTTCTTTTGTTTGCATGTTTTTGTTTTTTATGCCTCCGCTACAAAGAAACAATTGATGGATTCCCGCCAAACTTTGGTCATGTATGTATCTTGCAGAGCCAATGAACTGCTAAGATTTTGGGGTCGCGAGATCCAAGGTCACAGGACTCATTATGTATGCAAAAATAGCTTCTGATCGCGTTATCTCAAGAACCAATTGATGGATTCCTGCCAAACTTTGGTCATGTATTTATCTTGCAGACCCAATGAACTGATTAAATTTGGGGGTAACGAGGTCAAATGTCACAGGTCACAGGGCTCATTATGTTTGCACAAATAGCTCGCTTCTGTTTTGGTTTGTAAAATTGCTCCATGGCGGAGCTAGCATCATTTTCGACTGCACGCGGTCGAAGGTCCATCTATTTTTATGCCTCCGCCACCGAAGATTTTGGGTCACGAGGTCAAAGGTCAAAGGTCACAGGGCTCATGTATGCAAAAACAGCTTGTGATCGCGTTATCTGAACAACCGATTGATGGATTCCTGCCAAACTTTGGTCATGTATGTATCTTGCAGAGCTGATGAACTGATTAGATTTTGGGGTCACGAGGTCAAAGGTCACAGGGCACATTGTGTATGCAAAAACAGCTCGTGATCGCCTTATCTCAAGAACCGATTGATGGATTCCTGCCAAACTTAGGTCATGTATGTTACTTGCAGAGCTGATGAACTGATTAGATTTTGGGGTCATGAGGTAAAGGTCAAGGCCATGCGGCTCATTATGTATGCAAAAATAGCTTGTGATCGTATTATCATTAGAACAGATTGATGGATTCCTGCCAAACTTAGATCATTTATGTATCTTGCAGAGCCAATGAATGGTTCATAAGATCAAAGGTCATGGGCTCATTATGTATGCAAAACTAGCTTGTGGACGCATTCTCATTAGAACTGACAGATGGATTACTATTTAACTCAGGAAATCCTGCAGAGCCAATGAACTGAGTAGATTTTAGGGTCATGAGGTCAAAGGTCAAAGATCAAAGGGTCATATATGTATATGAGAAATTGCTTGTAATCACGATATTCTGAGAACATGTTAATGGATTACAATTGAACTTGAATTTGAAAAATTTCTTCCGTTTCGGTTTGTAAAATTGCTCTATGACGGAGGCATCATTTTCGACTGCGCGCAGTCGAATTCCATCTAGTTTTTTCTCTTTTCATCTCGCGTCTGTTTAAATTGTCTGTATTCTCGTGATTTGAAGTGTATGATGACAAGATAACACAACAACTCAAACACCAGCATCAGGAGAATTTATATCACATATCCAATAATTTATTTTACAAAATATTTATCATTCAGCCGACATCATTTTTCAGCGGATAAATACACATACATTGTATTTACAATACACATATCCATGTCATAAACGCACAAGGCAAATAATACAAAGCACACAGTTGCAAATGGCAAAAATAGTTCGGTATGTTCTCGGGCATTTCTGCTGCAAACTCCAGCTTTTGTTGATATAAATATGAAAACAAAACATATGTCGAGTAAAAGATGAAATTGTCTCTGTATAAACAATTAAATCAATTTAAAAGAAGATTTCTTTTTCACGTTATATCGCATCACCCCAGATGAACATTTTAAGACCACCTGAACAAGGTACCCGCGTATTGATCAATTGCCCCAAAACCACCACTGATCCACCCGGGAGAGTTACTAACCCGCCCCGGACGATTGTTGACGAATTAAATTTAATATCATGAGTGCAAAACTTACTCTTTTAACTTGTTTTCGCCAATTTAAGCAGTCATTAACACAACACAACGCAACACTTTGCCCAAACAACCAAGATCCCATGAGAAACCCTGGATTTGTTACGAGACCCTTTCTTACTAATGTTATCAAACATTTACACTCGCTAGAATGTTGTGCATCGTATTCAAGAGGCTGTAAAATCATCTAAAACGAGCGCCTTTTCCATTTCCTAGTTATAATTACACGATAGCAACTACTTTCGAAAAATAAACCAAAGGTAATCTCAATAGCCTTGTCTATCGTCTTTAGAAAGGTGTGAACATTACAAGGTCGTATTGCGTAATCCAAACTTGATTTCTATAGGATATACAATAGGGTACCGGTATTGAAATTGCTCTTGAGTTGATTTTCCACGGTGATCTCCATAATGTAGATGCGATCGTGACTGTTATTGAAAGAATCTTATATAATTCCAATAATTTTGCGTTGTTATTCTTGAAGTTGAAGGCAAATTCATTTCATGCTTGTGATCCACTAGTTATAATTTACTGTGGCCCCTAGTTTAGATTGGTCCAAAACACCTCAAGTTAAGTTTGATATCAAAATAATGTGACCCTGTAAAACAAATAGGTCTAACTGTAATTTGATTGTAAAGACTTGCGATGGTCAAAATAATTGCATGAATCCTTTTTGTTCATATGTTATTTAATGATATTATATTAATATACTTCAGGGCTGGAGAGCGCCCTATCTGTATTGGAATGAAATCGTGTCTTCATTTTGAGCACTGAATTTTCACCAATCCCAACTCAAGTAGAGGTAACGGTGGTAAGCAATTGTGATGATTTGTTGACTTTGTTTTCAATATTTGATTGATATATGATGAGACCCAAAAGACCTCTTGGTACGCCTGAAAAGAACAAAAATACTGAGATGGCTTCGAAAAAATGGAACCTACTCAAGGAGGAAACAGTTATGTCTACCGCCAGTGCAGTCTTCAAGCAGAAACTTCAAATGTGAAACACCTCTCCTGCCATAGCACATCACGACCATACTAATCAAAACGCTGGTGAAGTACAGTTAACCCACGGTATACCGCCGCAACCGAAACCGAAACCGAAAACTCGCGTGTGAAGACGGTGCTATACGGAAACTGACTGTGTGGCGGGGCGGGGCGGGGCGGGGCGGGGCGGGGCGGGGCGGGGCGGGGCGGGGCGGGGCGGGGCGGGGCGGGGCGGGGCGGGGCGGGGCGGGGCGGGGCGGGGCGGGGCGGGGGCGGGGCGGGGCGGGGCGGGGCGGGGCGGGGCGGGGCGGGGCGGGGCGGGGCGGGGCGGGGCGGGGCGGGGCGGGGAACTAGAGTCAGACAGTAAGGGGCAGCCGCCTCAATGGTTCATCAATGCTCTCAGAAGTTAGATAATCGCTTCTCTCATCTAGAGCAGCGACCGGCCGAGCAGCGAATGGAACTGCTACTTGTTAAGGGCTCGATGAATTTGAGGTGAAGCTTGATGAGAATGCAGAAAAGATCACTGCTTGCTCTAATTGCATTGATGATGTGTGCATGGTGGTGGAGCTGAAAAGGCTGAAGAAGGAGAAAGAAGAGAGAGAGAGCTAGGGCCCGGGTGAGAAGTGTCAGGAGACAGTCGAGCTACTACTGGATTTTGCTGGCATATCATCAGATGAATGAGCGATAAATGAGCCATAGAGCGATGTCTTCGAACACCGTCCTCCTCTTTCTCGACAAGATCTTCGAAGGATAAGCCCAGGATCATACACATGGCCTTTACATCATACGTAGCAAAGGAGAAAGTGAGGAAGGCTTGCGTCTCAAAGGATATTCCGTTCATACTTTATCTTATGATACGGTCAAACCTGCTTTAGTGACCACCTGTCTACAACTTACAAGGACCACATTTTTTGTTTCCCTTGAGAATGGTTTCTCATTGATAAAATAATGAACCTGTCTACAAAGACTACTTTTTGTGTTTCCCTTGGGTGGTCGCTGTAGACAGGTTTGACTGTATTAATATACTTCAGGGCTAGTTGGATATGAAAGCTCCCGACCTCTTGCGATAAGTTATTGCAAATACAACGCGGACGTGAATCCGTTGTCATAGTAATGATGTTAGTTGATACCCTCATCATTTCATGCTCGGCGGAAGTATGAGTTCAGATTTAGAGTACTTAGTTGACTTCCAGAGATGGTACTTGGCAGCACTGAAATAAGTGCCGACCATTTGAGCACCTAGAGAGACAGACAGAATAAAAATATTATTGAAACCCTTAAAATGTATGCTGTTAAAAAATAAGGAGGTGAATTAAATATTTCTTTATATAAGGGAAATTACCTGTCTTGCCACCTTCAAAAGATCCCTCAAAAGTTATCTTTTCCTCCAGTGATCTTTGTGATTTACTTCCTGTAAGACTATACATTTTTTGTCCTCTTTTCATATATTTGTATTTGTAAGCGCTATGGTAGGCCTACTTATTGTTTTTAGCGCTCCTTAAGTATTTTATATTATTATTATTATCATATCTTTTATCATAGTTTTCAATACCACATGGCACCAAGCATTTAGCTCGATAGAATAGTTCTAAAACGAATCACAACATTCAACAAACGGCAAATATCCCTCAAGTAATATTGCAAAGTATGTTATTTTGGTGAAGGCCTTTCATTGCTGTATGTTCTCTATAATTATCAATTTTCATCATGTATGATACATACACAAAATCCTGTATAATTTCTCAGATAGATTTCAAGATTTCAAGATGACTAATATCATTTTGCAATGGATGAAATCAGAAATAGAGAAACATAACTCTTATCAGCTTCTTACCTTCTTGGCTAAGTTCTAGTGGTGATTCAAATCGGACGATGTTGGGTTGCATTAGATCTTCAAGATCATCAAACAACTGCAAGAATAAATAACCATTCAATAAAAACTATAATCAGGAGAAATGAATAATGTCCTTGCTCTATTAATCCGGAAGACTGGATGAACTCTAGGAAATCCCATTTTATGTATATAGGCTGATGTCCGTCAAAAGACGGTTCATGCTTTTCTCTTTGTCTTCTCTCCTATTGTCCTCTCTCCCCACCCCCCTCTCTCTCCCTCTCTATCTATCTATCTCCCTCCTTTCTGTTTTAATTTTATCATGTTTGTTTTATTAGACATTTCCATAAAGAGTCCTCTCCTTTATAACTTATGACATAAAACATAATTTACAAAATAATCTATTATTAATTTGTATTACAAAATTAGTAGACCGTTATTTAGGCCTATACAGTAAAACATTAAAAGTAGATTAGAAATTTACCCACATTACTTATCCATGACGATTGATATATGCAATACAAATGTCACGAAAAATGAATCATATGACCTGAAAGCAATGAATATTCATATTCTGCGCAATTACAAAAGAGATAACATTTACAAAGATATAATTGATTATCTAAAAGTATATTTGTACAAAATGTAGCGGTTGTTTCTTACCTGTAAACCGCTTTCACTTCCGAGTAGATTACAACCCATGATATGAATGACAGTGTCCTCAGGATGTATCCGACTCATCATCTTACCAAGCTCCTTCCAAAACCTGATTAAATCAAGACAACAAGAGTAATCTAAAGAGCTTTACCTTACTAGTTCTGTATCTGCAGGAAAATATATATTCCTAAATGACTGGACCCCGCAAAGATGAAGTGTCTAAAATCTAACAAGAATCTAAGTGCAATCTTTCGGCAAACCGATTACTGAGCCATTGTAATAATTGTAATAGCTCCTTAAAAATAATATTTTGCTGATATAAATCGTTGAAAATCACAAAGATATTTGGAGCTGTTGATTGTAAACATAATAGTTTAAATGTTTAGTATTCACTTTGCATCTAATATATCCTAGGATACGAAATGAATAAACAAGATGACACGAGTAAGGCCTCCTCCCCCCTCCCCCCCCCCCACTAGGATATCCCTCAGGTCTTTCATCCCCAGCTCATCCTCTCCCCCTCCCCTATACCCATAGGCGCCGGAAGTGGGGGGGGGCAGGGGGGGGGGCAGTTGCCCCCCCAATCACAAAAGTGCAAGGCATTTTTGCCCCCCAAAACGCCCCCCCCCCCTCCAAAAAAAAAAAAAAAAAAGCAGTAAAGGAGTAAACTTGGTTTGTATTTTTAACCCAAAAGAACAATAAAGAACAATAATAAAAACCTGAATTAAATCACATATACAATATCATCAAAGAAAAGGAAAGTTCACAGGAATTAAATTTACATTGCGCATGCCACCTATACGGTATTTATCAACGGAGGTCTTTATAATAGCGATACGCGCATATCGTGGACATATTGTGCGAAAATGGGAAAGCGTGTCTGTTTTTTTGTTATAGGGGTGAGAAGACATGAGCCCCTGAACGCTGGCATACTGATGAGGGGGGTGTATTTCTTATTCGATACCAGTGATTTGCAAATGTTGCTGTTATGACATGATTTTTCGGAATTTTTTTGTAGGTCATACCTTTTTATTCCAGGTGAGCCCCCTGGAATGTTTGCCCCCCCCCCCCCCAATCCCAAACTGCTTCCGGCGCGCCTGCCTATACCCATACTTATCATTCTCCCTCTCCCTCTCCCATCCCCTCCTCCTCCCCTACCCCTTCCATATCCCTACCTCATCTTTCTCCCTTGTATATATATATATATACCTGACTTGGTCTGCCTCGTTTTCTTTCTTCAGTTTTGCTGTCGTTAGAACCTTCTTCTTCAACATGTACAAATAACCAGGCCCACCCTGGCAAAAAAAAAGAGGAGAGAAAACAAAAGATGAAATCAACCAATCCTCAAATATTCGTTATAGTTAATATAATATAATTATATATATATATTATGCAATTCTGATAACACCCCTGTGACCCTGCCACACCTTCCGACCTCTGGGCCAAGTCGACCAGAAACCAACCGATTACTGACAAGTCATTGCCACTCAGAGTAATGTGATTTTTCTCTTCGATCAATTTGTTGGTATCCTGTCGGTCTCGTTTGTTTGACTGGAATACAACTTAAGGTATCCCATACAAATATTAATATTGCATCAATTCTTAACTCTAAATAATTTCCAGAACAACATGAATCTTAATAGTATTTCCGAAGGCCATTTTAAATTGCCAGAATAGCCTATTTTGAGAGGATCGAAAATAACTTGCAGACAAGATAGTCGAACTGAAATCCAAATTGGGGAACCAAACACCAACAAAGATTTTTTTTTTTAAACCGTCAAAGATGATCATAACGGGCCCTAATTTGTGAATCTGCCAATATATGGTGTTTGCCGATTATAGGAATATTCGAATAGGGAGGTCATCATAATATACCATACCATATCATACCAACGCCGCTGTAAATACAAAATAGCTTTTGACAGAGGTTTAGAATAAACTAGAGCCACATACTAGATTTGATTAACATAAAATCTAAAGACAATTCAGATCAACTTACTTGAGCATAGAGACACAGAGACTGAGCCATACATCCAGGTTTATAGGCTTCCAAGTTGACCCGAATCGCATCTAAAATATTATGAAATATCATCAAATGAAAGCGATATAGCTATTTCATGCAAGAATAATACTCATCGCGGCATTTACATGCTACTCAAAACGCATTCTCATCTTTTAAATCCATTAACAAATCAATAAACAATAATTACCTATCAATCAATTATAAATGAACGACAATAAGTCATCAATTATTTACATAGATTAACACAGCAATATCAAAATAGGTTTCAATTCGTACACTCTGTATATACACACATCGAAGTACATTAAAATGAGCCTTTCCTGTTTCAACATGCCGTATATATTTTTGTACGCAAACAGAGTGATACTCTTATAATTATATTTCTATGATTAAATCGGTCCCACGAAGCAAAATTTAGCAACGTATACACAAACCGGAAAGAGTAAATTTTCTCTCAAACAGTTACGCCTTGCACTGGACACGACACTAATGTCCTTTTCGAGCCATTAATCTACATTTGTCACTCTCTACCCAGGTACAGTAAATTGATATTCGGTATGAAGAGATTCCTTGTTTTTATCACGGTCGCTTGGATAAGAATATATAACTTTGTAAAGCGTAGTGCAGTTTAGTTGTTTAGTAGCAGCTATGTTATATCAAAGATTACATTGATTATCATTATTCATTTTTCCAAATTTCGATTACTTTCATTTAATTTAGATAATAATTTACTTTGAATCTGTACGATTACTCACCTAATAGCGAATCAAACGTATCGTTATTGAAATCCTAAAGTGGGTGGATTCAAACAAACAACAAAATTTCATTATCATGTTGAACAGAATATTATTTGTTTTACTTTAGGCTTTTAGATATTTGTCGTTTTTTGCAAAACATGGAGCTATTCATTGAGTTGAGTGAAATGACTTCAGTGCATTGCCAAAGGAGGGTCAATTTTATTTTATTATTATTTTTTAAACTGCAAAATATTCACTCTCTTCACTCTCTTCAGAGAAATTGCAAACAATGCTGTATTCCTGGACATATTGAACAAAAAGAAAACGTTGATACAAATCGGACATGATAAAATGAGTTTGAGATAAATTATTGATTAAATAAGCCAAATATAACAGAACATCCAGCCTATACAAAATGCCATGTCCTTATCAACTTATGGATCAGGAAAGGCCTACAGCAATGTTGCGTTTTCGTAAAATTACAATCATGATGCTTTTGGCTAGTATTCTTATTATCATTATTGTTATTTTCTTCTCATTAAGATCATTACGAATGTTGCATTTTGAATAAAATTATACAATGAACAGATAACTGATTCATACTTACGTAACGGATAACAACAATACCCTTTTCCTTTCTCGTTTCTTCTAGCACTTCCGCCTTGGGAACCTTGGATGATATGAGCTGCAATATAGTATTTGAACGAAACAAATTATTTAACTTAAAAACATTATAAATACGAAACAATGAGAAGTCTTAAATTCCTGTAGATTGATCAAAAACCCAGTATGCAAATGATCGTAATAACGATACTAATCAATGTTGGCATCGAATTCAGTATGAAAATATATGGATATTTCAGTCTTGAATACAATCATGGCGTTATATTCCTAGGCAGACGGGGAAGGAGTGGAATATATACCCTTTTTTTAGGTGCCATGTCTTTAATCCATTCTGCACATTTTATTAAATAATTTGAATGGATCTTCTAACAGGGGCATTGCACGTCTTCACCCTATGCTAAAACGCTACTAAATGTTATATCAATGAGAAACATCAAAATCAACTAAAGGTGATAAACAGAACAATTTCTTCCATTGTGGCATGATGACTTTATTATTTCCGAATAGGCTTAAATTACTCCACGTACCAAACCGTTATGTTCATATCACTCTTTCTCTCATTCATTTTTGCAATTATTGTTTTATAAAATGATTTTTCCTCAGAGTCCTTTGAAAATTCTTACTTGAATAGAATTATCACCATGATCACAATAAAGTGGTGTCGATGGGGACAAAAAGAAGAAGAACAAGATGAAGAACAAGAATAAGAACAAGAAAAAGAACAAGAAAAAGAACAAGAAGAAATAAATAAAAGCACCTACCAGTATTCTTGGAGGGACATAGTCTTTGCCTCCACATGACGTTATCTCTAACTGTTGTTCTGCATACCATTTCAGCTCTGTAATCTCGTCCTGGAAATTGCCAAACTCTTGTTTCGTCTTTTTACCTGGAAAAAATAATTTGATTTATAATTAAAAAAATCAGAAAAACATTGAAATATTTGTTCATTGATTTCAGTCATTTCTACCATAAATAGTCTCAGGTCCCACTCATACAGACTGACTATCTAAAATTCTGTTTTTGACGGAGTCTACTTATTTTGTTGTTGCTCTAACATGAGAGGCTGAAAAAGAAAAAAGTTGCATAAAACGAGACAGACAAAGAGGAAAATAAGACATTGTATTGTCACATCCGAAATGTACGACACACGGAATACCTCATACATATTCATGAACCTACGAGAACGCCATCGAACAGCCGTAATGCATTCAAAAGGTCACATTTGTGGCTTATATAATGACGTCACGCATTATTGATTGAAATCAGTCATTACACTATACCTTCACGTACAAAGACCATATATAGAAGCACGCATTGATGACCCATTTATAATTATATTGTAAACGAAATTAAAACAGACCCATTTTCTAAAATGGTTCGATATCACTTTCCAAAGTGTTACAATGGAAGAAATATGAATAAAACTAATGATTAAAACGGTACAGTCTGCCAAGATCTGTTCTTTTTAGCGAGAGTACTTTCTCACTTTTCTCTTCATATTCGCGCGCAAACATGAAATGGCATTATTCCATCACACGTCCCGATGTATAATGCTCCAATGCATCTACCGATGGTGACCTAAATTATCAAGCTTATTAAGCATGCCAATAAATTTGATGTACGAACAACACATTTGCATCAATTATGTATAAGAAAGAAAGAGCTCAGTTTCATAACATACAGCATCTTTAAATGCAATTTATGAGGGGAAAGGACTAAACTGAAACACTGAAAACGGCACAATATATTTTTCAAAAGTATTAAAGAAAATAATACGAAACTACTAAAAAACTATTAAATAGTTTCTTTTCCAAAGAAACATTTTGATCTCAC